>JARFJB010001920.1:5000-185000 GCA_036346205.1 Vesta saturnalis
AAAATGGATACCTCAAACGAAATTACAGTTACCGCAGAGAGACAGCCAGGTTTGGAGATTACGTATATTTTTACATTCCCGTATGCTATACGAAGTATAGTAAAGGGAAGGTCATGAAAAATTCTACCTGGAGTTTTTGACGGAACTTCACGATTTCAGAGTCCCTGAATTTTGTCTATTTTTGCATGCTGCCTGTGAGTGTGCCTGTGTGTGTCTGTGTGTGAGTATATAAATACGATAGCGGTCAACCGTTTGAGCTGGAGTGGAGAAATTTGGACAACTTCGGCTATTATGGCAAAATCGTAGATCGGTATCAACGTTTAGGCATATAGAACCACCAGAACCTGTTAATCTAAACAGTTTTCAAATTTTCTCAAATAAACTAGTCATTTAAATGGAGCTATTAATTTAAATTCGCTGACACGCACAATAGACTCTGAAAAACTATTAGGTATGAAATTTGAAGTTGTTCGAGGTACTAGAAATGGTGTTTAAACAAAAAATTATTGTTATATAAATTGAGACTTTTAACTAAAATTTTTGATTCGGATGCTGCCGAACAAATAAACATCGTGAAAAATATGTAGTTTCAACTTGCTTATCGAACTAAAACTGAACAAGAATGATAAAAGTTAGAAATACGTAAAATGTAATAATATATTAACAATAAAAGTTAAATATAAATGTGCGAAATAAACAAAGGAATCCATATGTCAAAAAGATAATTGTGAGATGGAAGGTAATTGTTACTTGTCAATAAAATGAGTTATCAATAATTGTGTTTAAAAAGGATTTATAAAACATGTTTCTCCCAATGATTTGAAATGAACTTTTCCGTGTGCGACCAAACATTTTGCCACATTGTGATAGTTTCAAGCCATAATTTTTCAACCCTATCTTTCGATGAAGGTTCATGGCTTTATTTGCATTCGTAAAACTTCATACCCATGCTTAACCAAACTATTATCAACTACATAATCTTTTTCCGCAGTGGATATTGAAATCATTTTGATATATCCACATTTCGTCAAGGTATACAAATCTGACATCTTGAAGTGAACTTCGCAAATGCAGACATTTTCTCAAAAACATTAACATGTGTTTAAAAACTCATCAGCAACTAAATACTTTGCCTTAATGGACATGAATGTTATAAGTTTCTTAACAGGTACAGTAAAAATTAATGTAATAAACAGAATAGTAATTTAGATGACTTGACGGACAGCTCCTTTACATTTTATAACGGAACAAATGGAAAAATGTATATTTTCCATAATGTGCGGTGCTCACCCTGAATATGGAGTTCAAGACGGAGCTTGGAGTACTAAATTTTATTTCTAAGAGAAGACTCAAATTCCTAAAGATAAGAAATACTCAAATATATGTATCTACTAAATTAAATCCTAAAATAGAACTTACGGTAGCCTCTAGTATTGCTCGTTCTAATTAAAATAATATAAATAAAATTTTTCTTTTCTTTTTAGTGGCGTGCCGAGAGTAATTTTTAAAGGATTAACCTTACGATAAGATAATAAAAACACTAACAAGATAACTAACTTAAATTCAATTTCTAACACACAAAGTGTAGCAAAATGGGCGTATAATAATAAATTCTTCAATTTGACTGCTTAAATTTTCTTTGACAGCAACATACGCTGCACTAGAACAGTTCAGACAGAACTCTTTAAACTAAAGGAGCTCTAAACACAACAATAAATCAACTAGAGGGCGAAAGACGTTTCCACTCACAGATATGTGAATATTTGTGGGAGAATTAAATAAATAAATGTGGGTTGATTTGTTGTGGTACTTAGGGAGGATAAATAATTACTCATTATCATAAATGACTTATTTACGAAACATTTTAGTAAATCAAATCTGCTTTCTTTCAAAGCAACGTTTGTACGACTTTCCAGGCAAAAGTGTCCATAACCAACCAGTTGCAATGTAAGCGACGTTTGAAGGAAAAGTGCATAGGATTATATGTTTTGAATGTGTATGTTACAACTTTTAAGACATGTTTATGTTATAATAAAATACTTATCTTTTTTGGGATTTTTTAATGGTGTACTTTAAATTATACAATCTAAACGTTTCGATAACACTTACAGTTATCTTCGTCAGTAGTAATGTTTCTTAAAAATTGTTAAAGATGTAGTAAACAATTTTGTCAAATTTGAAAAATTAAAACATAAACATGTTTATGTTATGTATGTAAAGAAATAGGAAACATGGACGACGCTAAGGTATAAAACGTTTTCCTGATCAGATTCAGTAATGTTTCATTTTTAGTTTCTGAAGACGGTCATGTGATATCGATGAAATCTTTCGGTAACAGTTTCTATAATGCTTCCTTGTATCCAGAGCATGCATCTGAGATGTATCAGAAAAATTTCTTTTCCTACAACTGCTATGAAAAATAGCGTATTTCTCATAGCTTACTTAATTTCAAAACCATGTATTGCTCATACTGTAAGAAATGTTTTTTCTCACGGCACTTTGCGCATGCCACATACATTTATATGGAGAATCAACAAAAAACTCAAGCTGTTCAGCTTTAAATAGTTGTCACAACTGTCAGATTACAGAAGTTTTCTAAATTCTTAAGATAGTTTTCATTCGTGCTTTGATAAAAATCGCAATTTCCACTAAATATTATTTTAATAAGACATATACCTATTTGTAATACATAATATGGATACTGACAGTAGTAACGATTTTGATAATACTCCGCCAGAGATATTGGAAAAAGCTGCAAAAGTAACGTTAAATTTATTGCCTGAAATTTCGAGAAAAAAGTATGAATTGGCATACCAAAAATTTATGTAATGGAGAAGAAATACAAAAATAAAATCTTTTTCGGAAAGTGTACTTTTGGTATACTTTAACAGCTGTCAAAAATTTTAAAGGCGCCTACACTTTGGTTACAATATTCAATGTTGCGAAGTACTATCAGTATAAAAAATAACATTAATATATCCAAGTATCAAAAATTACGTTTATTTTGAAAAGAAAGTCCGACAATTACATCTCCAAATCCCCAAAAAATCAAACATATTGACAACCGACCAATTGCAGAGATTTTTAAGCGAAGCTACAGGTAAGGAATGTCTACTAATAAAGGTGAGTTTATTTAGAAGGAACTATTTTTAGACTTTCTTTCTCTTTTTTCCTCGAATTAACATAGCTTTTTGTAATTAGTAGGTTTTTTAGTAGATAAGAATTAGGTAGTTATTAAAAATTCTATTTTAAATTCTGCCAGATAGGTATATGTGCATTTAAACAAAACTTTTAAAGTAAGGCTCAGTGGTGCAGTGGATCGTGCTTCCGCTTGGCACACAGGCGGCCCGGGTTCTAATCCCGAGCTGGACTGTTATTATTGTTTTTAATAAAATTTTTATTTTACATCGTGATATCTTTACTTGTAGGTTGCAGTGGCTATTGGCGTAGCAGGGGGATGTCGTAGAGAAGGAAATTATAAATCGATAATTTAGAGGATTTAAATTCGGCTTTACTGGTGAAATTAGATAACATCAAAACAAAAAACCCAAGAACGCTCACTGTAATGGGAGAATTTTATAATATATATAAAATATGCTGCTCTTCGACCGATTGATTTGAATTAACAAATTTGGTAGTATGGCTAAGAAAATTGAATTTCTTTTTAAATTGGAAATTACCCATCTATATACAGGTCACTGCTTCAGACGTTCTTCGGCAACAATTTTATTAAATGCAGGAGGGTACATATTAACCATAAAAAGCCATGGAGGATGGCAATCCAGTACCGTGACAGAAGGATACGTCGGGAAATCTATTAAAAATAAAATTAACGTTGCTAATAAAATAGTCAACTCTATTGAAAAACCACTCGAACTCTTTACTGAAATGGAGACCGAAAATGCACCGTATTTGAATGATCAACCCTCAACTTCTACAATTAATATAACAGAAAATTTACTGAAAAAAATGACGTTTGGCCATATAAAATTTTACTATTAACTATAATTTTAAACAAATTATTTAACTGTTAAGAGGTAGAATAATTTAATGTTGTTTTAGTTTTGCTAACCATAAAAATAAATATTGTTACATTATTTGTATTCTTTAAATTTGTGCAGTTGTAGGAAAAGTATAGTCAATGAAAGTACTTTTCATGCGTTGCGTACTCGCTTCAGGTTTGTGCAAAATTCCAATGTAGAAAAGTTGAACTTTCACTTGTTGCAAATACTACTATACAGTGGGTATTATTATTGCCGCGATAAAGTGTAAATGTTCTGTTTTATGTAAAACTAATTCATAAGTAAGGTTATCATCGATTGTAACATTGGAAAAAGTCGTACGCTGCGCCGGTAACGCGGTCGTACACTCAATGGTAAAATGATCTGGCAACTGTTGGTTATTGCAGCATTGGACACTGACGCTGTAAGAGATCAGCGTACACCGGAGATCGTTTAAAATATTGCTTTACATTTAAAGTTACAGATTCACAATGTTATCTAACGTATTATGCTTCTTGGAATACGAATATTATATACAGGGTGTCCCATAACTAATGGCACATAGAACCACAGTAGTATCCTGACCTAAAATTATAAAAATTTTCCAAATATGACCTTAATAAAATGTTGATAATTAAGAAGTTACAGGGTGTTAAACGGTGAAAATTATTACATTGTTAATGGCTCTAACCTTTTAATACCTTGAATTTTTGTAGTAAATTTAGTGGAACGTTTTACTGACCTAAGATCTCATAATGTAAAATATGTTAAAGTAAGTGGCGTACAACGTAAATTATGAATTATCTAAATATTACGCCACTGTGCAAAATATCAATATAAACATCTTTAATGTCTTGTACGTAAAATATGAACTCATGTTAAGAACCCATAAAGTGGATAATAATCGAGATATTAACCATTAAAGAGGTAAAAACAGTATCCACAGTACATTTGGTAGTAGGTCAGGATTGATCTGTTTACAATTCATTATTTTGACATTAAAATTGTGCACTCTTGTTATGAATGCAGAATAATAAAAAAAATAAAATAAAATAAAACATATTTTGGATTTTACTATCGAATATACTGTGGATAGGCTGAAAAATAAGTTATAATTACTGTGATTTTACATCTTTATGGGTTCTTAACAAGAGTAAATATTTTACGTACAAGACATTAGAAAATATGAATTTATAGTTGAAATTGATATTTGCACAGTGACGTAATATTTAGTAATGAATTTATCATTTGTGTTTACGCCATAAAAGTGATTTAACATATTTATATACATATATATATATATATATATATATATATATATATATATATATATATATATATATATATATATATATATAATATATATATATATATATATATATATATATATATATATATATATATATATATATATATATATATATATATATATATATATATATATATATATGTCCACCACCAACGTCGGTCTCTAGCACAAAGACTGAATTTTTCAGAATCTGTTTTGAGAATATGTAAGCCTTCTAGGACTACAATCTAAAATTAGTTTGATTTATACAGGATGATCTACAAACTTGTTACTTATCAAAGTTATATTATTTTAAATGGAATACCCTCCTTTTAATTTTTTTTTAATAAGGTGTAAAAATAAGGTAGACTTTCATTAGAGTTCCTGTACCTAAACCTTACAGTTTCCGAAATATTTAACATTTTTGAAAATGCAGGTTGTCAAAAATTCAAGTATTTTCGATTCAGAAAAGATGAGACAATCTAATCAAGGTCATCGTAATAAGGATATTTGGAAGTACGTATTCTGTTGTTTATTGTTTCAAATCATAATTTATAAAATACAAAGAATAACGCGTAAAGTTAACAAACTTCAAAGTTAAATATCTTTGTTATTTTAAATACAACGCCCAAGAAATTTTTATCGGAATGGAATAGTCTTTTGACAATAGTTCGAACTGTATTAGGGTTTCCTATACCTAGCTTCAATACTTTTCGAACAATTAGTGTATTTGTTACATTTTTAGAAATTACGCCATTAACTCATGTCGATCAGTTAGAATTCTTTGATTTATAAACATTTCTGTCATATTGACGTATTTCAAAATACGACAGTGTTTATAACTATTGATGATTTTTTCATTACAATGTTGTATTTAAAATAACAAAGATATTTAACTTTGAAGTTTGTTAACTTTACGCGTTATTCTTTGTATTTTATAAATTATGATTTGAAACAATAAACAACAGAATACGTATAAATATCCTTATTACGATGACCTAGATTAGATTGTCTCATCTTTTCTGAATCGAAAAATATTTTTGACAACACATTTTCAAAAATGTTAAATATTTTAAACTGTATTTAGGTATAGAGAATTCTAATGAAAGTCTACCTTATTTCAAAAAAAATTAAAAAGGAGAGTATTCCATTTAAAATAATATAACTTTGATAAACAAGTTTGTAGATCATTATAAATCAAACTAATTTTAGATTGTAGTTAGAATTATATATTCTCAAACAGATTTTGAAAAAATTCAGTCGTTTTGCTAGAGACTGATTGATATTATATATATATATATATATATATATATATATATATATATATATATATATATATATATATATATATATATATATATATATATATATATATATATATATATATATATATATATATATATATATATATATAGTGTGTGTGTATACAGGGTGTCTAGAATCTACCCACGTTCTATGGCTATCTTTATTATAAGAGATGTACAGAGTCGGTTAAATTAGCAAAGTTGGGCAGAGTTACATGATAATTCAAATACCGATAAGAAACTTTAACATTGTTGCCAACTTTCTAACATATCTGAAAATAACTAAAAATCGTCGAAATCTTCAATCGGCTATATCTTTTTTAATATTCAAAATACGAAAAAGTTATAAGACAGACTTTTGATAGATATTTTTGCGCACAATGGGAAAATGTGAATAAAAATTTTTTTAGTAATTATTTTTCGAGCTACAACCCAAATATACATTTTAAGAAATGGCAGCTATAGGTGGCTTTGGACTCATTCGATGGCATATTTTTTTCTGATTTCAAACGTGTATAGCTTTGTATGTTTATATTATGAGTTAACTCACAATTTAAAAAAAAAAATTATATTTATTAAACAAATTAAGGTATGCCGTGAACATTTAAATAACAAAATAAGCTCATATTCTACTACTAAATTTGTGGAAACAACAAGAAATAATGTACTGAATTATCACAATAAAAAAGTTCTATATAAATTTAACTTACAACGAAGAGTAACAGCAAAAAATATAAACAGATAACACAACCATAGAAGTGCTTCAAAATGCCCTCCATTATCTTGAACACGCATTTGACATCGTTTTAAAATTTCGTTTTGAACTTTTAATAAACTTTGGGTTCTAATTTGTTGTATAGTAACACGAATTTTATTTTTAAATCGTGTAGATTACCAGGTTTTACTCGGTACACCTTAATTGCACCCCACAAGAAAGGTCCAGGGGGGTTGTCTGGAGATCGCGGCGGCTAAGCTATTAGACCTCGATTCCCTATCCAATTATTAAAATGTTCCTGTAAATAGTTACACACAAGTAATCCATTGTGTGCTGGTGCCCCGTCGTGTTGAAAACAATTCAAATTTTGAATTACGTTCAATGGAAGGTCGTACAAAATTTCTACAAATTCGTTTCGTAAACAAGTTAGATATCTTTCGGAATTTAAATTGTATTCATAAAAAAACGGCCCAAGGATTTTGGTACCAATAATACCGCACCTAACGCTTACTGAAAAAGCATATTGATCTCTCCTCTCATCGGTAATATGAGGATCTTCTTGGGACCATTGGATATGACTTTTTCTATTGAAGATGCCGTTGTTTGTAAATTTTGCTTCATCGGTAAAAAGAATAGTTTTCGAGAATTGATTGTTTGCTCGACTTTCATTAAACAACCATGTAGCAAAATGTAATCTTTTCTGATAATCTTCAACATACAATGCATTTCCTATATGAAAATGATATGGCTTAAAATTATTTTGTTCCAAAATAACGTGGGCTTCATCTTTGGAAGTGTTGCCTCGTTCGCAATTTCACGAAGAGGCGTAGTAGGTTTAAATTCGACGTAAGCTAAAACACGTTCTTCCGTTTCTGTGTTAATATTAATTTTAAAATTTTGAGGTTTAGTAAAAGTCCCATATTTTTTTTAATTCGTTTCGAGTTTGGCAGATAATCTCACATCGGGTTGTCTTCTTTCCATATAAGTTTGAAGATATAATTCCGAAGCAACGTTAGCATCTCTGTTTAGACACGTAATAGCAAAAAAGCATAACATTTCTTGCTTCAGAAGAATAAACCATTAATAAACTAATATTCACTATTTAAGTACGAACTACAACAGGTTGCAACAAATAATGCAACATCTACTATTTGACAGTCAATCAAGGAAGAGGTTTGTTTTTAATTGTCACAGAACATCCCGGCAAACATTGCATTTGTTTATTAAATACTATAATTATAATTTTTTAAAAATTGCGAGTTAACTAATCATATTCAACATACAAAACTATACATTTTTGAAATCAGAAAAAAATAAGCCATTGAATGAGTCCATAATCACCTATAGTTATCGTTTATAAAAATGTATGTTTGGGTTATAGGATTTCCCCATTTTGCGTAAAAATAGCAATCAAAAGTCTCTCTTATAATTTTTTCGTTTCTTGAATATTAAAATAGATATAGCCGATTGAAAATTTGGACGATTTTTAGTTATTTTCAGATATCTTACAAAGTTGGCAACAATGTTGAATTTTCTTATCGGTATTTGAATTATCATGTAATTCTGCCCAACTTTGCTA
Organism: Vesta saturnalis; assembly: GCA_036346205.1. Taxonomy (NCBI): domain Eukaryota; kingdom Metazoa; phylum Arthropoda; class Insecta; order Coleoptera; family Lampyridae; genus Vesta; species Vesta saturnalis. The sequence goes on from JARFJB010001920.1 coordinate 13,888, forward strand.
ATTTAACCGACTCTGTATCTCTTATAATAACAAAAACAGGCACAGAACGTTGGTAGATTCTAGTCACCCTGTATATATATATATATATATATATATATATATATATATATATATATATATATATATATATATATATATATTACTAGGTAACTATTCGTATTTTTGTAAATGAAACGCAAGGACTGCAAGAAAACCATGGCAATGTTGTGAAAAATGCTATAAAAATGTTTGTGATCAACACTGTCACTACTATTATCTGTAATAACTGCAATAAATAGTTTTTTTTATGCAATAATGTTTATGTAAACTTAATTTGCAAATATATTCCAGCAATAACCACTCAGTACAAGGGAGTAATAAAAAAGGTGTATCTAAAGAAGGTGCCAGGTTATGTCACTCAATAGACATGCTCAGATTAGCCTTAATAGTTATTATTGTTATAGCATAATATTATTGATAATATGCTCGCGATTTTCTTATATTGTGTACATACTGACAGAAAGTAATAAAGTCTAATTTATTCTGCGCCAACTTGTATCATTTGCAAGTAGTACCTACTGCGCGGAGTGTACTATTGCCGGAAAACATTATAAACTTATTTACTTTAGTACCAGATGGTGAGTTTTCAATTTCTAGGGTCAATACGGCAAATGAAGTAATGACTGAGTATTTGATTTATTGATTACGTCACTTATGTCACATGTTTTGGATAGTAGATTAGTTTGAAATTGATAGAATGTTGTCCATTCCGATGTAGAACTTTCAAGAAAAATAGAATGTTGTGGTAAAGTGATTACAATTATGTTTACGATTTCTTTTGCGTTTGGAAATTTTATTTCCGAGCCCATACATGGTATAAGCAATATATCTAACTGGAAAATCTTCAAATAAATACAAAATCAATAATATTTGATCGATATAAGTCCGTTTTATACTTCATTTTTTTTTTAAATGTTGCTTAAACTTGTGTAGTGGTTCTTTACTATACTAAAATCGATTAGAATTGTTATACATACCTACATTGTATGTATTAAGTTTTTTTGTAGAAAATTCTACTCTTCATATTTGCTGTCACACAAAAAATAGCTTTATTAACGAAAGCATTAGCCAAATTGAACATTCGGAACTGTGACAGCACAATGTGACACTCGAAATGATAGTGATTGCTGGATATATCATCAACAGTCGACCGAGTCGACCGTTATGTGATACAAGCATTATTATTTAAGCAGATATTTGCAGTTTATTAACGAGCGTTCTTTCAATAAATTGCTACAAGTTTTTGAGATTATATATTTTAATTATAATACCAATTTTGGGTATCAATTTGTGAAATGAATGAAAATTAATTCTACCGTCAAATCGGGTACGTTATACCAATAGAAGTTTGTTACATTATTATTTTGAATTACTTAGTTAAAGTTGGTGATTTGCTGGTGCTCCTTAATGTTTCAGGAATCTTGTCTCAATAAGTGCTAGGTAAAACGTTGAGCTAAAAATAAGATTATATACCCATTTAGATTCAAATAGGTAAAAAAACCTTCCTTTCGTTATGCCAGTGACAACCCCACAAGGGTGGCTGTTCGTGAATCAGTTTACATCTACGAAACTAGTATGAAATTATCAGTAATTTTTTTATCCCTCAGCTGCTCTATAAACTTAGGTATATCATTATTTTGAATCACGCGTAGAAATAATATTCCTTTAGAGTGAAAGCCAAACCAGAATGGGTTTAACTACATTATGTTGCACAATTCCTTTTGTGTTCCAACCTACAGATACATATGAAGGTATTTAAGGGCGTGCACTATCGCTAAATCCAGTTGTTAGGTCATTTTAGGACGTTTTACAAAGTTCAGCCAAAATAGCCCATGATGTCTGAGTGTGTATTGTTACCGGCATTACACTCATTAAAACTTCAGCCCGTAAATGAAAAGTCGATGGTACCGACATAGCTTAGTGGTAAGGTCGCGGTTCTTACCCAACAATCCCCTAAAGACTACTTGATAAAACTCAAAAAGGTCAAAATCATGTTACTAAGCCGTTAGCAGTTAAATAGATTTATATCGGGAAAAAGGTCATGGAATCAATATTAAAATAATGCATGTGTGCGTTTGTACGTGTATTAGTGTGAGCGTGTGTACCTGAGTGTGTCTGTATGGATGCATGAGTCATAATACGAACATACCAGAAATTTTGCTTCATTCATTTCCCCCGGGCTGATTAGACTTTGTAAAAAATCCAGCGGTGGAAAACGGGGTTTATTGGAGGCAGTTTTCGTTTTTATCAAAAAATTGCTAAGGTGGAATTTAAATGTTTTATTAATATTTGAATAACGATCGACTTTGTAGGAAATGTGTAAAACACATAAAACATATTTCTAAGGATAATTTAATTTTGTGTAACGTTTTTTAATACAAATCAAAATATCTCTAAAAATTAATTACATAAGATTGAAAATGGTTCAACTGTATCATCGGTAATTTTATAGAAGCGGGTGTCTTTAGAATTTTTTTTTAAGTCAGTATCTACATGTCTATTAACATTTGGCTGATATGAAGAATTAAACGCGTATCTGACATAGATGACTTTTGTAATTTTTACACTGTAATCTCTTCTCTTTATGAACGTATTACAAAAAAGGTTACACAATTATTCTAAAAAAAAATTCCTACTAAAATTGTTGCTTTTATTTTAATTTCCACTTTGTAGGTCATGTGTTGTTCCATACGAGATATTTCTAACATGAAAACTGAAAGGATTCAAACAAATAAATATTAACACACAATTAGATTGTACTATTCTATAGGTTTTCAAGGCCCCAATTACATTTTCAGCTAGACGTCAGTCGAGAACGATGTATAACAATATTAAAGAAATTTATAAGTAACTGTATCGTTTCTTTACCATGAACAGAGAATATTGATAAATTGAGTTGTCGTTGCAAATGAAATGCTTGCATATCAATCGTTTGTCGCATTAGAAAGTTATATAACTCAGCAGTCATAATCGCCATAAAGACGAATGATTGTGAGCCCATTGTTGCGACAGAAATTTGTGACAAGTTTAGCAAGCCTGAAAAGCGCCATACATTGCGCTTTTTTCATTTTTCTTCTTCTTTTAGGGCCCACCCTATTTTAAAACAGAAATGCGCAGTAACTCACGAACACCAAATTTTTACAATGAGTATAGCTTGGCCATGGGAAGAATATCATTTCTTTTGATAAAAATCGGACCACTCCCAGGAATGACTCTCATTTACACTGACCCCAGTTTTGAAGTTCCTTCCAATTTACCTTTGAACCAATGAACCTATTGAGTTGAACTTTTGTCAAGATTAGTATCTCGAGACAGAAACTAATCTCATCAATATTGGGGTCGATATGATCATTCTTAAGTGGATCACATACTACCAAATCCCTATTTTTTGTGTATTTGTAAAGTTAATAGTTGCGTGTGAAAAGAATTCCACCCCGTACTTGTGAGATTTTTCTTGTTTCAAATGCGGTCCGTCTATATTTTTGCAAATCGTTTTGAAAATTATTTAAATCAACTGAGCAAGCCTTTACAATACATACACAATGATTCTTTTATTGTCTGATTTTGCAACAGAAACGAATTTTTGTGGACAACATAAAAATATTTACTAACAGAGCAATTATGTTATATACTGGGGGCGCATTAGTGTGACAAAATCCCATATCTCCTTTATTTAAAGAGATACAAAAAAAAAAAATTAAATACAAAAGTTGTAAGATATGTTCTGATGCATATTCCAAAAATATTTTTAATTATACAGGGTAGATCATAAAAGCTTAGAAGTAATTTTAAATTTTTTTTTAAATAGAAAACCCTATATATTATTACATATTTAGATTCTACATACAATTTCAGACACATTTTATGTAAAATGTCCTATACCTAAGTTTAACCGTTTTCGACAAATTTCAAATTTTTTGGCAAAAATGACGTTTGCAGGCCAAAACATAGGTGGAAATCCTTTCTAAACGAAGCCTTTATCAATTAGTTATGGTTGGTTTCCTTGGAAATGGGGAACCTATTCTAATGGGCTGTATTGATATTTTTGTAATACATTCATACAGGGTGATCAATAAAAAGTAGATTCAAAAAAACCTATAAAGTAATTTTTTTTTAATGGAAACCCCCTATTTTTTTAATTCTATCTTATTTAGCATTAAAAATAAGGGCGACTTTGTATAAGAGTAAATGTTCCAAAAAATTGTAGTTTTTGAAGTAATGACAATTTAACATTTTTGTATTGTAAAAAGGCTATACGGCCTTCAAGTTTTGTTGTTAGTTGGCGTGACGGCAGGGCGCGGCGAAACAAAAAAATCGAGCACTTCAGATCGAAATATTACAATTTATTGAACCCCTTATAAATAACTATTTTATTAAACGAACTTAAAGTAAAGACAATATTTGTTTGATTCAACAAATTATGTCCTAATCCTAATCATAAACTTAACACCTCTAATGTAACTAAACCTGAAACTAATTATACGGATAAAAGTACTAGGAAACACGTCAAAAACGTACTACCTAATAAGTTGTTCGAAATGTCCGCCTCTTTCTTGAATACACAATGCAATACATCTCTCAAATTCGCTGCTTAAATTTCTACACATTTCAACACTAATGTTTTGAAAACAGTTTCTAATCCTAATCTTCATGTCTTCCTTTGTTGTAGGCGGTATTTTATAAACCTGCTCTTTGACGTACCCCCATATGCTAAAGTCCATTTTGCTAAGATCTGGGGATCTAGTAGGCCAAGGAACAGGCCGTCCCCTCCCAATCATGATGTACTGGGGCCCCATCATGAAGAAACCACATTTCTTGTTGCGTATCCTGTGGCACTTGACGCAACAAATTAGGTAGATGGTTTTGCAGAAAGTCTAAGTATACTTCCCCTGTTACTCGTTGATCCAAAAAATATGGTCCAATTACATGATTACCGACAACACCTCCCTAAACATTTAAAGACCATCTAGTTTGAGAAGTATATCTTGCAAAATGTGGATTTTCGGTAGAATAGTAATGAAAATTGTCTTTTTACACTCACGTTTCTGTGAAATGTGGCCTCATATGTAAATAAAATCAAATGAACAAAATTTTTTTGTTGGTTTATTTTGTTTTGAGCCCATTGACAAAATTCCAGTCGTCTTTGATAATCTTCAGGAACCAACTCTTGAAGTAGTTGAATGTGATGGGGGTACATTTTTTGAGACTTCAGTATCCGCTGTACCGTATGTCGTTCAACACCAACCTGCTGAGAAATGGGTCGTTGTCCAATATATGGATTTTCGGTAATTGTTAATAGTACATTGAATTGATTTTCCTCAGTCTATGTACGTTTTTCCCTAGTATTTTTTTCATATAACACATTCCCAGTTCTTTCCAACGCTCAAAATGCTTTTCAAATGCCCTTCTTTCAGGTTGCCGTCTCTCTGGAAACCGTTGTTGATACAGTCTTCTTGCTAAGAGCGTATTCTTATCACTAGCTCCCAAAACAAAAATCATATCAACCATCTCGGCTTGCGAAAAATTCATTATTTACAATTCTAATTCAAGTTTTAAATCAATTTGCTATAAAATACACTAATGCATCACACAAATTATCAACTGACAATAAATAATGACGTTTCTGATGATCTCTATTATTTTTATATGCCACGCCTCGCCGTCACGGCTAACTAACAGCAAAACTTGAAAGCCGTTAGCCTTTTTACAATAAAAAAATGTTAAATTGTCATTATTTCAAAAACTACAATTTTTTGGAATATACACTCTTATACAAAGTCGCCCTTATTTTTAATGCTAAATAAGATAGAATTAAAAAAATAGGGCGTTTCCTTTAAAAAAATGACTTTATAGGTTTTTTTCAATGTACTCTCTATTGTCCATTTTTGATCACCCTGTATGAATATATTACAAAAATATCAATACAGCCCATTAGAGTAGGTCCCCATTTCCAAGGAAACCAACCATAAATAATTGATAAAGGCTTCGTTTAGAATAGATTTCCACCTATGTTTTGGCCTGCAAACGTCATTTTTAACAAAGTATTTGAAATTTGTCAAAAACGGTTAGACTTAGGTATAGGACATTATACATAAAATGTGTCTAAAATTGTATATAGAATCTAAATATGTAATAATATATAGGGTTTTCTGTTTAAAAAGAAATTAAAATTTCATCTAAGCTTTTATGATCTACCCTGTATAATTAAAAATATTTTTGGAATATGCACCAGAACATATCTTACAACGTTTGTATTTAATTTTTTTTTGTATCTGTTTAAATAAAGGAGATATGGGACTTTGTCACATTAATGCGCCACCCTGTATGCAAAGTTTTTCATAACTTTATTGAAAATATCAAAAAGAAATTAGAAGGTACGTTATATTTAAATGCAATACAGTATTTGTCATTACAAGAATTAAATACTAAGTAAGTGAAATGTAAATTTAACTATTCTACAATGTTTAGTTTGTCGTATAAATACTGAACATTAATGGGAGCAATCATAATTTCACTAATTAGTTTTGCTTATGGCAATTGATACTTTCCATTCATCATTTTAGGCACAATTGTATAAAACAGGTAAAAGTTCTATGAAGTGTTTTAAAGTAAAACAGACACACTTATGAAATATAACAACTACACTGTAGTTACTTATAATTAGAATCAGGGTACCTATGTACAAGGTAAAGCCTAATTAAGGAAATTACAATTTCGGTGAAAACTTAGAACAAGGCTACTTACTGAATTTGAAATAACAAACCACAACGCAAATATTGTAATGTATTCCAGTTTAAAACTTTTTCCTTGTCTAAATTTACTTTTCTGCTTAATGTCACACTTTATATTATGAATTGATGAATTTGTGTTAAAACATAATTTTGTTGTAAATACAAGTTGAGTGAGCTAAATTGAAAGGCCATTAAAATTGTTGGAATAAAACTAACATACGCTATACTTAATACAATAATATAATTTACCATTACTTCCATGAATTAAATTAAACTGCATTTTTATTTTATTAACATTGAGTAGAACAACCATAAATAGATTATAATTTATTCTTATATGTGAACATATACTTATTTTATGTGTTATGATTGATGAATACAGCAAATTGTGGTGAAATACTGATACAAGCACGCACATCGTATATTCATGCATTTTACTAAATGGATAATTGATATGCAAATGTAAATTTACACGCATGTATTTTAATTTTGGGTAATGAATATGTATTAAACTAAAACCAAGGCGTACAAAATTCACAATTAAGTACATTGAAATTTATGATTAAAAGCAGATCACCTTTTTCTAAAATTACCATGAAAAATTTTACGTTTACGTTATATTACGTAAATTTTAAATAACTGACGATTAACCAGAAAATTACTTTCCATAAAATGGTTTAGTAACTGTGGTATACGTTATCATAGCTGTAAAATTTTCACCATACAGAATATGGGAATTTTACCTTACTGACATGTCAATTTTACAATATCGATATAATAATAAGGTTTAATGTCTAACAGATAATACATCCATTAATAGGACAGTAAATTTAAATTAAAACAAAATTTGTAGTGTAATTGAAATCTTACAATACAGTGTGATTTCACACTAGATAATAATATATAAAATAAATCTGATGTAGAAATAAAAATACAACAAATAAAAGAAAAAAAGAATACAAAAATTGATTACACATTATGTTTGAATTGCGGAAAGGAGAGATGAAAGGCTGGAATGGTTGATATCACAATTATGGCTAATGGAATTAAAGTTGCGACAAATAGTAACGATTTTATGTTTCGAGAAGAGGTACGTGGTATTTGGAATGTATCATAGCTTAGTAATTCATGACAGTCAATATGGTTGTGCAGCAGATTGTACAGAAAAACGATACTGTGCACTACCCTTCTAGAATCTAGTGATTGGGAGATAAACGTTAATGATAACTCCTCTGATGGTATAAACTCTGTATGTTTTGTAGCGTAAAAAACTTTAAAAATTTTCTTTGTATACTTTCCAACGCAATTTTGTGGGTGTTATAAGTTGGATTGTAAATTAGAGAACAGTATTCAAACTTGGATCGCTCTAAAGAATAATTACGAGTTAATTGATTTGAAACGTTTTTACAATTCCTAACTATAAATCCAAAAGTTTGATTAGCGGGACGACATACTTCACTGATGAGAAATTAAATTCACTATCAAATGTCAAGCCTAAATCCTTGACTGATTACAGCACTACTGATAGAATAATCGAATAATATTGGGCTAGATATTCGTGTATACGACATTACTTTGCATTTAGACACATTAAGTGTTAATAAATTCGTATTACACCATTCTGATAGTAAATCAAGGCCTTTTTGGAGTTCTAATCAGTCATCGATGTTAGGTATAGAAGAATACGGACCTAGATTAGACCATTGACGTACTCCTCAAATTGCATGTATCGAAAAAGAATTGAAGTTATGTAACAACTCTTTTTTGTGTTGTATAAACTATACCTCAATTTAAGATCTTTCCTTCATTTAGTTCTAAATACAAGAAAATTTTAATTAGTGAAATTTAGGTATGAGGTAAGCAACTTCATTTGCATATCTATATAGTGCATATTTTCGTAAAGGTTTATATTCCCATAAACTGTTTTCGAGTCATTTGAGTTGCGCAACGCATCGTGACTTAATTCTATACGCAATGCGTCTGCGTTAAGTTATTCTGCTGATATCTTGTGCGCAGAACCGCTTCATCTACTTCGAAAACCTCCATTTTTTCACTTCCTGTTTTAATGTCGCAGCAGGGAGCTGCTTCTTTTTGATTTTTGCCTAAATTTATGTGAAAGTGCCATCAAATTGGTGGTGAGATATATTTTTAATACATTTACATAAAATTAAAGCATTTCTTTTTAGTCGCTTTCTTTACGTATTTTTTATACCGTTTTTACTTTAATCACACTTTTATTTTACAACGTAATTACATTTTAAATACGCATTTGATTTTATTGTTCCGTACATTTTTCGTTTTATGATTGCAATTTTTTTGAATGGAAAACTTCCAAATAATGCAATAAGAAGTGGATTTAAAAGTTTTAAGAAGAAAGTTATACAGATTTTATAAAGATAAATTCAGTTTGGGGTGCGGCTGATAACATTATGTCAAGATTGCACATTGATGACGTAAGAATGACTTCATTCAGGTTAACCGCTTCGTAATCATATTTAGATATCAGAGGTTGTCAAAAAGAAAAGTTTGTGTACAAAAATTTCTAAGGTATTTATGTAGTGTTTTATTTAGTACTTTAAGAATAATTTTAAGACCTTCATTATTTCATCATTACATTTGATATTTAATAAACATAGTCTGTATATTGTTATTTTTTACATTTTTGTAAAGTCGGTTTAATTGTTCCGATATTTAAAAAAAAACAATTTGGCGTCCGAGATAACTTCATTAATTTTTTACATTCTTTATTATTGATGGTAAGTGGTAATTAAGCAAATTATTTTATTTGAACCCACCCTGTTAATCTACCGACAAGAGTCAAAGGCACAACTATAAGTGGTGTAAGGTTTGTATTTTTGGAGAACTTATTATTTCATTACTTTATAACTTAACTTTTTATTATTTTAACATTTTGTACACAACACGGCATACACACATTTTTATTACACTGTCGCCTCGAGCAAGGGACTTGCTTTGCTTTCATTACCATTTACTGATTATTTTCACTTTTGTGTATTTCAGTTACGATTGTTAGTGATCACCATTTAAAGGTATTGTAACCATTTATTATTTTATATTTGAATATTTTTATAGTGTTTACGATTAGTGATATTTCATTGTTTATACATTATTTTTACCATGTCAAATTTAGATTATTTAGTGGATGTTCTAAGTAGTGACGAGTTATCAGTAGAGTTGAGTTTTAGAAATGTTAATGTTAAGGATGCGGAAAAGTTAACCGTAGAGGAGAAACGTAAATTGTTGAGACGTAAATTGAATTTAGAAAGGATTACTCCAAATTTATTTGATTCGTACAAGAGAGTCGAAATTCGCCAAACCTTAGAACTGAAATTATTACAAGAAAAACTTCACAACATTTAATCGTTGATTAATTTGTTTAAACATAAGCCTTCAAAAGGGGAGTACCTTAGAATTCACACTAGTTTATTGCACATTTTAAAACGATTAAATTTGATGATGAATTTTTATGTTTATACGATCAGTTATTAACTTTATGTAACGATTCTTTAGAATTTATTGAATCTATTTATCAAAACTTTGAATTGAATAACGATTTACCACAATTAGACACTTCTGATAGTTCTATGTCACCTAACGACAATCTTAATACCTCAGTTAATATTCCAGCTGGAGATTTTTCCAAATTAATTGATAACTTACAAATTTCTAAAAGTTCTGTTCCAGTTTATAAATTAAATTTAAAGTTTAATGGTAGTGAGAAAGAAGTTTTTACATTTATTCAAAGATGCGAGGAGTTAATGGTTGCACGAAACATTTCTAAGACGGAGATGCTTTTATCTGGTGTTGATTTATTTGCAGAGAAAGGATTAATTTGGTATAGGGCGATTAAACCTTTTGTTCAAACATGGGATCAATTAATTTCTAAATTAAAGAGTGACTTTTTACCCGAAGGACATGACGAAGTTTTATTGAATGAAATTAAAAATAGAAAACAAGCTTTTGATGAAATTTCAACCCTTTTTATTTCTGAAATGGTTAATTTATTTTCACAATTAGATGTTCCTCCTTCTGAAGGTGAACAATTAAAGATTATTATGAGAAATTTACAACCTTGGTTTGCTACCCAGTTAACTTTAGTTAATGTTAATGATATTTTCCATTTAGTAGAGTTATGTAAAAAATTACAGCCAGTAAAAGCACAGAATTCCAAATTTAAATTTAGTTCTTGTTCAGATTCACAGAAACAATCTGAATACAAACCTTCTTCTTCTACATTCAAACAAAATATGAAACCTAAAGTCAATTTTTCTACTGGTACTAAACCAAAAAGTACAAATTCTACTTTTAATATTTCCAAAATTAATACAGCTAAGTCCTCAACAACCTGTTTTAAATGTAAACAGTTGGGTCATACCTATCACACCTGTGATAAGGGTGATGATAAAATCTTTTGCTTTAAATGTGGTTATTCCAATGTTACCTTTTTTAATTGTCCGAAGTGTAAATTTTCAAAAAACTTGTAATTGGGAAGTGTTCTGTTAGTCGACACATTCCTTTTGATTTTTCAGAGGCTGACAAACATGTTTTTAAATATTGGTTGATTACAGTTAAGGAATTTTATGGAACTCTTAAAATTTGTTCCAAATTTGTTGAAAAGGATAATGATATTATACCTTTTATTAATGTAAAGATTTTTAATGAAAATTTTGTTGCTTTGTTAGATAGTGGAGCTACCGTAACTATTTTAGGTAAGCCTGCTTTATATTTGATTGATAAATATGATTTAAAATTAAATAGGAATTCACCTTTTTCATCATTGATTATTGCTGATGGTTCTTCACAATCCATTTTGGGAAGTGTTGAATTATGTTTAACTGTTAATGGTATTACTAAAACTATTTCAGTTATTGTTTCTGAATTTATTACTACTGCTATTACTTTGGGAGTAGATTTTTGTCATTTATTTGAAATTAAAGCAGATTTTAGTGAAAATTCTTTTGTTGCAAACTCTGCGGAGACAACTTTTTCTATGATTAAGAGTATTGATGATCTTAATAATGATCAAGTTTTTGAATTAAACCAAGTTATTGCCCTTTTTAAACCATTATCAAATTCCAAATTAGGTAAAACAAATAAAGTTTTTCATTCTATTAATACTAGTGATGCAGTACCAATTAAACAACGTTATTTTCCATTATCTCCTGCTATGTGGTAGCATGCGAACAGAGAAATTGATGATATGCCAGAGCAAGGAATTATTAGACCCAGTTCTTCACCTTGGAATTCTCCAATGGTTTTAGTTAAAAAGAAGTCAGGCGATTTTAGAGTTTGTTTTGATGCTAAGAAATTAAATTCTATTACAAAAAAAGATGCTTACCCTTTACCATTTTTAAATGAAATTTTAGATAAATTAAGAGATGCTCGTTATTTAACTTCAATTGATTTAAAGAAAGCTTTTTGGAAAATTCCTTTAGACCCTGAGAGTTGTGAAAAAACTGCTTTTACTGTTCCACGTAGAGGATTATTTGAGTATACTGTTACGCCCATGGGACTTACCAACGCACCCAGTACATTACAGCGATTTATGGATTCAATTTTAGGTCATGATTTATCACAATCCGTTTTTGTTTATTTAGACGATATTATTGTTTTTTCAAGTACTTTCAAGGAACAAGTTACTATTTTAAGAGAAGTTTTTAAAAGGCTTAATGATTCCCAATTAAATATTAATTTAGATAAATGTGAACTTTGTAAACCTCAACTATCATATTTAGGTTTTGTTATTGATAAGACTGCTCTTCACACCGATCCTTCAAAGGTGGAAGCTATTACTAATTTTCCTCAACCACATACTTTTACTGAAGTTAAACGTTTTATTGGAATGTGTTCTTGGTATCGACGTTTCATTCATGATTTTTCCACTATTTTAGCCCCGATTAACAATTTATTGAAAGGTAAGAAGAAATCCCAGAAAGTTTCATGGAATGACGAAGCGAATGTTTCATTTTTAAAAATTAAATCTTTATTAGTTGATGCTCCTATTTTAGCGAGTCCAGATTTTTCTAAAACTTGTTATTTACAGTGTGATGCATCTAATTGCGGAGTTGGATGTGTTTTAACACAAGGTGTCGGAGAGAGTGAAGTTGTTATCGCTTATGGTTCTCGTACTTTAAATAAAGCCGAGCAAAATTATTCAATTACCGAACGTGAGTTACTAGTAGTTATTTTTGGAATTCAAAAGTTTAGACCTTATATTGAAGGTACCCATTTTAAAGTTATTACAGATCATCATTCACTTATTTGGATTAATAATTTAAAAGATCCTTCAGGTCGTTTAGCCAGATGGAGTGTTAAGCTTCAACAATTTGATTTGAAGTTATTCATCGTAAAGGTAAATTAAATGTTGCTCCTGATGCACTTTCTAGAGCCCCTTTGGAAGTTAGTTCTCTAAAATTTTCTGTTGTAGATTTAGACGATTGGTATAAGAAAATGTTAGCCCACGTTTCTAAAAATCCTGAGTTATTTCCCGATTGAAGAGTTGAAGAGCATAAGCTTTACAAATTTATTTCAAACGATTTAAACATCTAGTCAAATTTAGTAGAATGGAAGTTAGTTGTTCCGAAATCTTTAAGGAAAGATATTTTACAAAAATTTCATGATGAACCTACATCATTACATTTTGGTGTTTTTAAAACTTTTTCAAAAATTAAAGAATTTTATTATTGGCCAAAAATGAAGTCCGAAATTTCCAAATATATTAGAAATTGCAATGTTTGTAACCGAAGTAAGTCTTCACAATTTAATCATTATGGTTTTATGGGTAAAGAGAAAAATGTCTCTTATCCTTTTCAATGTATTTCTATTGATTTAGTAGGTCCTTTTCCTAGATCGAAGAGTGGTAACACGGTTTTATTAGTTATTTGTGATTGGTTTACTAAATTTACTTTGATTCACCCTATGCGCAGTGCTACTGCTAAAGATATTTGTCAATATATTGAAAATTATGTATTTCTAGTTTACGGTGTTCCCCAAATTTGTATGGTGGACAATGGTCCTCAATTTAAAAGTTCACAATTTAAAAATTTAATGAGTTCTTACAAAGTTCAATCCATTTGGTTTAATGCAAGTTATCACCCCCAAGTAAATTTTGTTGAGAGTTAATAAAGTAGTAGGTACTACTATTAGGTCTTATATTAAAGATGATCACAAGGAATGGGATTGCCCATGCTATTCGTAACGCTGTTCATGAGTCTACGAAATTTTCACCTTCCTTTTTGGCGTTTGGTCGGACAATTCCGATTTCTGGAGATTTTTATGGTCGACTAAAGGATTTTAAAGAGGATGAGTTATTTATTACAAACCGTGAACAATTAGTTCAAGATTTAAATGAACTTTCACCTGTTTTTAAAGTTAAACAAAATTTACATGCAGCTTACGAAAGAAATTCAAAATCTTACAATTTGCGACAGCATCCATTGAAATTAAACGTCGGCGATTTAGTTTGGAAAAAGAATTTTACTTTATCTGATGCGACTAAAAATTATAGTCAAAAGTTAGCTCCAAAATTTATTGAAGCGAAAGTTGTTGAGGTGTTAGGTCCAACTACGTACCGATTGGCCACTCCTTTTGATAATAAACCATTAGGCGTTTTTCATGTTAAAGATTTAAAACCCCATTAGTTCTTATTTTTTTCGTTTTCGTTCTTATTATTTTTCTATTTTTGAGATTTTTACATTCTGGTTTTCTTAGTTACATTTTTATTATTTTGATAATTTTTCAAAGTAATTTTATTTTTGTGCTTATTTCGCACATTATTTTATTTTTATATTTTTTGTGGCTTTGCAAACCACTTATTTTATGTTTGCTACATTTGTTTAGCACGCTGGTTGATATTTAGATCACATCATGCGTATATTTTGCCGATTTTTTTGGGACATTAGTTCTCGGGCAGATTATCTTCTTTTATTGGATTTACAATTTGCTATTGCTACAATAGTAAAATTTAAGATAACCATTTTGAGTTTACCTCTGATCGTTTATTTAACGTGTAATGTTCAAACTCTTACCCGTTGATAAGAAAACTAGTAATGCTTGTATACATTTTATTTTTTATTTGATTTAGTTATTTTGGTTTCCCTGAAATTGTTTTCGAAATTTTAGCTTTTGACTATTCCTGATTTGTCTAGTGTTACTCTTCTTGGACGGTGCTTGAGAACTTTGGTTCGCCTCGTGTCAACGTCGATTAGTTCACTTCCCAATTGTGACTTCCTGATTATGACGTTCTGGTAGTTTTAGAAGGGGGTTGTTGTGTTCGTAAGAGTGCATCATCTTTCTATTTGCTATCACACCTAGATTTCGATTTATTTACAAAACGTGCGTGTTAGTTAGGGGTATGTTTAGTCTTGGACGACGACTGTGGAATAACATGAAACCTGAATCTCGTGAAGGGTAGAGTGGCTTCTTTTGTTCTCCACGACGAAGCATCCTGAGCTAATTTGCCATGGAAATAGTCGTATCTTGGATTTACCGATTTTGACGTACCGAACGTGTCTGTGGTGGTTATGTGTCATGTACCTAGGAGGCTTGGTTTGAGATCACCGGGGTAGGGTAATGGAACCGCTCTCTTTCGGCCTCAAGTCACGCGATTATTTATTTATGGTTTGTCCGGAAGGATTTTTTTAGACTTGAGTAGGGTGGCATTTTGCCATGATTTTTTAACGTTTCACCGAATACTGTTCCCGGGTTCCCCGTCCACTGTCCCTTCAAGTCATGGTTGGTTTTCGTTCTTTTTTACGTTAGCTTCAAATTTTTTTTCCGGTTTTTTCCATTTTGTTCTTCTGATGGTGGTTTGCTTCACAAACCCCACCAGCTAAAGTTTTTACTTTATTTAAGGTTCGGGTGGTAGCGCGTCAGTAGCTTTTATGTTGTTGCGAGGGGTCTTTCCTGACCAGAATCACCACATTTTCCGTACTTCTTCGTACAATTTCTTTTCATTTTCTTTTACCTTTTGCATAGATTTTAATTAGCTTAACATATTTCATTTTTTTTAGTGTTTGTAATCTCCGCTTTGGTGATCTCCGAGTCCAAATTTTAGGAGGGGGTGTGTAACAACTCTTTTGTGTTGTATAAAATATAGCTCAATTTAAGATCTTTCCTTCATTTAGTTTTAAATACAAGAAAATTTTAATTATTGAAATTTAGGTATGAGGTAGGCAACTTAATTTGCATATCTATATAGTGCATATTTTCGTAAAGATTTATATTCCCATAAACTGTTTTCTAATCATTTGAGTTGCGCAACGCATCGTGACTTAATTCTATACGCAATGCGTCTGCGTTAAGTTATTCTGCTGATATCTTGTGCGCAGAACCGCTTCATCTACTTCGAAAACCTCCATTTTTTCACTTCCTGTTTTAATGTCGAAGCAGGGAGCTGCTTCTTTTTGATTTTTACCTAAATTTATGTGAAAGTGCCATCAAATTGGTGGTGAGATATATTTTTAATACATTTACATAAAATTAAAGCATTTCTTTTTAGTCGCTTTCTTTACGTATTTTTTATACCGTTTTTACTTTAATCACACTTTTATTTTACAACGTAATTACATTTTAAATACGCATTTGATTTTATTGTTCCGTACATTTTTCGTTTTATGATTGCAATTTTTTTGAATGGAAAACTTCCAAATAATGCAATAAGAAGTGGATTTAAAAGTATTAAAAAGAAATTTATACGGATTTTATAAAGATAAATTCAGTTTGGGGTGCGGCTGATAACATTATGTCAAGATTGCGCATTGATGACGTAAGAATGACTTCATGCAGGTTAACCGCTTCGTAATCATATTTAGATACCAGAGGTTGTCAAAAAGAAAAGTTTGTGTACAAAAATTTCTAAGGTATTTATGTAGTGTTTTATTTAGTACTTTAAGAATAATTTTAAGACCTTCATTATTTCATCATTACATTTGATATTTAATAAACATAGTCTGTATATTGTTATTTTTTACATTTTTGTAAAGTCGGTTTAATTGTTCCGATATTTAAAAAAAACAATTTGGCGTCCGAGATAACTTCATTAATTTTTTACATTCTTTATTATTGATGGTAAGTGGTAATTAATCAAATCATTTTATTTGAACCCACCCTGTTAATCTACCGACAAGAGATAAAGGCACAACTATAAGTGGTGTAAGGTTTGTATTTTTGGAGAACTTATTATTTCATTACTTTATAACTTAACTTTTTATTATTTTAAAATTTTGTATACAACACTTGCGTTACACATTTTTTTTATTACAGTTATTAAACGTAACATACTGGAAGCGGTTTTCTAAATAAGATATAAAAAAAATTAATACATTTTCATGAAAAATAAATCGTTGCTATGAGTATCTGATCAAATGCTTTAGTGATATCCGTATAAATAACATCAACTTGTCCCCCATGATCAATTACTTCTGATGTGTATTGACCAAAGCATGCAAGGTTGGTTAATATTGAGCGTTCCTTCATGAAACCAAGCTGATCCTCAGATACATAGTTTTAACAAAAGGATAAATTTTAGAATGTAAAATCATCTCAAATACTTTAGAAAAATTATTTAAAATACGAATGGGTCTGTAATTGGTGACGTCAGTGGGATCACCACTTTTTAGGATGGGATTAATAAAAGCGGTCTTCGAAACGTACCAGTCTTAATAGCTTTACTAAAGATAGTGGTTAAAGGTTTGATAAAAATGGCTTTACAGTCTTTGACCAAAAAGCTAGGGATTAGATCGTCGCCAGAAACGTTTTTAGATTTTAATTTATCAATAGCATATGACGCGTCTTATTCTGAGATGTGCTTAATTAAAATATTTGGCATGTTAAAATTTACGGAATCGTTTAATGCATTAGTAGCTCTCTGAACGTAAAAAGTACTGAAATAGGTAGCAAAGGCATTTACAATAGTTTGTGGATTACTAAAAACTTTATTGTCATAGTTGACACAACCTGGAATACGTGTATTTGATTTTTCGGAGTTAATGTAGCTCCAAAATCTTTAGGATTATTCCTAACGAATTTTCAACCACAGATATATAATTTCTATGTGCTACAGAAATTTGGAATTTTATATTTTGTGAAATCTGATTGGAATATTTGTATATGATACTTCTTTAAACATTTAGCTTTTAATGTAATGTTTTTAATTATTTCGCCATTATACCACTTTGGATATCGCGACGATTTATTAATACTCATTAGAATGTGTGTATTAAATAAAGAATAAAGAATCTTGTAAAATCTAACACAGGGAGTATTCACATCATGAATGGTAACAAGGAAAGACCAGTCTACAAGCAATAGATCGTTGCATAGTTTCCTATAATCAGCTTTTTTAAAATTATGGCGCCGCTTTAATTGTTTGCTAGGAAATCAAGGTAGTGGTTTTATGGTTAAAGGAAGAAAAAATTGTAAAGCCACAAGTGGCGCTAACACATTGTGTTACTTAGTACTAGATCTAGACATCTATTGTTGATATTCATTATACAATTAAGCTGTCTTAAATTATATGATTCAATAAAGTTATGAATAAGTAGAGATTTTCTACCATGTACAGTACTGTCAGTAAATCATGGAAAAAAAGGAAAAGTCCACGTATTTCATTACCTCCCCAAGGGGGAGGGCGGGCTGCTCGAGCTTTCCGAGCTCCTTCAGCCACAATCATGGATTCCCAGTATACATACATACATAACGTATATATGCATGGTGGGATTAGGGATGGGTGTGGTCAGGATAGGATCGGAAGGAACGGAGTTAGGGTTCTGAGGGGGAAAATACTACCCTAGCATTCGCCTAAGCATCCGAACATGGTGTGCATCTACTCAGTTACCATGCCGCTACTTGTGTATATGGAAGACCCCTTGAAAAAACCTCATACAAGGTAGACGGTAACGAGAATCGAACCCATTACCTCCCGAATGCCAAGCAGGTTGTGTCACCACTATGCTACCAGCTCGGTGTAAATCGTGGAATATTAAAATCTATAATTAATATTTTACTCTGACCAAATTATATTTGTTCTAGCAACTCGAAAAACGTCTCGTTACTACTAAGGGGTTATGAAGGAGAAATATACATTGTAATAATGAGTAATGTACCAAAAGTAAAAGTACATTTGCAACCTACTACTTCCAAAGAAGATGATACATTTGTTATAGCTGACATATTTAAACGTCCACAGTGAATATTACTTTTCGCAGCAATTAACCCTCCACCACCCCATTTTTGACCCGTTAAATCATAACGCCTATCGCATCTAAATATTATGTAATGCACGGGAAAAAGTTCTGTGTTAGAAATGTCATTAGTAAGCGCAGTTTCTACAAGACTACAAGATTAAATTATATTCACTGAGACAAAGTTGAGAATAAACTTCATTTATTTTGGATCTAAGACCTCGAACGTTTTGGTAGTAGCAATTTAAATATGGTTGTATTGATAGATTGCCCACTAAAGAATTAATGGAAGTATTATCAGGTTCGAGTTTTTTAATATTATCTTGGGAACGTACTTAATTGTTAAGTCTTTTTCTCCTTGTTCTACCCTTGGAGATAGTTCGACCCTTAAATCTTGCATGTCTTACGCTGAATAGGAGTCTGGTCTGAAGATATTAAAATTTTGCTGCCGCTGATCTTTTATTTATTTTTATTTCTTAACTTAGCACTTCATGACGAGATTTTAAAACAACTTTTATTGGACGAACACTTTTATCAGAACGCACATTACCTATGCGAAATAATTTTATGTTATCAATGTCGACGGCACTTGGTAATTGAGAAATAACGGATTCCACTTTATCGATATCTTTATTGTCGTTTTCTTCAACATTAAAGGGTAAAATATTATTTTGACGATGCGGACGATCAGATATCTCTGTAATAATATCTTCGGTATTGTAGTGGTCCCGGCCTATTTTTTGTTACTGCTTCAATTCCTCAATCTCAGACCGTAATTCAATTATTAATTCTTTTAGTTCCTTAATTTCGAAATTCACAGCACGGCAAGTAAAGCAATTAAAATCAATTTTCTTATCTTTCGCTTGGATACATTACACTTCTACTAGCGATAGCCCCGCACATGTCGTATGTATGTACATTTTGCACTTATCACAACATACCTCCTTATTAGGATTAAGATTATTATTACAACGAATGCATTTTAAGTAATAAATTAATAATTAAAGCAACGCGAAAGTTAAACGTGCGTACACTACTAGTTTGACATGATCAATACTTTGCTAAATTTTAAAATTCTGCAAAAATAAAGACATCTTGTTTGTAAAGAATAAGAGTAAACAACAATGGCTAAAGATTGCTACCTTCATGCTGTTCGATGAGATAGTTGTTCTTTTAACTTACGAACTGCATTATTCGTTGGAACATTTGGAGTGACACACGATACCGTTTGTTTCGGTTCCTTGCCTGCAATCGATCTATAGAAAATAACGTCTTTTTACGTAACCTTTAACCAGTAGTCAGCTAGATTAATATGTGGTGATTATAGGGGCCATCTGTTTGGAAAATGTCTCCTAATCACAATATCGCCAAATATGTTAAGTAATAGTGTCCTTACCGCATTGTGTGATATTCCCAATATCATGTTCTTGCACTGTTTTTATTTCTCCTATTTCCGTTTCTTCAATAAATTATGGGCCAACGTAAATGTAAAGCTATTGAAAAATTTGAACAAACTCTTAAACTCCATAGTAAAATACTTATCTTCTTTTTAATAGTGTGTCTTATATTATACAATCTACACGTTTCGATAACACTTACAGTTATCTCCGTCAGTAGTAATATCTGTTAAAAATTGTTAAAGATGTTATAAACAATTTTGTCAAGGTTGAAAAATTTTTCAACTTTGATAAAAATTTTTACTGCAGAATTACGCCTCGTACCAAAGATTGCATAGAACATAAATAATCGATACGTTCTATGATCTACATCTAGATACCTATATATCTCTGAAATATACAGCTGTTTAAGAAATATTTAATGAAAACCAAAAAATGCCCTTAATAAACCTCCCTCTACGTAATTTGATTTTTCCTAAGACCTAATGACCTCCAGGGGAACTGAAATCATGCTTAAACACATTTGAAGTACGCGAATATTTATGGTTCTGGAGTTATCGTGGATACTAATATACATCCACACACACCCATCCGTGCGAAAAAAAAAGCACACACACACTCACAAACACGCTCACGCCCACGAACACGCACACGCACAGGAAAGTTTGACATTTTCTCCTTACAGCATATAATTATGAATACTCATGAATATATTTTTAACGTCTAAAATGCTTCCGCCCTAAGAAAGAAGGCCTTAACTCCAATTTTTGACCAAAATGAGTTAGTTGTTCCAAACGATCAAAATGACGTCAAAGAATATCTATTATAGGCTGGAATGCCTTAAAAACCATTTCAAACCATTTATTTTCAAAAAATAAGAAACTGATATCTCCACCGCGTTATCATTTTCGTAAACTAAAAGACATTAAGTAATAAATAACCTTATGTACATATCTCATTGGATCTAGGGTCTTTTAGCTTATTACTTAAATCTCCATGGCGTCATCAATTTCGTAAACTAAAAAACCTTAAATAATAAAGAAAAAACAAAAAAAACCTTATGTACACATTTCATTGGATGTAGGGTCTTTTAGCTTATTTAAATCAATGTTGGCGCTGGTTAATTGTGAAATTTAGGGTTATGTCATGTGAGTTTGTTGTTTTAACTGAACACGTTAGTGACGAACTCACTGTGTATAATTAATAATTGTGCATTTGTTATATTTATGGAATCCTTTTAACTAATACAAGTAAGTAAAACTTTGAATTTCGTAATTGTCAGAATATTGTGTTATTTGTTATGTTAGGATTATTACAATGAATCCCCGAACAAGAGCTAACAAGATATTAGCACTTGCCCTTCAAAATAAACGAAATGTAATGAAAATAATGAACCTATTATTATCGATCGAAGTGAGCCTAATAACTGTATAATTGATCTAGATAACGTACCAATAATTATATTGTCTGATAATAATATTACAAATATAAATACTGTTACGTCCAACAATGATGTAGAGGTGGAGTTGCCGACGTCCAACAATGATGTAGAGGTGGAGTTGCCGAAATTGATGGTATACAACGAAGGTAGTATTCTGTTAGAATTTAATAATCAAAGTGTGGAAGCTGATTCAGCCTTAATAAGTGAGCATGATACATTGAGAAATGAAGCCTTTATTAACGGATTTACCATAATTGAAAATCCAGAAGAATCCGATTTCCAAGTCAATGCATTAGATAATTAGTGAAGCAGTTAGAGCAGATAATATTATAATAGAGGCTGAAACACAAAGCGATATTATTAATGCCAATAAAGAAAATGTAACCGACTTAACTAAAAAAAGGACTAAACATAAGCGGTAGTAGTATGAGACGTCGTTAAGTATCCCAATAGAAATATAAAACAGAGCAGCAAATATTGTTCCATGGCGAGCAGCCACCTTGTACGGAAAATTGCAGAAGAACGTGTACCCAAATGTTTAGTGAAGAAAAGCAATTAACAAAGGCTTCTGGAATTTAAATTATATAGCCAGAAGGGTGTTTGTACAAAATAACACAGTAACAACACATACTAAACGTCAAAGAGGGAGTGAAGATTCTACAAGACAGAACACATTTAAATATTATCGTATTTTAAAAAAGATGCTTGAAGAGTCCAAGTTTGTAAAACCTTTTTTTTTAACCACCTTAGGTTTTTCTAAGAACAATAATACAGTGATACACAATGTACTTATACAAAGTAACCATAATGATTCTTCAAAGCCTGATGGCAGCGGTAGACACACGAAACTCGAATTTGTTAGGATAGAAATACGTATGCACATTGAGAGTTTTCATCCCTGTATTTCTCACTACAGGAGAGAACATGCTCCTAATAAACGCTACTTGCCAAGCGATATAACAATTGTGTCGATGCATAAGGACTTCATAGAAAAATATCCAAACTTTAAGTGCTCATACGATTTATACAGACGCGTTTTAGCGGAAATGACTATTTCTTTCACTAAATTAGGGTAAGAGGACTGTAAATCTTGTGAATTTTTCAATAAACACAATCTTACACACAGCAAAGATAACTTGTGCTCTGACTGTCATGATTGCATGGAGTGCCAAAAACATATTAATAGAGCAAATGAAACTAGGAATAAGTACAGAGAAGGTCGAGACTATGAAAAAAAGATATGTGTTTTCTGCAGACTTGGAAAAAGTTATAATACTTCCAAGAATGGACGCTTTTAAAACACTTGCATTTACTCTAACAATAATCGCTTTTAATGAGACGTTTGCACCAGTTGGAACACATAATAAGAGTATACAACCTTTAGCGGTAGTGTCGCACGAAGCAGTCACTGGCCGGAAGAAGGAGGACATAATCAGTGGATTTTATCACTTTTTTTTAGTACATCGTGATGCCTCAAAAAATATTCTTTGGGTAGTAGATAATTGATCTATTCATTCCTAGTCTACCTGATGAATTCTAATGAAATATCTGCTGAAGGAGTTGTAGTTAACTATTTTGAACCTGGACATACCTTCATGTCCTGCGATAGCTTGCATCATCAGGTTAATTAACCTTAATACTGTACCTCTTAAATCAGTAAACAGTTATTCTATCATTTTAGGTCGAATTGTCAATGAAGCATGCTGGAAAAGTGTATGGTTTCAATGATTTTGTAAACTGTGTTCAGGCAGAAAATTCTCGAAGCGTAACTGTGAAAGTAATGTATCCCGCAGAATTTTATAAATGGAAAGATTACGCCTCATTGTATAAACTTACAAATTCAGACCCAAGGCCATATATGGCAAATATTGTACAAGTTATTGGGAAAAAAATTGCTTTCAATTGTATTATAAAAATTCGTATAAAGCCTCTTAATTTCTAAACGGGTAAAATAATGAAATAAAAAAAATAGATAAGCCTGATGATCATAATATATACAGAAGAATAATTCAGGCTAAGAAAGACAATATTATATCCAATCTGGTTAAATTCTGTGTGTCTGTGTATCTGTGTGTCTGGGGACACACAGATACACAGACACAGAGACACATAGACACATAGGCACACAGACACACAGACACACAGAAACACAGACACACAGACACACAGACTCACAGACACACAGACATACAGACGCACAGACACAAAGGCACACAGACACACAAACACAGACACACAGACACATAGACACACAGACATACAGACACAGCACACAGACACACAAACACGCAGACACAGACATACACCCCCCGCCTCCCCACATACACTCCAAAAGTAAAAGAAAAACACACACATACACACACACACACACACACACACACCACACACACACACTCACTCACTCACAAACAGCCACACAGACGTACAAACTCACAGACACACAGACACACGGACCCATGGACACACAAACACACAGACATATAGACACACAGATACACAAACAAACAGACACACAAACACTCGGACACATAGACTCATAGACACACAGACACGCAGACACGTAGGCATACAGACACACATGCACATGGGCACACGCACTTGTACGCGCACGCGCGCACTCGTTAATGCTCAAAGCGTTGTATTTCTCTATATTAAATGTGTAAATGAGACAATTATTTATTGTATATACTCAGTGTTTCTTTTAACCTATTAAACATTTCATTAGGTAAAATATTGTATTTGTAACATTTGTTGCAAATCATTTGGCATTAGCCTTGATTGCGTCATAACTACAATTAGGATCCCAGATTAATCTTGTATAAGACTTTGTGAATAATATAATATAGGGAGTGGTAGTACTCGCTAAATCAAAAGAATGTTCAAAGAAAATCTTTGAAAAGTAGTCTACCAATGAGGTCGATTTGAAGTTCGTAGTACATATAAATATAGTTAATTTTTAATTCATTTTCTATTTATACCTATCCACTATAGCATTATTTATATTTGTGGATATTATAATAAAGGACCGCTTACTCCACCATCTTAAAAAAAATTGCCAAAATGACGTTAAGGTGCCAACAGCAATTTGTCTTTTATTAATTGAGTTACACTGTCCTATCACTTAAATGCATGTTATTAAGTAAACATCAGTGATGAAGTTAGTAGGAAACAATGATTTAAAAAAAAGCCTTGAAAGTGTGATTTTTTAAATAAATGTAATTTCAAAACGCTATATTTTGGTTTTATTTAAGTTACGGTGTTATAGGCACTCGATTTTAGGGTAGCACTGCGTTTGCGTTTGATGCATAGTAGTAAGTACTTAAGTAGGCAATAAAGAGATATTACCACATTTTTAATGTCCTTATGGTTATGAATAAATAAACACATCAAAAATTCATGGAATTTTTTATTCAATACCACAAGGCAGATAATTGCTTATTGTAGTACGTTTGACATGAATTAGCTGTTATTTATATAGACGAGATAACATAAGCTTACAAATATGTATATTTTAACATTTTAATAAGTTTGCACAGTAACGGAGTAGATTAGTATTTAGAGCGAATTAAGATATAGTCGTGCAGGTAAGCGTCAGTGTTAATACTCCATAAATTTTATACCGTATTTGAACGTCGTAAACAAAACGCCATATAGGAGATACGAATATTTAGGTTGATACTATGGGAAAAATGGGTACGAAAGCAGTTTTATCTACTTAAAGTTTTAAGAAAATGGTCTATTAATCGTAAAAATATTGCAAACTGAGTAAAACTTGATATTAACTTTTTATAATAATTTATTTAAAAATATTGTAATTCCAAGTAATGCATTTCATGGAGTCTGTAGCCTGCGCGGCTGGAGACTATCAAAACAGTGTTCATATGATAATTATTATGATGCAGAATGTAAATCATAGTATCGTCAACAATGAAAAATACAATCCTACAGCCACCCAGTATGGGAAATCATGTTTTATTCACTTGATAGAATAATAGAGATGTTAGGCTATTTTTTCTTAACACAACTGTATAATTTCCTTTGTTACAGTATACAATAATACAAAAAAATAATAATGACTAGTATACAAAACAAACCCCTTTAATTTACAGACAAGGTACAACTATTAAAATGTAGTCACTCTTTTCTGTGTTTATGATGGTTACCAACGATTGTGCGGAATTAAATTGCAAGCGAATAATTATAATGCAAATTTCCTGTAATTTCGGTCTATGCTTTTATTCTGCTTCTTTGCGCGATGTACATTATAATTTAAATTTGTATTATTTCAACACTGTAAGCTACCTAAATTGTGATTATGAATCATTTATTTTAGAATTTGAAATATGCAAAATGAATTTTATATATTAACCAAACGTGACATACGCAAATCTGTTTGAAAATCTCTATGAAACTCATTAATACATATTGATTAGTCAAACTAGATTTTCCAACAAACTAAACGCGATAGTGTAAGATTTGTGCTAAAATTTCTAACTCCATAACTAAACTGATACTAAGCTGAAAATTTATAATTAATATCGTGTGATAAGTTGAACGTCCTGTACTTAGTATACAGAACAGTTCTAAAGTGATCCTTAAGTAATATTCATGAGTGCATAATTTTCAGTTTGCTTGTTTTCATCCCAGTAGTTTGTGAATTTGTGGTAAACAATTTATTCAGGAAACAGTTTGTGCACAGTAAATACGATAATTTTGATTTATATATCTAACTTTTGGTTTTAGTTTTACCGGTTAATAGTTTTCAACAACACAACAGATTGGCAAAGATATTTCTTTAATTAGTAAATTACTTTTTTCATTACTAAGCGTTATAAGTTACGTTTTCATTACTTATTATATTTACATTGTCTTTTCCTTCATCACCTCCAAATTATCTACAGGATGTAATAACATTAAATTAAAATTTAAAAACCCACGAGACAAAGAAAAACCTCTAAAAAGTAAAAAAAATCCTTGCTACATGCACAAAGGTACTGACGTCCAAAGCTAGGTGGTGTGCCGTAATCCCTATTAAGATGACCGGTAGCGCAGTCCTTTTGAAAAGCACTTGGATACATGGGCGTGTAGCTGGCGTAGAAATATGAAAATACTTTAAAAAGGGCACAACTTGATCTATTCTTTCATAGCCCTCAAACCAAAAAAAAATGATCAAGGAACACTAAAGACTATAGTCTTTATTTATGTCTGTAGACATAATTAAAATAAAGGCAAAACGTTGACTAGGAAGAGAACAGGTTAATTTAGGATTCATGATCTGAATACGTCAAAAGAAAAGAAATACTGGTCGTCTAACACAGTTCTTTATTTCGTGCAGAAGCGCCAACCTACAAAAAAGCAAACTTGCTATTCCCTTAGAACTAAACTTGTCAATTTACTTTTAAATTTACGTACAGGTGTAAAGCAAAATACATCATCCAAATGGACGATAATAATCATAAACTCCACATAAATAATACGTCAAATAAAATTATAATTAAACGTTTATAATAATAAGAAATCCCAATGCGTAACGATAGTAAACCACTTACTTTTTCATGATTTAGGTATAAAAAGAATTACAAAATGTAATTAAAATGAAACAACCGAAAACATAACAGCACTGGCAAGATTAAATCGTGATTACATGACCAAATAGATTACGTTGAACCGGGTGCTAGATTAACTAAGAAGAACTAAAATATAATTACTCAAATCATATGCGATCCAGATATCTACAGAAGGTCCTCCTAAATTCGATAATTTAAATATGACCAAATAGGAACTTTAACAAAGGTATATACGTTATAGACTGCACAGTATATAAACTAAAATATAATTACCTCAAATCATATAGATCACAGATATCTACCACAGGTGACAAATAATTTGACTAATTTACAGCACAATCATGTAACTTGAAAGCTATCATAAAGGTATATAACTTATATGACTGTTCCAGTTTCTTGAGTAGTGACTTAAATAGTCGATAAAGAGCTTACAAAATTATAGATAAAGTAATCACTATGATAGGTGATATGTCACTAAACAGCTTAGTCTTAAAATGATACAGGGGTTATCACTACAGGTATTATATTATAGATGTTCCAGTTCTTTGTAGCGACTTTAATCTTCGATAGAGCTATTCAAAATTAATAAATCCAAATTTAGTACACATATTAAACAGTTTAAACTCAAGATTACAGAGTAGTTTCAAAGTTTATCAATTATCTACAGGGTAGTACAGTTCTTGTTACATTTATCCTTCAAAACTATTTAAAATAATGACATCCAAATCTTAGTACTCTTAAAACTCAATATTAAGAGTAGTTTAACGTTTATCAATATCTACAGGGTAGTTGATTTAGGTGATACATCTTTATCCCCGCTTTTCATGACCCTCTAACTCTTAAACAAAAAATTTAGATTGCCCATTTGATTTAGGACTTTTGTCTTCTTTTTTCGAAAATGCAATAATAAATTAGCTGTAATCTATGAACAGCTTACAAATCATAAGCAAAGAACGTCTGATGCTACTGCAAAAAATAATGTGCCATGAAAAGAACAATAAAAAAAAGTTATGTCAATTCTCACATTTTTGTTTGTCTCTTAATAAAACGTAGTACTCCACTGATTTTTTCCTAACGTTTCAGTTGAATTAAATAAAGGAAAATAAAAGTAAAACTACAAAATAAATATTAAAAAAATACGTATTTATTGGAAAAAATTGGAAAGAATTTCTATTTAAGATTTTAACAAGAACGAAATGAACGAAATAAATAAATTAAACAAATAAACTTAACCTATAACAACAAGACAAAAACGCTATCGTAATAATAAATAAATTTAAAGAAACTATTCAAAATGTGAACCATTTTGTTGAATACATAATTCACACCGACGAATAATTGCACGTGGAATATTAACTAAAAATTGTCTTATTTCATTACACGCATCCTTAATCCTATTAATCAGTTCATCTCTTGTTGTCACAGGAGTTGCATACACCCGTTCTTTTAAATACCCCCACACAAAAAAATCTAAGGGATTTAGGTTTGGAGACCTTGGCGGCCAGGGAACTGGGCCTGCACGACCTATCCGTCTTCCTGGATAATGGTTGTCCAGCCAGTTTCTAACGATTCTGCTATAATGAGCTGGACAACCATCAAGCTGGAACCAAGCCGTTCTTCGTAAATTTAAGGGAATATGTTCCCACATATTCCCATGTTCATTCTCTAAGAATTCCAAGAAAGCCGCAGCATTCATCCGAGGTGGTAAAAAGTAGGGCCCAAAAAGGTGATTATTGTAAATAACTGTCCAGACGTTCACACTAAATTGTTGTTGGAAATGTCTCAGGCGAACTACATGTGGGTTTTCATGTGCCCAAACGTGCTGGTTGTGAAAATTTACCACACCACGGCGAGTGAAGCAGGATTCATCGGTCCATAAAGCATTATTCAAAAAACCTGGATTGTAATTATTTTCAGCAGGAATCCATCGACAATACGCAACTCTACGTTCTGCATCCCCTGGAAGAAGTCCTTGAACAGGTTGTAGATGGTAAGGTTCTCGGTGATCCCGTCTCAATGTTCGGTGAATAGCAGTATTTGAGACTCCATCTAAAGCTACGGATACTCTTCTAATGCTAGTTGTGGGATCTCTGTCGAATTCATGAAAAATTCGTCGTGCAATATTTCTTTGCTGCCTATGATTATTATTTTGACGACCATGCACATTATTTAACCCCTGAGTTATAATTTGTTGGTGAACTCTTACAAATACTGACGAATGCGGAGCTCTTCTAAAAGGAAATCTTCGCCTATATACATGGGCTGCTGCTGCTGAACTTCCATTTACAAAGCCATAAATAAAATGAATATCCGCTATTTCTTGATTAGAAAACAAAAATGGCATTTTAAAAGATCACTTTTGCAATAAAAATTAACACAATTAACACAATAAAAATAAATTACATTCTTTCTTATGCACAAGTCGAATAAAATAAAACGTGATATTCGACATAATTTGATTCTTTTTTTTTATTGTTCTTTTCATGGCTAACTATTTTTTGCGGGAGCATCAGACGTTCTTTAGTTACCATTTGGAAGCTGTTCATGGATTACAGCTAATTTATCTCAAAAACTATGCATTTTTCGAAAAAAAAAGCAGAACACAAAAAAGTTCCTAAATCAAATGGGCAATCTAAATTTCTGGTTTTTAAGAGTTAAAGGCGTCGCATGAAAAAGTTCGGGGCGATAAAGGGCGGACCACCCAAGAAAATGTACTACCCTGTAGCTATTGATAAATGTTAAACTACTCTTAATATTGAGTTTAAGAAGTGTAATATGTGTACTAAATTTGGATTTATTATTTTAAATAGTTTTGAAGATAAATTAAAAAAACTGAAAAAAAAATTAAAACTTTGAAACCCTGTATCTCCAAAACTAAGCGTTTGGCAACCTATGTTTATATGAACTTTTGTCTTAATTTTGAAAGCTCTATCGACTATAAAGTCATGAAAAAAACTGGAACACCTGTATAATATATATATATATATATATATATATATATATATATATATATATATATATATATATATATATATATATATATATATATATATATATATATATATATATATATATATATATATATATATATATATATATATATATAAAGCAGTAAGCACAAAAACAGGTATCACGAATACAACTATACTAGCATGCATCTAAGTCAAACACGAATCATCCTGTATAAAGATGTAGATTTACAGAACCAAAGTTCATGTATAATGATGGCAACTTCAGAGATATAATAGGTAGAATTTGACTGCTGTTTACAATACGGCTAGTATTCTTAATAATATTTAGTACACGAATAATTAAGACACAACCGAAGCTTATTAGGAAAGTCCAATGCAAGCACGTTGCGTAAGTAGCGTACCAGTTAATTTTTACTAAGAGTAACAAATAAAATTTTAACTGCATAACATTATCTGAATCGCCAAACCATGCATAAGTTATATTGAGTACCTGTAATCAACTGAAAGTAGATCTACACTTCGGTTAATAATTCGTCGGGATAGTGTTTGGAAGTGAGCAACAGCCACTGTAAGTATGGTTATCGTAGGTGACGGTATATTTCTCCAGGGCTTCATCACGTAATAAACAAAATAGAACTCACCAGTAAGTTGATTGTGTCGGGAATACCCAAGCAGTTTACGTGATGGTGTTTTAGGTAGAAGTCGAGTGAAGAACGAAGAAATGTCCTTGAAATATCTTCGAGGTAGAGTTGTCGTAAGCTACCGTTTAGTGATCAGTGCTGAGGAAAGGTAACTGCCAGCATGTTCATGAATCCCAGTGTCGAGAAGTATTTATGATCAAGTTAAGAATCGATTACAGCATAACACACAGAAGAAATGGAGATAAGACCAAGAAAAACCTAAATAAATCAACGTCTTAGTTACGAGACTTGCAATAGTGGAAACTTTAAATACACAAATAATAACCTGAAGGGTAAATTTTAATGAAACTTAATATCCGTATCAAACGAAAGACTAAACTGTTAATTTAGTATAGTCTTAAGTAAATGTTTGGAAATTAAAAACCAGCTTTAACTGAATGTAAACTTACAATGTCAACTTTGTAAAATTGCAGAAAAAATCATAACGCGTAGTTTCCTTAAAACGCTAACTTGACAAAATGGCGCTTTTAAAAGGAAAGAAAATCACTTGTTCTAAATTTTACTTTTCCAATTAATTGTAACGCTAATATTTATCAAAAGCTTTTGAAATTTGGTGTAAATCTTGAGAGTACTTTATGCGGTATTACCACGCCTGACTTTTATCACTAGACATCAAATACTAATAAATTTGTAAGAAGTAAAGTATGTTTCCTACCAACCGGTACGTATTAATTCTAACAATGTGAAACAAAATTACGGGTACTAATTAAAACCATAACGGGCTTCATCAAGCAAAATATTTTGTTTTGGATTAAATAATATGCTTTGCTACTTTTCCTAACGGTTTTTCCAGCAGAAGGACTCTGATGATGTGATCTTATCTAAGAAAGTTGTAATTATGAAATTTTGATGTAAATGTAAATTAAATACAACTGTCAATTATAAACCCAATTTTTAGTCACGCATATCTTTGCCAAACCTAAACGTAATTGCATTATTGTAATATGAAATTGCGAAATGAAATGAGACACTTTTCTTTTGAGGTTCAAACTAGTTGACTCTTTGCACGCAAGAAACCAAACAGATGTGAATACGTTATAATTCGTCTAAGCTCTTCACGCATTATTGGGATCTACTGTACATCGCTATGATGATGATGTTTGGATGTCTGTGTGGATGTATGTTAGTATCCACGAACTCCAGAACGAAAACACTTACGTACTTAAAATTTTGTATTTAAGCCTACTTGGAGCTGATTAGATTTTTGGGGAAATCCAGTGGCGGCAAGGGGCGTGTATTAGGGACAGCTTTTGGTTTTTATCAAATATTTCTAAAACAGCTTAAATATAGACCTTAAACATATCGATTAATTATATCTTTGAATGGTGTAGCTGTTTTAGTAATATTTTATGAAAACCAAAAACTGACCCTAATCAACTCCCCTCTCGCTGCTGGATTCCTCAAAAAATCTAATCAGCTCAACCTTGTGATTAGGTGAGAAACCTTCAGTGGAAAGTATACGTTTAACTCCTTTATTATCAAATACAAGTAAAATATTTTGAACCTCCTAAAGATTCTGTTTCTATTTGTCCACATAGATCGGCGCAAATTACTTCACTAGGTTTTTGTCATACCTGGAAACTGTTGCACCGTTGTTTTTCTTCCATACATGAACCACATGCAAACCATGGCTTCTTAAAATACTTTGCACGTATAGTTTGTTCTGATAAACAAAGATTTTCGACGAATTGTTCGCAGAAATACTTTCTTCACTTACACAAAGTTTTTCAGGTTGTTGATTGTAATATCAGCTATGGTATCACTTTTGACAAATTCACAGTTATACTACATTGCAGAAATATGAAACTGTTGCCTAATCGAGAGGTAACTGAAAATGAATTTCTTCGAGTAGATGGTATATAGCACATTTTTTATTTTCTGTGTGTCACTTATTACGCACTAAGGCCTCAAAATGTATGGTATTTTTAGCTACATTCGTGTTATATTCTTACGTTTTTGTTGGATAGTTATTTTCAATATTATCTTTACTTCGAGACCTACCACACTACCACATTAAACTTTAATATTTTTACGATAATCAGACTTAAAGAACAATCAACTCTGTTCGAAGCTTAAATTATCTGTCTATAACATCCTTTTTTTTCTCTTCCGTGGTAGTATCTTCTAATCTTAATGGTTTCGTGATATCACCAATCTAAACCTCACCATCCTTCTTAACAAGGTACGTTCTGCCAAAATCCATGATTTTCAATTATCATTACCATGCTTCCAGCTACAAGGTTCCGTTGACAATTATCTATCACAGTATTCGTTTTTATGAACAAAGCACATAACGATCACTTCCTGTACATTCAAGATGTAACCATGCTGTGACACCATATCAATGTACATCATCAATATTTATATTTAAAAAAAACTTCAGTACATAACTTATGTTTATTTATAAAATTATACTTCTATCTTACCATTGTAACAATTCATAAATTACTAAAATAAAACGGTGGACGTTAATCATTATTCATTAATTTGTGTTTAGTTATTCGTTGCTTCTTTTGATGAAAAGTAAATATTTCGTTCACATGACATTATCGTTACACCAAGTACTTGAAGATGTGAGGAGACCTCAGAATATTCAGATTATGCATTTTCAACTTTCAGGTTATTGTAATTGTTTAATTTTTAAGAATTAGGAAAGCAGTAAAAAAAGCAGCGGGTAAGTGATGTAGATATTAAATAATTGGTACGCGCTTTTCATTTTACAACCTGAACGCCCTATGAACTAAAATTTATTCTAAAATGATTCAGAATACGTAATGTGGGCTTGCGTTATTGTATAAAAGACTAGCTCAAAAATTTACAATGTTTGCAGAATATGCGGAATTCGGAATGGGAAAATGTCTGCCTTGTGGCCTGCACGGTTGAGACATCGGGCGACCCAGAAAGTTACCTCCTTGTCCTCAGATTGTATTCGAGATTGGACGATGACAGCTGCAATTTCTATTAAAACGATTTTTTATGCCAAAGAGAGGAATTTTGAACCATGATTAAAAATCCGGAGGGTTTTCATTTTCATAAATTGGAAGATTGTTGCAATTTCACTTCCCTTGATATGCAATAAATAAAAGCGAAAGTTACATACAAAACTCTTGTTTATATATTTTGTATAATAGGCACCTATTATTATTTTGTGTGAGTTTGTCAAATCGCTTAAAAATGGTTTAACGTTCACTAAACCTTTATTGGGCGTGCTAAGTTCTACGACCGTAGACTTTGATCACGGTCAAGTCACAGTTTTCAGAGCTTTGCACCGACGCTATCACATTAAGCGGTGTCATTACTACGCATACTCACATCATGTGCGGCTATTTAGGTGATTGCTGGGTTAACAACTTCCCCCTCAGAGCTTTAATTCCGTATTTTCGGTCTTATACTGATTGCACCTATCCCTAATTACACCATGCATGTGGAGGAAGGAGATTAGAAAGTTCAAGCAGCCCACCTTACCCCTTGAGGGTGGAATGAAACACTCTACCTTTTCCTCTCCTACAGAAATTATAATGTGATTAAATTTCATTAAATTATTTCTTTTACTTGAGTCATTTTCCGTTGTTAGTCTTTGCCGGTAAGGGGTGCTGTGAATGTAATTTTCATGATGGTATAACAGCATCTAATTGTTTAAAAATATTGATCACATGTAATAAGAGGCTTTCAAGTACAGGTACTATACCGTTCAAAAATACTGGTGCAGTAACATTTTGGCTGTGTGCATTTGGTTTGACGGCACATAAACAATTGCGTTAGCAGACCATGACCATGAAATATCAAAGTGACAGTTTCTTCAATCTATCAAATTTGCTAGTTTGACAAATGCTTAACACCTACTTGAAAATAGTGAGATGTCCGATTTACATACAACAAATGTATCTACATCAAAATTTGAATTTTGGAAGTATCTATAGTAACAAGCAGTACGAGAATTTTTTGAGCGCGAGTGTACCTAATTATAGCAGGTTGATTAATTGCGTTTTCCGCCTTTCGATATGTTAAGAAATCATTACAACCACGTTAATTTAGATGTAATGTTACTCATTACTCCCATAGGCCCGTAATAACTTTCCTGTTACCATCGAAACTGAAAATTCTTTAGATAGAGACAGAAAATTATTAATAAATGCCCTAGAAAGATGTAAATTTACCTTTTCTCGAAATTTAGTAGCCATGAAATAAATGCGTAGATAGTTTGTCAAATAAACGTCAGTCTAACAATTAAGTAATGTGTATTTAATAAAAATGCTGTTTGCAATTATAGTGCAAAATAAAATCTCTTCAGGCGGAAAATGTTGTACGCGCTACAGGAGTAATGTGGGTTACAGGCTCAGCTTGTTACGCCCTCAGCTACGCTTCGGGCGCAACCTCAAGCTTCAACTGTAAAATGCCACATTACTCCTTAGCAGCGTAAATAACTATTACATATATTATAAATTTAACGCATATATTAACTTTTTTATATTTATTTCATATTAATTTTTAGTGCGATTAACTATCTATAAATTAAATATTATTTTGTAGTTGCAATTTGAAATAATTGATGAATTTTTAACTTTTTACAACAATTTTCAATGTGATTTTTACAGGCAACAATACCACAAAATACAAACCTTGAAATTTTGCTGGTATCTCTTTAAGTTTTAAAGAGCGGTGGATTTTAATTGGAATTGCATTGCAGAAGTTTTATTACCTCAAACAGTAATAATATGGCGTTGTTAATTTACAAAGTTAAATTTTCCTAGTTGAAGATGGTTTGCTATTCATTTTGAATAGGATAGAGGCTTCCACCTTCCATATTTTTCATATTTTATAGTATAATTTGCAATAAAATTTGAAAATCTTAAGAATTTGCTTCACTGAGATGATTTATACCGGGTATTTCTCGAAGAACGACACGGCCTGTAGCGCTTAGACGCCACTGATTTTCAAAATTACTTCAATTCAATATGATATAGGATCATAATGCCAACATTTTAAAATTTTTCCATTTATACAGGGTGTACCAAAAAATAGTGGCGCATAAAAGTTATGTTTTTTAATTGAACACCCTGTATATTTTTGCATATTCAAATTGTACGAGTAAAATGAACCTAAGTTGCTGTTACACTGTGTATACGTAAACCTTACCCTTTTCGAAATATTTGAGATTTTTCAAAATTGTAAAGTAAATTTTATTAATTGACACCCCGTACTATAGAACAATGATAAAATAAGCATTGGTCACTATGAATAGTCAATATAATGACCAGTTTAAGTGAAATTCAAAACGAAACAGGAATAAGTAAAACTATTGCTCATAGAATACAGAAAAAGTATCGCTACCATCCCTATCATATTCAAATGCACCAACATTTAGAAGAAACCAATTTCCCACGAAGAATCGAATTTTGTTTGTGGGAAATGGAAAAGTTTAGTTGTGATCAACATTTTTTTGAGTACGAAGCGGCATTCCACAATAACGGTAATAACGGTTTGGTAAATCGTCATAATTTTCATTAGTACAACACCAGAATCATAATGTGTATCGAACAATAGATAGGCAGCATAGGTGGTCTTTAAATGTGTGGAGTGGAATTGTTAATTATTATGTTACAGGGACATGTTAGGACCTATCCGGCACGCTTTTTCTACTGTAACTCCGTTAATCTTCGCAAATGTGCGAAGTAACTTCGAAGAAAGGGTATGTTTGTGTATTGTCGAAGATAAGAAACAATTTGAAGATTTCATGAAGAAAGCTCACGTATAATTTCTTTGTAATGATGTAATTTCTTGTTAATGCATGTAAATATTTCAATTAAACAGGAAGTGAAAAACCATTGATTTTAGGTATAAGAAAACCTAATACAGTTTGAAAGATAATTAAATTCTCCATTAATGGAAATAAATATATACAGGGTGTTCCATTTGAACTAAGCAAGTTAATTATATTTAAATAAGAATGAAAATGATAATTGCTACGCTGTTACTTAAACACCCTGTATAGATTTTCTACAACCAGTAATATGGGATTTGATAGCTTTTATTATATTGATTATTCATATTGACTAATAGTTATTTTATCTTTGTACTATTGATATATATATATATATATATATATATATATATATATATATATATATATATATATATATATATATATATATATATATCTCAATTGATAAAATTTACCTTACAATTTTGAAAAATCTGAAATATTTCGAAAAGGGTAAGGGTTACGTGGACACATTACAGCAACTTAAGTTTATTTTACTCGCACAATTCGAATATGCAAAAATGTACAGGGTGTTCCATTAAAAAAAACATAATTTTGATGCGCCACTATTTTTTGGTATAACCTGTATAAATGGAAATAATTTTAAAATATGGGCCTTATGATTCTATATCATATTGCATTGAAAGAATTTTGACAATCGGTGGTGTCTAAGCGCTACAGTCCGTGTCATTCTCCGTGAAATACCCGGTATACGGGTATACCTGCACATTATCTATTTTCAAAATTAAAATTAAACGGTATGAATAATTCTTTTTGTATAATTACTGCTTATAAGCTTTTTGCCGATGACTGATAACTAATTTGTTCTAAATAAAAAAATTAATAATTGAAAGTATAATTGTGTCACGTTAAAGCCTAACATCTAAAAGTAGAATGCAGCACAAAATTTAATTTAGAAACTGTACCGTTTAATTGCCAAAACGCTTCAAGCATACATTTTTATTCTATTTTAGAGCAGTCTGGTTTTCGTATGCGTGCTTATGTATATTTTATATACCGGAAAATTCTAAAATGACTAAGTAGTACGGGTTTCTATCATGGTCTTGTAAGTGCATTCGCATTATTAAAAATTTAAGCCTAAAGGTACATAAAGGTTTCTTGTAACCAAATTAATGTATTCATATTATTTTAATTGACGTTAACTCGAATGGTAATTTCGTTATATAATTTTCATGAGGATCCCGGACGCCTTATTTCTTTGTTGTCTGCAAGAAGTTTAGATGGTAACGGTGTAACGTTTACTGCATTAGAAAGATTTCCTTAGGGTTGCTCTACATCCCAAAGTTTATGATATGTTACACTTTAGATGGACGAAAATATTTTTATAGTATAATTTTTATATCTTTCTGGGAAGCTGATTGCAGTTAGCCATTTAGAAGTAATTATATTTCATGTATTGTTACACGTCCGATAAGAGTCACGTTACTATACACAAAAGAGTAACGTATGCAAAATAGAGCAGATAAATTATGCGTTAAGTATTGATGATTTATGAAGTCGTAAACAAATTGTAAAAAATTAACCATTAAAAATAAATTAGTAACTCAAATTATTATTTTCGTAGGATAACACACTATTGTTCAATAATATACAGTAAAACACGTTAAACTGCTTACAACCTCTGGTCACTAACTAATAAAATAAACCCGGCGCAGAGTGTAGTGCAATATTTCCTTTTTTTTTGTTTCTCTAATTGTAATCTAGATTGTTTTAATGTGCATCCTAATCTAATTATTGTCTCGCTTGTTCAGAATCCTGTTACCCTAGTGGAGCATTTGTTGCATTTACTCTAGTGACAATACTTTTCCAATAGCCAGCTGTAGGTAATAAATAAAAACGAGCTTTTCTCCCGCAAAATTTTGCGGTTAAAATTAAATTCACAACATTGTGGAAACAAAAATAATAATCTATGTCATAATGACGTTTAAAACTTCATGTCAGATAGAGATTAATAGACATAAACATATGCTAACGTAAAAAAAAAATTCCAAAGCCGCCTGCTTCTATAAAAATATCGATAATACAGCTTAAGCATTTTTAATCATATTTATTTAATTTTTACATTTATTTAAAATTCTGGCTCCGTTATGTCGTTGTACGCAAAATTACCTTCACATAAAAAAAAATCATCGAAATCCATCAAGCGGTTGTGTGGCAAACTGCGTGAACTAAATGACCCGATTATTTTTATATAAATAAGATTACTATTTCCTTGTATTATTTTTAAAAGTTGGTACTCGTATGTAGATACCTTTCCTCCATACAATTCGACCAATCTCCTGACAACCAGAACAGTTATTATTCGATAGCGGGAAATTTGAATTAAGTTTTATTTGTTTTATTTTACAAACAGCGTATATGTGGAAATACCGTAAAACATTCCAACAATGTAACCACCATTATTAATAATTAAAAACTTTGTTTTTCTGCCAACTCTGGGATAAAAAGATGTGGAACAACCTACAAGGAAAAATAGGAAGGAAAAACAAATCTAAATTGGACATATTTATATTAGGTTTATGTTTTAATTTTTCAAATTTGACAAAATTTTTAACAAACATTACTACTGACGAAGATAACTGTAAGTGTTATCGAAACGTTTAGATTGTATAATCTAAAGTACACCATTAAAAAAAAAAAAAAAAAGATAAGTATTTTATTATATTTGTTTCTTATTTCCGATAGAATAAGGCATAAATAAAAAATTACAAACACAAAAAGAAATTCTTTCAATTTCATTCCTGGAATTGTAATAACTAAAGAAATAAAATAAATACATATTCTAACAATAAAAATAACAAAGTTATAAAAATAATATCAAATGGTACCTTTTATTGTTTATATAGGTATCAGTTCCAGGTAATTCTGTTAAATTGAAAAAACCATTAAATCCTAGGATATAAAAAGGTACAGTAATTGACTAGTTTAAATAACCATATAAAGAACAA
Organism: Vesta saturnalis; assembly: GCA_036346205.1. NCBI lineage: Eukaryota > Metazoa > Arthropoda > Insecta > Coleoptera > Lampyridae > Vesta > Vesta saturnalis. Next base: position 53,669 of record JARFJB010001920.1, read on the forward strand.
ATACAAAAATTCATATCTAACATATAACTAATAACAATCGAAATTCTGTAAAAAATGTATTCTAACATGTAATCTCCGTTAATACAGGGTAGCACACAGAGCAGAAACATTAGGTAAAGGAAACTTACATAAGTTAAAAAACTTAAATATCTACACTTCCAAAAAGGAGCAGGTCGTTATATTAGAGAAGAACTTTGAACATAAATCTAGTGATGCTTGTATGCATACGTATTTCACTAACAGGAGACCATTCATTTCAAAATTACATAGCACTCCTTATATTTTTTATATTTGTGGTTTCTACAAGGAATCCCATAAGTCTCTGTGATGTGAATTACCCTGTACAGTGTGTCTATTTTTCATCACTTTTGTAGGGTATCCCTTTTATTTTCAAAGATAGAGTTGCGATTCTCGCGTGTGGCACTTTTTTGTCAAACTCATTGTCCCCTTATTTTTTGAGCTATATACAGGGCCTCTGTGTCTATGTCCGTGGTGCGTGTGCGTGTGCGTGTGCGAGTGCGTGTGCGTGTGCGTCTGCGTGTGCGTGTGCGTGTGCGTGTGCGTGGGCGTGCGCGTGCGCGTGTGCGTGTGTGTGTGCGTGCGTGCGTGTGTGTGTGTGTGCGTGCGTGCGTGCGTGCGTGCGCGCGTGCGTGCGTGCGTGCGTGCGTGTGAGTGCGTGCGTGCGTGCCTGCGTGCGTGCGTGCGTTAGTGTGAGTGTGGTGCGTGTGCGTGTGCGTGTGCGTGTGCGTGTGCGCGTGCGCGTGCGCGTGCGCGAGCGCGTCCGCGTCGCGTGCGTGCGCGACGCGTCCGCTGCGCGTGCGCGTGCGCTGCGCGTGCGCGTGCGATGTCGTGTGCGCGTGCGCGTGCGCGTGCGCGTGCGTGCGCGTGCTCGTGCGCGTGCGCGTGCGCGTGTGCGTGTGGGTTTGTGTGTTTATGAGTGTGAATGGGTGTTTGTATGCGCGCGTGCGTGCGTGCGTGCGTGCGTGCGTGCGTGCGTGCGTGTGTGTGTTTATGAGTGTGCATGGGTGTGTGTAGGCGTGCGTGCGTGCGCGCGTGTGTGTGTGTGGGTGTATACACATTCACACACACACACACACACACACACACACACACACACACAAACACTTAAGCAGACATACGTGCACACACAGCTGTCAACTTAAACACCCTGTTAAGGGGATTAAAACAAGTGTAAACACATGAAAATGTATAATGTACTCTCTTTTTAGACCTTTTTATATATACTTATTGTATACTGTAAGGCCAAAGAGTTTATTGCCGGCACGGATATTGATGTTCGACCTCGAGTTGAGATGAATCATTCAGGTGTTCAGGTGATTGAAATACATATTTATAATCTATGCGAGACATGCTTTCGAATGGCGGTCGTACTGCCTAAGTTATAAATTAAAAGCCGTGTTGCCTTCAACACCCTGCATGAGTCAAGGTACGAGATGCACATCTTTATAGTATCAGTTAGCAATTTTGCGTTTCCCGTATACAATGAGACTTCGAATAAGAGAACTGATCGTCTAAATTTTTATGTTTAGTTAACCACTTTTTCGCGTAGGTTTGCTTATCTCCTGCATTTAATAGTATATTGAGTATCAAGAACAGTAACGGACGTTTACCGGTCGACGGCCATGTTTTGGCTGGAGACCGCTACAAGTCTTAATGTTCGTGATGCTCATATTGTTTTTTGCACGATTGTATTAAATTTACCATTTAATTTCTACTAAATAAACGAAAAGTCAAAAATGGCGTTTTAAGTAGAAATGTCCAAATTTTTTGGTCTTATTGTTGTGAAATATAGATAGTATATATAATTTTACGTTGGTAAGTAAAAGACGTCGGTAAGTAAAATACTTACCGACGAGTTGGGCCTCGCAACCAGTGAACATATCCTACTGTCTTGGAAACAGATATGGTAAATAAACGAAAAAGCTCAATCGCGCAAAGCTATATTTTCAAACCTACATTTTTTGATCCAATATCGTTCACAATTTCTTTACTGCAGTTTTCAGGCAGTTCTGCGATGGCTACTGTTCTGTACAAAAAATAGCTAAATTAGCTAATTAAATCAGTAAGAAATACCTCCGTTTTCTCTGACGCTATTCCTTTTATCGTCAGCAGTCTACCAGTATAAAATTATGCATATATTATTTAAAGGTAGAATGTATGCATAAATAATCTGCAATGTAATCTTTTTTAAATGATATTATGCATACATAAAGGCTTTATGCTCACTTTTCGTAATGGTATAACCTACGAAAATGAAATTTGTACACGTATACAGCGTAGAATGTTAGGCTATTATCAGTAAAGGAAAAGGACTGTAACAAAGACCTTTCTGAATAAATGACGAAGATTAGATGAAACTAAATATTTATGAAAGTCAGAGGTAATCAAAATGTGAAAACTGGGTAGTTTGCCTTTTTTCCTTCTTTGTCTGGACACAAATTTATTTATAGTTTACGATTTAGTATTGTACTTAACAATAACATGCAAAAATATAGAATCACAATTTAGGTGATGAACTATAAACAATGTTAAATCACGATATAAATCTTTCATCTAGTTTCTTTTTACACGACATTTAAAAATGATGTCTTACAATAAAGAGTCTTTATTCGGATTAAATTCATTTTTTTATCTTCACTAAAAACGTTGTAACCGTCATTAAAATACAAAAAAAATTGATAGTAAAGTGGTTCCTTTTATCGATTTTTAATTTTAGGTAGGCTGGGATTGACAAATGTTATTTAGTGAAAAACGCGTCGTCTTGAGTTTTACTTTATTGAAAACATAAGTAAAACTAATTGGTTCAATGTTTTCTCTAATTGAGCATTTTTATAGATTCACAAAATGCGTGAAGGAATGCATAGCACAATACCGGACTTGAAAGAAATGATAGATGATAACGGTGGCAAATATGCTTAGAACACCAATATATTTTAGGAGTTACGAATAAGATTAATGTTTTACATAAAATTGAATAAATGTAAGACTGTAAATTTTGATAACTTTGGTGAAAAACAACTGTAATACGTGAACGGAAGCTTTCAAAGAGCGTATATATTCAAATCAACAATAAGTTGTATCTATGTACCGGGTGGACCAATAACCCGATCCTCCGGCTATATCTCAGGAACTGTTTATCGTACAGCTTTGGGAAAAAAAAATTTCTTAGTAAAAACGGCCAACGGAAATCGCTGGAAATAACTCTAGTTTCTAGCTTTACCACTAGAGGGCGTAATCTTTATAGAAAAATTTAAAAACAATTTTTTTATAAAATATGTCCAATCATACTAAGTAAAGTAGAATGATGCATAATTGCTGCACAAATTTTGTTAAATACTTTTTTCTTTATTTTTTCAAATAAAGGTTGGGGGAGAGTGGGAATGTTTGTATGAATAAATGCTGCCTATAACTTTGGTTTGGATCAACCTATTTTAACGAAATTATTCTCATTCGAAAGGGCGTAGATGAACTAATTACAGCTACTATAAAACAATTGCATTTATTTTTAATTGTGGTAGATAAAGGGCACTTTCGAATAAAAAAAAAGTTTAATTTGTCTATGATACAATTTTTAAATGGAAACACATAAGTATTGTAAATTATAACAGAAACTGATTAAATTCGTAACAAAATGACACAAACCGCATGTCGATATCTTTTGTCTAACTCGAGATATAAGTAAAAACGCGTAAACATACGTAACTAGTGTTAGCTCACTCTGTATTATAACTTAAAATAACAAAATATATGAAAAGAAGATCACACACATTAAAACTTAGTGTCCAATTAAATGTTCAAAATGTTTTCCATCATTGTCCACACAAAGATGTAATCTATCGCGGGTAGACATAACAGCTGCTTCAATCTCGGCTATGGATATACTATTATTGCGTTTCTAATGCGTTGTTTCATGTCTTGTCGCGTGGTTTGTCGAGTTTGAAATACTAACTCCTACAATCTTCCCCATAGATAAAAGTCTAGACCTGTTAAGTCTGGAGATCTCTTCTTGTTTGTAAGGAAATGTCTTCTAATAAAATAGGCAATTCATTTTCAAAAAATTTATATATATATATATATATATATATATATATATATATATATATATATATATATATATATATTCGCCATTTAAAACTTCTTCAAAGAAATATGGTCCTATGTTTTTTCCATTAACTATACCACACCAAACATTAAGACTCCACCTACCTTGAAGCTGCACTTCGTCCATCAAGTGCGGATTTTCTTCAGCCCAATAATGCATATTATGCAGATTAACACCACCCGCACTACTAAAGGTGGCTTCGTCTGTCCACAAAATATTTGCAGCACACCTAACATCCAATTTTAAGTCGAACATACCCTCTATCTACGACAATTAAAAGTAAATTCAATTGTTTTATAGTAGATGTAATTGGTTCATCTACGCCCTTTCGAATGAGAATAATTTCGTTAAAATAGGTTGATCCAAATCAAAGTTATAGGCAGCATTTATTCATGTAAACATTCCCACTCTCCCCCACCCTTTATTTGAAAAAAATAGAGAAAAAAAGTATTTAACAAAATTTGTTCAGAAATTACGCATCATTCTAATTTACTTATTTAATACCTACTATGATTGGACATATTTTATAAAAAAATTGTTTTTAAATTTATCCATAAAGATTACGCCCTCTAGCGGTAAAGCTAGAAACTTGAAAGGTATTTCCAGCAATTTCCCTTGGCCGTTTCTACTAAGGATTTTTTTTCCCAAAGCTGTACGATAAACAGTTCCTGAGATATAGCCCGAGGATCGGCTTATTGGTCCACCCGGTACAAGAATGCCTGTAATAAACATGCCATACTTATAAGATCCCAGGAACTCCCAAATGCCTTATGTTAAGAGTGTTTAACGTTAGCTAAAAATAGCGTAGATACCTAATTGTACGCAAACAATCATATATTTACTTGGCTTTCGTCCATTCATAAATTTATTTGTAAAAGTGCAGTACAACACTAATGTACTATTTGTATTATATGCTCATTTAAATATAAAGCTGTACATATTTTGGACTAGAGAGATCTTCTGGAACGTTTTGAATAAAACACGTACGTATTTAATGCTTACAGTATTCTTCATTAAAATCAGCAATATTGTCACATAATCAATTTTTTTGTTTCCAATGGCTAGAAAAATAGAACTTTACCTTTTTCTTGTATTACTGTATTCTCGGCGCTTAGGGAACCCTTTACTTTTTTTTTTAATCTAATTGTCATTGATTAAAAATTATTATTAATTTTATTAAAAATATAAATAAAAAATTTACCTCTAGTAGGATTTGAACGTACTAAATGTACCGGGTGGCCAGATAAGAATGCAAAGTTTAATAGATACGTCAAACAAAAATTAGTCGAATAAAGCTTAGCTTAAAAAGCATACATGTCTAAAGTGAATCAAATTTATCTTAGATACATTTTATTCAAAAATGCTGGACCCGTCGATTTTAAATTCATTTTGGATTATTTGAAAAATAAATTTTATACAGGTGTCTCAAAAGATTTGCTAAATAAATTTTTTTTCAAATTACAACACTAATTTTATATTTTATTTACGCTACAATTTAAATATTTGTCAAGCTGCTAACAATAGCTTTTGGATCTACGATTCAATCTAGAACATTTCGAATATAAACGAAATACGTATTTTCTTACACGTTTTTTATTAAAATCAGTCAATCTGAAATAATAATTTTTTTAGTTTCGAATCTTTAGTAATAAATAGAACGTTTACAATTATTTCTATTTTCGTATTTCGGGCTTATGACTTTTTTGCGATTTTTTTAATCATAATTGCTTGATTAAAATTATTATTAATGTTTAGAATTTTGTTAATAATAAAATATAAAAATTTATTTATTGTTTTAGATCATTTTTGAACGTACTAAAATGTTATGTTTAGCATAAAATGTTGAAAGTAATATAAAGAATAAGGGTCAATTTGAAAAAATCTCTTGAGATATAATTTATTTCCTTAAAACCAACCCGGTATAATTTTTTGGTACATTTACTAGGTGGATTTCAGTAAAAAATGACTTTAAAAGTTTAGGATGGCGGTTACGCCCCCAGGCGGTCATCTTGCAAATTTGAAAATATTTTCCTCGGTATTTTTTTAGCCACTTTAGTAATAAAATTTTTTACCGCAACTCTCTACGACGAATAGTTTCCGAGAAATGGCACTTAGCATTCTTATCTGGCCACCCGGGACTTTGCTAGAGTACCGCTCTAACCAACTGAGCTATCGAGATACAAGTCCCAATCAATGTAAATTTTATTTTTAAGGATTCTCGAGGATTCACGCATACCAAAGCAACTTGACTAAAATTAAATTATTAAAATGAACGAATAAGAATAAGAGCTATTGAGATACAAGCTCCAATCAATATAAATTTGGTCTTTATGTATGTAGAATAGATGTAAATTCTAAATGCAATGAGGTTACAGTCAAATTAATTATACAGGGTGATTCATTAGTGCGATAAAGTCTAATATCTTCTAAATCCTCAAAGATAATTAAATAAAATTTTGAATGATTGTAGCCAGTCTTAAGGCTCATATTTTAATATTAGTTGTAATTGTACAGCATGCTCTAGAACGCCGTGCCAGATCAAACGTACATTTTTTTAAAAGGGACACCCTGTATTTTACTTCAAATTTGAATTCTGCTTGACTTTGTATTAAAAAAAGCTCTGACCACTTTTTCGTGAAAATCGTAATGAGTGCAACGCCCCGTATACTTTAAACTGCACAATCTAAAATTAGTCTTTTACAGCCATAGGCCGTCTAGTGTAATAATTCACTAGACCTGCCATATCTAAGCAAACGTATACAGAGTGAGTCCAAACTCGAATACATCGATTTCAATTTTATGATTAGAAATTGTATTTCCAATAAAAAACATAATAAAAACAGCTACATAAAATTCATTCACAACAATTAACTTGTTACGAAAGTGTAGCGTTCTTAGTAGTTAGGTAGGCAGTAAGTAGGCTATGAAATATCAAGAAACATTTACATTTTGCTAATTCTTTTGTTAGATTCATGTCATCTGTCAGAGCTATTTGAAATAAAATTTCCCTCGTGAAATCTTGATAGATATGTTGTGAATTTTAGCTGAGAGTAATAAAAATTGTGTGCTGGCAACGAAAATTTATAACGAACGTTATCCAGAACGACAACCAAACAAAACTGCTTTTGAAAGGTATATTAGAAAGATTAAATCGCACTGGGTTGGTGATGTATGAGAAGACTAAAACTGTTATTACAGAAGATCCTACAATGAATGTTTTACTAGCAGTTACTGACGGTCCCCATACGAGCATCCGTATAATCTCAAGGGAACAAGAAATAAGTCACACTCCAATGCAAATAATTCTGTCAAATCATATGCATCCTTATCACATTCAATTACAACAGGAGCTAAGAGGTAATGATTTTTAGAGGAGGGTGCAGTTTTGTGAATGAACTGCAAAAAATATAAGTGCAAGGACATATTTTCGACTCCGTGTCATTTGGTGACGAGGATATATTTTATAAAAATGGAAGTGTAAATAGGCACAATTTTCATTATTACTCTACATCGAATCCTTACCATATCGTCACCCACCGTCAGACTAGGTGGTCTATAAATGTATGGGGTGGTATAGCCGGTCACTACGTGATAGGACCTTATTTCTTTGAAGAAACGGTAAATGAAGAAGTGTAAATAAATTTACCAGTTCGGCTTGAGGACATTCCCCTTGGTACACGTGAACAAATATGGTGTCTACATAACGGAGCTCCTGCTGACTATAACGCGCTCGTGCAGAGTCAATTGGATGACGTGTTTTCTGAAAGGTGGATTGGACGAACAGGGCCAGTTCTTTGGCCACCAAGATCACCAGAGTTAAATAAAATCTTCCGGGGTTGTGTTAAAGATCAGCTGTACAAAATACCTGCCACTAAACCAGACGATATTGAAGTTAGAATACGGCAAGCTTTTAAAACTGTTAATGTGCAAATGCTTAGAAATGTAAGTCTATCTTTTGAAGATCGTCTTCAGTCTGCATCAGTGTACAGCGTGGTCACTCTGAGCATCTTAGATAATTTTATTTTTGATTTTTTTTTCTAAATTTTAGTTTATTTTTAAGTTAATTGATGTGAATAAATTCTGTATCGATGGATTATTTTAATAATAAAATTGAAATATCACAAAAACGCTTCGATTATGATATAGAGAATACTTAACCAAATTGAATGTATAGTAAAGTAACTTTCATTCACTCATAGTGATAATCCACCTTCCATGTTAAATCAAGAAATTAAAGCTGAAATGGCAAATTTAATCAACAAAGACATTAAACGTATTCTCGAATGGGGAAGCAATAATCTAGTTAAATTTAATGCTAACAAAACTCAGTGTTGCCTTATGTCCGCCAAAAATGATCGATCATTTCCTGTTGTAAGTATGAATGGCTCAGTTCTTAAGTTTTCAGACTCTATTACTCTGTTGGGTATGACTGTATCTTCAAATCTCTCATGGGTTGACCATCTTCTGTCAGCTACCAAAACAGCTGCTCGTAAAATAGGCTTTTTGTACAGATCTAAGCAGTACTTTACCTCTATACAACTCCTTCTGCTGTATAAGGTCCAAATTCGGTCTCATCTGGAATATAATTCTCACCTCTGTGTTAGTGCTCCCTAATCCGCCCCCGATATCGTTGATCGTATTCAAAAGAGAGCGATTAGGCTTACAAATGACCCGTCCTTAACTTCTCACATACAGTCACTTGAGCATAGAAGGATGGTTTCAGTTCTTTCTTTGTATTATCGTTATTACAACGGCTATTGTGCTGCTGAATTATATTCTTTGATACCACCTCGAGCTATCTTTGCGAGAAACACTCGGTTCGCTCGTTCACATCAACAGTATGTAGTACAAATCTCCACTTGTCGTATGAAACGGGCGCAATCCACATTTTTCTACACGGCTTCTAAACTCTGGGATGATCTCCCTAGTTCCTGTTTTCCTCTCACTTATGGTATGAGAAAATTTAAGGTAGCTGTTCATAGGCATATATTGGCAATTCATTATCGCTCTATCCGTCCTTCTAAGTGGTCCTGAGTGCTTTAGCACGATAGGCCTAATTTAACCTGTTCAGGTCCACAATCATAAAAAAAAAAATAAAATAAAGGGTGATCTATTTAAAAAAAAAGTGAAACCGATGTATTCGCGTTTGGACTCACCCTGTATACGGTTTCTTAGATATGGAAGAAGGTCTGGTGAATTATTGCACTAAGCGATCATCACAGACGTATGGATGTAAAAGATTAACTTTAAATGGTGCAGTTTAAAGTACACGGGGCATTGAACTGATTACGATTTTCAGGAAAAAGTGGTCAGAACTTTTTAAATACACTGTACAACTTATTACAACTTTATATTGTTGCAATAGCGAAGTCAAGCAGAATTCAAATTTGAAGTAAAATACAGGGTGTCCCATTTAAAAAAATGTACCTTAGCTCTGGCACGGTTTTGTACAATTGCAACTAACTTTAAAATATGAGCTTTAAGACTAGCTACAATCCCTCCAAATTTTGTTTGAGGATTTAGAAGATATTGGACTTTATCGCACTAATCAATCACCCTGTATTAATGGAATGTGAGCCTGCAATACCGCAAGGATTCATACACACCAAAGCAACTTTTTATTTATGTATTTAATAAAATTAATATTAGTTTTTAATTACATACTTACATTTGAACTTATTCGTTCATAACAAAACTTTTAATAATTTAATTTTAGTCAAGTTGCTTTGGTATGCTGTGAATCCTTGCGATACTCCATTAATAAAACGTGTCTATTAATGATTGAAGCTGACGTCATGTCAAATCTAGGAAATTTCTTTGCTTTATATTTGCAACACTGAGAATTATATTGTAAAATCAATCGGTTTCTACCTTTTTTTGCCATAGTCGCACGTGTCTGTTTTTCTTTAGCTTTTATTATAATTTTTCCGTTCATTATTCATTCCTGTACTAATTTTTCGTTATATTCACACATCTGTTATTTTCATAACTCTAGATTACTTTTTGTTTGGAAAGATTAAAGACAATATTTATCGCAATAGATTGCATGATTTAGATGAATTAATGTAAGAAGTTGAACACGGTACTCAGGTTATTACACGGAAAGAACTTCAGCATATTTTTGAAAGCATGAAGCGGAGAATTAATTTATGTCTCCAGCATCAGGGTCATCACTTTCAAGATTTTTTGTAGTTATACTTATTTAATGAAGAAGTTTGTTTGTATTTTTGTCATAGCAATAATTTTAAAATTTATTTTGTCAAATAATTGTAAAGATCAAATATTGGCAATACACATTTCCAAAAGTAGGGGTATTCTGTTTAATTTTAAGAAACGTTTATAATTACATAAATGGTGATTACCCCATGGGACGCTAATGTCAATCGTTGCGATCCAAATGAAGTGTAGTGGTACCAACCTAACCAAGATTTGCTACATGACGTCAGCTTCAATCATTACAATAACTTAGTTGGTTAGAGCGGTACCTAGCAAAGTACATGTCGTAGGTTCAAATCCTACTCGAGGTAAACTTTTTATTAATGTATTTAATAAAATTAACAATAATTTTTAATTACATATTTACTTTTGAACTTATTCCTTCATAACAAAACTTTTAATTATTTAATTGGCCTTAAAAACATTTTTTTTATTTAAGACGCGTTGTGCCGCAAGTGAGTTGAGCCACTGTGTAGGTGAAAAATTGAGATGTAAAGCAAATTTGAATTTGAAAAAGCTCGTGGTTTTTTATGTTATTTTAAAAACAGCGATTTGGAATCAGAACATTAACAAATTATTGAACGGCACTATTACTTATTATATTTCTTGTTTTCAACGGGTGTGATCTGGCCTAATAAAGCCTCTTTGTAAAATTCAAAAAACAAATTGCCAAGATATCGGTTAGATTTATTCCTCTATAGTTTTTGCATAAAAATTAATTCAATCGTCTCAAGAACGTTAGACTTCGCCATTGAGAAGAATGTAGCCAAAGTCAAGAACTTTTATAGACTGTTTCATCTCGTACAGCCGAAAAAAAATTCTCTGCGTTAAAACGACTGAAAGAAGTTCTGAAAATGTATATATTTTTAACATTGACATATTCTCTTTCTGTGTTTAGCGACTTACAGGTTTAATACTCAAGCGCTTGTAATATTTTATTCAGATATTGTACAATTGTTGTAACATCCCTACTATGAATTATGAAGTAGCGACGTCCTCTGACAGTATTAATATTAGTGAAAAAGGAAAGGAAAGGTCCACGTATTTCATTTCCTCCCCAAGGGGGAGGGCAGGCTGCTCAAGCTTTCCGAGCTCCTTCAGCCACAATCATGGATTCCCAGCATACATACATACGTTACGTATATATGCATGGTGGGATTAAGGATGGGTGTGGACAGGGTAGGATCGAAAGGAACGGAGTTAGGATTCTGAGGGGGAAAATACAACCCCAGCATTCGCCTAAGTAGCCGCACATGGTGTGCAAATACGCAGTGACCATGCCGCTACATGTGTATGAGGAAAACCTCCTGAAAAAACCTTATACAAGGTAGACGGTAACGGGAATCGAACTCAAGTAGGTCGTGTCACTACTACACTACCAGCTCGGTAATAATATTAGTGACGCAACTGCTCTGACTCGTGAAAATTACTTATATAATGGAAGTATTAATATTTCCAAAATTACGATTAATGATGGATTTAAAAATAAATGGTTCTTTAACGTTTTGCTAAACCGTGGCTGGTAACTGATTTCTTGCATTTATTGCATCGTTCTCACCAATAACCCTGCAATCCGGCTTTAAAAGAAACAGTGAAATTGTTTATTTTTTAAGTTCAAGGCTCTACGTTTTTGAATGTAAGTTACTAAAGTTAAATATATATTAATTTCTTGTTATATACAGGGTGTTTCGTTTTCTATGTTTTCTTATGGGAAGTACCCTTTTTATTACACATAGACAAAAAGTAATATAAGGTCCTTGCGCCCGATTTTGGTGTTAATTAAGATCCAATAGTCATAACCAAGATATCTCTGACCGTTATTGCGCAATTAGCCAAAATTGAAAAAATGGCGATTTTGTAAAAACATTCTTAAGTCGAATTCTTTAGTGCATTTACCACATTTTTAATACATCCTTGATTGAAAAAGATATTACATAAAGTTGAATTTTTTTTATATGTAAACCATAGTCGGCTATGACATTGTTTTGTGTGCTTTTTAAAAATATATAACACTTCTATGCTATTTTAATAAGTAATTTGTTTTTAAGTTTTTCTTAGTTGGTATATTTACTAAGGATAACAGTTGGCTTAAAAAACCAGATATGAAATTGAATGAAGATATTCTAACAAAAAAAAAGAAATTTTACTTCCAGTAAAATATTTTAGAGACATTTTCTAATTCAAATAAGTTTATTTGTAATGTTGTTCTTATGGAATAGTAACAAATTATAAAATCTAAGGATCGAACACAAAATTATCAAAAAACCTCAAATGAAAGTTGAGATGAAATGAAAATAAACAGTATAACATCATCAGAATTATGAAACGCTAACAGCAAATCAATTTTTATACGTATATAAACATCTAATTCTATAAACGACTAAAAATATGAACACAAAGTATCAATATAAAAAACACACTACAACTACAAATATTTTTCAAACTGTGCGCCATCTTTTTGGATGCAGACTTCGCATCGTCTTCTAATTGAATTCATAGAGTTATATATAGATAATGGTGTTAATTGTGTAAAAGCCACACGAACAGTTTCTTTTAACTCATTCACAGTATTATTAGTTGTTTCGTATATGTTTTTCAAAAAACCCATAAAAAGAAATCTAGAGGCGAAAGATCGGGTGAACAAGAAGGCCACAAAATTGTTGCTGTCGTTCCCATCCAGCTATTAGGAAAACGTAAATTTAAGTATTCACTAACTACACGGGAATTATGTGCGGAAGATCCATCTTGCTGAAATATGACATTTCAGTATTGTGCTAAACAAAGACCTCCAACTGAATTAGTAGAATATCGAGATATTTCATTGGGTTTAATGTTCCTTCATACGAGTGATAATAAAAACGTCTGTTTTTAATGCAGCACTATACATTTATTCCAAATATCCCTTGCCTCCTGCGGACAACACTGACATGAGCGTTAGTATCTGCCCAGTAAGGTAAATTGTGATTATTAAAAATACGATCATTAATGATGTGCGCCTCGTCTGACCATGCAATAGAGTTTGAAAAATTAGGTATATTTTGGCACTGACTTACATACCAGTTACAAAACTCAGTACGCCACCTTCTGGGTGAAGCTCCGTCGGTTTGTATACGAAAAATGGTAAAATATTTTTGAAATCTTTTTTTTTATTATCGTGTAGGTTCATTAGGAGCACGTTTTAAAATTATTTTCGAATATGCAGGGTGGTCCATAAAAATTTTACGCATCAAAGTTATGAAAATTTAAATGGAACACCCTATATATGATTGCATATTTCGATTCTGTGGACTAAATAAAGGTCACTTACTGTTATAGTCACTATACCTAACTCCACCTGTTGTCGAGATATTTCATTATTTGTGAGAATGTAGATCGAAATTCAAAAGAACTTTCTGTTTTACATACTCAAGAATTTTTTTTCAAATGTTTTTCATTGTTTACTGAAAGCATCAAACTTTAAAATAAATTTGTGATACAAATTTATACTGGGTGTATAAAAACTCAGTTACTATTTTGACAAACACTAAAGCCAATTAACTTCCTTATTTTAAATGGAACACCCCGTATTTATCACCATATTTTTATTCTAATTTTAATTCCCTACAAAACTGTATTAGGGTTCCCTATACCTATCTCTTACAGATTTTTTGTAATTTAGGATTTTCTATTCCAATAATAATTTCATGCAATTTGTTCTTGAAAATCAACTTTGAGAATAAGTTTTATTAGGTGGGTGCCTACTATTTAAAATGGCTTGCTATTCTCGAATTGAAAAGTGCGACATGATCTTAGTAATTGGGAAATGCAATGATAATTGCTTGCTAGCATCTAGGGTTTACGCACAAATGTATCCTGATAGGCGTCATCCCGACAGGCGTTCATTAGAAAAAATATTGCAAGTTTTTCGAAGCACTGGAAGTGTATCATACAAGACACGACAAAAGCAAAGGCCGGTTACGGGTAACGAAGAGAATAATTTTGCCGTTATGGAATACCTGGTAGAAAATCCACATACCAGTCAGCGGAAAATAAGTGAAGAATGTGAAATAAGTCAGTGGAGCGTTGGAAGGATAATAAAGAAGAATAAGTTTTATCCATATCACATTCAATTACACCAAGAACTTTTAGAAGTGGATTACGATCGAAGGCTTGTATTTTGTTTATGGGTTTCAGAAAAATTTGGTGATAATGAAAATTTGTTTGATTTTGTGCTTTTTTCGGACGAATCAACGTTCCACAATAACGGTTTGGTAAATAGACATAACTTTCATTACTATAGTGACGAGAATCCTAATTTTTTTAGAACTCTCGATAGGCAACACAGATGGTCCGTAAATGTGTGGGGTGGTGTAATGGGAACGCATGTAGTAGGTCCGTTTTTTTTTAATGGCAATTTAAACGGTGATATGTTTCACGAATTTTTAAGAGGAAATTTTCCTGTTCTTTTAAAACACATACCGCTTGATATTCGGCAGGAAATGTGGCTACAATTAGACAGAGCGCCGGCGAATTTTCATGCTAATGTTAGGAACGAATTGGACAGGCAATTTCCCAACAGGTGGTCCACAAAATTGGCCGGCAAGATCCCCTGATTTAAGTAGTCCTGATTTTTTCTTGTGGGGATACATCAAAAATATTGTCTACCATACACCACCAACCACACCCGACAACCTGAAGGAGCGAATCAGAACAGCTTTTAATTCCATAACTCCAAGCATGTTGAGAAAAGTGAAGGAGTCTTTCTTAGAGAGAGTTCGTTTATGTATTGAAAGGAACGGAAATCATTTTGAACATTTGTTGAAACGTTGAAGTTGCTCACTTATCAAGGCTGTATTTGTTCAATAAAACAATGTTTTGTTACTTATCCAGTTATTAACGTCTTTCAGTCATTGTTAATCTGTGTTTGTTCAATAAAACAATGTTTTTGTTATTTACCCAGTTATTAACGTCTTTCAGTCATTGTTAAGCTGTGTTTCTTCAATAAAACAACGTTTTTGCTATTTACCCAGTTATTAACGTCTTTCAGTCATTGTTAAGGAAAGCCTAGTCAAACGGTTGGATTATCTCGAGCAATAAAAGCTTTTCATCAAAACCTGCTCATAAAAAATCGAGTAAAAAATGACATAAAATTAATGATTAAATTAGAAAATCCTAAATTACAAAAAATCTGTAAGATATAGGTATAGGGAACCCTAATACAGTTTTGTAGGGAATTAAAATTAGAATAAAAATATGGTGATAAATACGGGGTGTTCCATTTAAAATAAGGAAGTTAATTGGCTTTAATGTTGGTCAAAATAGTAACTGAGTTTTTATACACCCCGTATAAATATGTGATAATAACTTCGTTGGATTTTAAAGTTTGATGTTTTCAATAAGCAATGAAAAACATTTGAAAAAAAATTCTTTTGAATTTCGATCTACATTCTCACAAAAAATTTTAAAACGTGCTCCTAATGATGATATTAATTAGATGATATTAATCTAAATATTCGGCGGAACTCGTGGTTTTTACATGATGGTAGTCCGGTTCACTATAGCAGAACTGTTCGTACTTTTTTAGATAACAATTACCGAGAGCAATGGATCGGAAGAGTCGGTCCGGTTGCTTGGCCAGAATAATTAAAAAAAAGATTTCAAAAATATTTTACCATTTTTCGTATACAAACCGACGGAGCTTAGATGCCTCACCCTGTATAGCAATGGTATTTGCGTTTCTTTAAAATCCGAAGGGCTAGATTAACCATTTGTCTAGATAAAGTTGTTGGGTCTGATTGGACTTGTCGTAAGACGACCATTGAGTTTTCTTCAGAACTTTCGTTTAAAGTAAGTTTTTGGCCTGGGATTTTTAAAAGATCCGAATTCAATTAAATTCTTCTGTAACCGAAAATTAATTAAGATATTGTTTTGAGCAAGCAAAAATTTCTATTAACTATACGCTTAAAAACTATTTTTATTTGCCTGCTGCCTTTCAGGAAAATTTTGTAAATATAATTGCGATGCCACATTCTTATCACCTTCGGATAATATAAAACACTTTAATATGCAAAATTGTTCTGAATTCTTGTAATTAGGCATGTTAATAACTGAATTCCAAGATCACTTTGTTGCACATTTCTAATTTTTAATTTATTATTTGACATATAGGTATTATTTGTTTTTACCTAAATGAGTCTCAGCCTCCTATGCCTACTGTGTATTCTTAATATAAAACGTAAATAAGAAAAAATTAAAAAATCAATTAATTATTAAAACAGCATAGAAGTGTTATACATTTTTAAAAAGCGCAAAAGAAAGTATCATTTAAAAATGTCATAGCCAACTATGGTTTCCATATAAAAAAAAACACCTTTATATCATATCTTTTTTAATTAAGAAGGTATAAAATGTGAATGCACTAACGGATTCTGCTTAAAAAAGTGCCTTAAGAATGTTTTTACAGTTTGTCGATACATTTAGAAATAAAAAACCCATATTACTTTCTGTCTATCTGTAATAGAAAGGGTACTCCCATAAGAAAACATCGAAAATGAATCACCCTGTACATTGGTATTGACACACACACACACGCACGCACGCACGCACGCACGCACGAACGCACGCACGCACGCACGCACGCACGCACGAACGCACGCACGCACGTACGCACGCACGCACGCACGCATGCACGCACGCACGCACGCACGCACGCACGCACGCAACCACACACGCACACGCACGCACGCAATGCACACGCACACACGCACACGCACACACGCACACACGCACACACGCACACACGACACACACACACACACACACACACACACACACACAAACCCACATACAAAATTTAACTATATTTGTAATAATTGGGATCCCCAACAATATAGTGGCCTAAAGGCAATATTTCAGACTTTTTAAAGTGCGAATCTAAAAACAATGTGCTCGTCTCTGGCTGTAAATATGCTAAATTATAAAAATATAACGAATAAAAGTTGTAATAATTATAAAGCTGATAGACATAATTCGGTTGAAAGAAACCTAATGGTGTGAGTGGTCAGTAACCTATGAGTTCCTTGTGATATGCATATAGAGGGAAAATTACTGATTCCAACTTATTCTTTATTTTATGTGAAGTACATTATTTTAAATAAATTTAAAAATCAAAATATCCCAAATTTTGAATGATATTAACTCATGTGTAGCAAAAGACGTTTTTAGTTCATGCATAACATAGTTTTGCTTTTTTTTTTTTTTTAAACTGTATGTAACAATATTCCTATGCTCTTATTTAGATTGGTATACCCAACAAGTTTTATTTTGTTAATATCCAAAATAATTGTTTTGTTATTGATGTATATTAGAATGCTTAATGCACAAATAACTTGCTTTCAGTGTTTGTTATTTACTTATGTACATATCAATAAAAGTTTTTGTATAATTTTGTTTGTGATTGGCAACATACATATAGCAACTATACGAATCAAAAATTAACAAGGATAGTTTTCGCAAGTGTACACATAAAACTAATTGTATGTATTAGAGTATTACGCTGAGGCGGCCTATCTTCACCTGTGACGACACTCAAGCTTTGCTACATCTATATCTATCGGTCAGCCAATCTAAATAAAAAGCACATTTACATACGAATGTCATAGTATAAGCATGTGAATAATTAGAAAATACAACAGACACATAAAGTATTAAATTGCGTTAATGTCAATGTGTGTTGCAGCAAATCAAATTTATTTAGTATATCTAGCTTGTACAGCATACAGGTAAGTTAATACATTTTGCAAACGCACGGAAATTGTAACATAATTGGCACCTAATTTGTTGTGTTAGAAGCATTAGTGTAGGGTGGCTGTGAGCTTCGCAGTTAAATGCAAATTACGTGCCAGGATCAACATGGGTAAGTCTGTAAAATCATTCAGTTTGAAGACGAACAAAACAGCATGTATATTATAGTAATGTAAATCAAGTTGTTTTTTTACCGAGAATATAAAACAATGTGGTAACAGAGTTAAATCGGTGAAAGAATGCTTGAAAAAAGAAAATAATTTGAATCTTTTCTAAACACGCTATATTGCCATTTATCATGAAATTCAACGAAAAAATACCTATCGTGAGTGACATTTAATATCATTGATCTTTCGTCTATCCCTACTGACATTAATATTAAATTAATTCAAGATTATTGAAAATGAAGTATGAATTTGATCTTTAGACGATTAAATAAACTGTAAAACAAACGTAATATTTCATCGTTTTAAGTTTCACCGAAAAGCTATCATCCCATTCATTTTAACACAAGCATGAAACATTAGATATACCGATGATTATCGAAATCGAGCAAACGTACAAATTTATCCCTATAGGTCAGTCTATTGATGTAATCCACGTAATTTACGACAGGAAAGTATTCCGGGCATTTATCATATATGTGTGTATAAGCTTGAAAGCACTAAAATCGCCCTGTCAATTAAATGATGTGAATTGAAACATAAATATGTCTCCTTTTAGGAGGAATCAAATTATTTGATTTCTTTAGTTAACAATTATCTACTTTAAATGTAATAATGGTGAGCAAAAAAATTGGAAAATCGTTACCTACAGTTTAAAAAATTAATTACATTAACAATACGATTGTACAAATATTGAAGTATACAGTGTAAAGTAACTTCATGAATTCTGCGAAAATGTTAATTCGACTCTTACATATTTAAAATATATAAATATGTAAAGCGGCAGGACGTGACAAGGAAACCGCAAACTGCGATTTACCTATTGGGAGTGATCCTCGCGCACGGTTAAGATATGTTTTTCGTTTTTGGGTAATCACCCTCCAGATTACCGACAAGGTGGGGGATACACCTTATAAGTTTTCCAGTATCGAGTTTTATCCATTTCCTATCCGAATCTAATAAGTTTTTCATTAAGAGCGACGCATTTTGTTTTTTTAATTAAAAGACTTGTGGGTTAGTTATGGAAATGATTTTTATTTCGAATGGAAGTACAATTGATACCATTGTTTATGGAATACGACATGATGCAAATGTCCGTCGCGGAAGCGCTGGCATGAGTGAATACGCTGGACACAATTTTCCATGACTCTAGTACACGAATCGGCCGAAATACCATAAATTTCGCGCTCGATGTTAGCCTGCCTTCGGTTGACTTCAGTTCTTGAGACAACGCAATCTTATACGGGCGGACAGCTAAATCCTTCAGCAAAATTCGCCACCAACTGGTCACACTGATGCTCAACGCCTGAGATCGGCGTGGAATCTACATCCTTGATTGCACACGCACACTCTCTCGAACGGCCACGATATTTTCTTCACTTTGAGCATTACGTCGTGGCACAGGCGCTGGGACATTATGCAATGCATAAGTTGCTTCGAATTTTTGAGCCAAACGTTTAACAGTCCGTCTTTTTGGACCGTTTCGTCGACCGAAAATTGGCGTAAGAACACGCAACGTATTCGCGATAGAACGCGAACTTTGACCAAAAAATTTGAATAATTTTCAAACGTCGTTGAAGCGTGTATCTCTCCATGATTAAATGGAATAGACTGAAGTTTCAAAATGTAAAGCAATTTCGAACCTAACTTCACTCCTATTCAAGAAATGTTAAAAACAAATGCGTTGGTCTTAATGAAAAACTCCTTATTTAAACTTACTCCGTAACGTCTCACACTGTATATTAACACCATCACACTACCGTACTATAATAACAGCGCTGTCATTGTGTTTCTATTTTAGATATTCGAATGCGAATTAACACTCACTTTTTAAAATAATACTTAATAATAAAACGTTAGTGCAAAGTTTCCTGTGTCACACGACCAAAAACTATGGGTTCGGATATTCAGCTAACGCCACTGCCAGCAATATTGTTTGTATCCACAAAATTATAGTTCCTGAACAAGTAAGACAAATAACTATTTAGTAACCGTCAATAACTAGATCTTTGATACAATTCAACAGCCTTTAAAATGATATTCCAAAACACTTTGTAATGAATGAGGTTAACAATTTTCTCTTATAATTATGGTAAAAGCATACACAGATAAAAACTTTGACACTCCAATTAAAGATCTAGTAAAAGTGTAAAAATCCAGCTCCTTATACTAAAAATCCAAAGATCTCGATCCCTATCCTAATTAACTTAATTAACTTAACTTAACCTTCACGCCATTCCCTTGCGGGGTAGGCAAAACAATCCCTGCCTCTTATTTGTTTTTCATTCACAATCTTTCTCCATTCTTTCCTATCTCCACATACCTCTCTAGCTTCAGCAAGATTCATACATAGTCTCTGACATGCCCTTTTGTTTTTAAAACTCCTTATTTTTCTTTCCTTTATCATAGATTCTACTACATTCAGTCAAGTTTTACGCGGCCTACCAGGCCCAGCCTTTCCCCTAACCTCACCCACATATATTTGTTTCGTTAATCTTGCGTTGTTCATTCCCTCAATGTGACCAAACCAACGTAATGTACAACTTTTATATCTATCCATCATCGTCTTTTCCTCACCACACTCCCTCATTATGCATTCATTTTTTATCTTGTCCCTTCTCGTTTTACCACATGCGCTTCTCAGGAATCTCATACCCACGGCATTTATTTTTCTTTCGTGCTTTTTTTAACATACCCATGTCTCACTTCCATACAGTACTGACAGGACGAATACGCCATTATAGATTGCTCGTTTCGCAGCTAGGCTCATGCTTTCATTTCTAATTATCGTCCTCACTTTCCTTCCAGCATTGACCCTTCGTCCAATCTCGCTCTCAGTTGTACCATCTGCAGTAAACATTCCACCGATATAAACCAGCTCGTCCACTTGCTCCACAATTTCATCTTGCAGAGTAAATACTCTACTCTCCTTTCCACCTTCCCGATTGAACTCCACAATCTTAGCTTTGTTCACGTTTGCCTTTAGGTCCATGCTCTCACAGACTGCATCAAACTTCCTCAGAGCGGTTTGCAGCTCATCCACACTGTCACTTAATAAGACTGTGTCATCTGCATAAGCCAGGAGTCGTACATTTACGTCACCAACCATTACACCATTTGTATCATTACATGTTTGTCTAAGACATTTATCCATGTATACATTGAACAACCAGGGTGACATCACACAGTCTTGTCGCACTCCTTGCTCAATATTAAAGTATTCAATCACACCTCCTCTCACCCTAACACATGCCCGACTACCGTTGTATACTGCCCTTATTCCATTTATTAGATCTTTATTTACGCCATATCCATTTAATGTTTCCCACAGCTTCTCTCTATTCACTCTGTCATATACTTTCTCCAGATCTACAAACGCACAGTACAACTTCCAATTTACCTTTAAACACTTTTCGATCACCTGCTGGAGAGCAACCTTCTGATCGACACATCCTATCCCTGGCATGAAGTCACCTTGCACATCCCACATCTCAGATTGTGTAGTTTCTCGTACTCTATCAATCAGTATTCTTCCAAATAATTTACCAGGTACGCTGAGCAAGCTTATTCCTCTGTAGTTCTTACAACCACTCTTGTTCCCCTTGCCCTTATACAATGGTACAATGATCGCGCTCTTCCAATCACTCGGCATTTTTCCACACATAAGGCATACATTGAATAATTCACGCAATCTTCGTATAAGCTTTGCACCGCCATACTTGAGCATTTCAACAGTGATTTCATCTACGTCTGCTCCCTTGCCGTTTTTCAACCTTCCTACCGTTTTCTCTACCTCATTTATTCCAATATCCTTCTCAGTTTCATTCATCATTTCTTCTATATTCTCCTTATTTAACCCTTTAGCCTTACTTACCTCATTACTGTACAGCTTTCCGAAATATTCATCTCCTCACTTCACAATTGTCCCACCACTTCCAATCTCTGCTCATAAATTTGCAAAAATATTCTCCTTCCATCTGGCTTTGTCCCTCTAAAAGCGACCGCAAATTTAAATTCGTTCTCTTTTCTTTCGAGAAACCAACCAAAATCCTATTTTCTTTCGCGAAATCTACCAGCCTGATCCTCTGCTATTTCGAGAAATCAACCTGATCCGCTTCCTATAAACCAGAACGCCTGAATATAACTTACAAATACACAACCAGTACAAGTTCATCCGCCTCCTGGTGTCGAAACCTTGGAGAAGGCACACCCAAGCAAATTACACGCCGCTTCCAACCAGCCAACCTAGCCGTAAATCCACTTTTCTCTGTACGCGTTGGCCAGCAACGTAGAGCGGACTCAATCCGTTTCCGAGTTGTAGGTGAAAGCAGCACGATTCGAATACTTTCCATTTCCAAGCTATCAGTGCAAACCGTACTGCTAGAACAATGTAAAGCACTCCTTTAAACCATAATAATTAAACGCATTACACGTGAACAAAATACGACAATCACATTTGAAATTCATTCTGTATATACCAGAAAAATATTTCTTGTTCATTTTCCGTTATTTATTCTCAAAACACATTTAATTCCTGTTATTATATCAAAACGTTTTAATTTTCCTATTTAAATAAACCTAAAATCTATATTGTTCAAAATAAATTTAACATTATGATTTCATAAAGATTAATTCCATTAAAAAGAATATTGATAAGCATATTATTTTACGCTTACATCTGCGTAATTTTATTTAAGTTAAATAAAATTTAATCAATCAAAGTTAGTGTAACAAAACGTAGTTTTTGCGAATTCAATCTTTTAATAAAAAGATAAAGCTTTATTTACCTCATTGAAAGTAATATAATTTATATAGACAAAATTACAATTGAAATACTATTATTAATATCTATTAGGGGTTAGATTTAATTGTTTAATTAAATATAAATAAATAAATAGTAAGAAATAGTGAAAACTCGCATCTTTCAAATAGAATCGTTAAAACCGACATTGTAGTTATTTACAGACGTCAATAAAAATCACACTTGAATACAGAATTTTTCTGTATACGCCTCTTAATAAAACAAATACATTATTTTGAATTGATAAACATCGGTTGTAAAGTCGACCATCTGTATTTCCCCAAACTGCAGGTAACCACCTTAAAAAAACTCCCTTGTTATCAGATAAAAATTCAACTACCCTCATCAATAATAAAGCTTGATAATTAACTCCACCAAATTATTAAGGAATTGATTTTAGGCCGCAAAAACCCTGATAATACTAACTAGTTTGGTCATAGAGCGACGGGAGAATCAACCCGCTGTTAACCAGAGCCAGGAGAGTTTCCTAACTGCGAAAGGCATTTTTAGATAATTATACGAAGTATAGTAAGGATTTGTTTAAGATCTCATTACCATTGAAGGATAATTGTATTGACATTCATTATATATTGGCGATTCAGAAGACAAATGTTTTTAACATAAAAACAATTAAAGTACAGCAACATATTCACACAAAATACAATTTTCTATTTACCTCATCACGTGGTTGTTAAATAGGGTAACATTACAATCTAACTTAACCTCGGTACAAGCGGAATGTTTTATAGTTTGACTAATAATATCTAGCAATGGTGTATTAGTCACCTCACTAAAGGGTGCATACATCCATAAAGAAGTTTTTGCACAATTTTATAAAAAAAATGAAATACCTAACTTTTTAGTAGTAGTGTTAAAGAAAGGTTAGTCCTAATCTAGATGTAAAAGTGTTATTTATCTCTTATGTATGCCGAGATAAGATGTAATACTTGCAAAATGGGAATGATTAAAGATTCAATGATTTAGTCAGTTATTGTATCTAAGCTTCTAAAAATATGAACACAAGCCTAAAATGGTAACACTTTAGTTTCTTCTCTATTGTAGAGGCACCATTATATTTTGTTCAAAAAGGTAGGTATCGTTTACTTTACTTTTATATAACTAATAATATAATTCTATTCCTACTGTATACATGCGCTACACCGAATACTGATTGTGATTTTGATTTGACTAGATTTAGTATTTTAAAGTGCTAAAATATCTACGCTTTTGGTACCCATGCATCTGCAACAATTCTTCCTTCCAATTTACTTCCAGCTGGATTGAGAAATACATGTGCTTATTTTCCATATGCCAAATAGGCTAGCATTATAAACAAAAAAGTAATAGAAGGGGTTTTTTTAAGTTGATTAGGTATCCGACGTAGATGACATGGATAACGCGAATGATAATGGCATTTACGAAGTAAATTAACTAGACAAGATAGGTAGGCGAGTAAGTTATTTAAATTACTAGGATAACCTGTATGATGCGGATGACTTAATTGGCAGTGAATATCGTGGATGACGCAAATAGCGCAAATAGCAAAAAACAGTTTTAGGGGTGTAAATGATATACACATAAATAAGGTAGACGACGTACATTAAGATCACGTGGACGAAGTATCTAGCATAGACGACACAGATGGCGTACACGCATAGATATCGCAGAAGACTAATTAGCTTGAATAACGAGGATGGCGGATGGTAATGTGATGACGTAGATACTATAGATATACAGATAGTATAAGTCAAACTTACCTATTTTTAGTGTTCCCAAAGCAGTAGTGTGAGAGGAGCACAGATGATGTGAACAAGGAAGATTACGTAGTTGGCAGTAGATAATGAAATGACTCAGATCACCTAGAAGACGTGGATTACGTAGCGTAGTTGACGTAGGTGACTTCAATGCCATAGATAACGTAGATAAAGCAGATTAAACAGCTGACGCAAATCGTGTGGAAATTGTAACTAAGGGAAATGACACAGATGACATATGGCACAGATAACGTATGGCATGAATGGAATAGATTACAAAGATGATTGAAGTGACGTAGTAGATGACATAATGTAAATGACGCACACGATGCAAATGGTGCAAATGTGGCTAGGCAACGCAGACGACGTAGTAAAGTAATAACGAAGAGGGCAAGGGTGACGTAGCTGACATCGATGATATAGTTCACCTAAACGACGTAGATAGCCAAAGTCTCTCACGCAGTGGGTTGGTAGCTGAGATTGATGTGCACAGTGAATAATTTTATTTTTTTTTCTAAAAGATTGCCCAAGTTCGGTAATTATGCTTTATATTGCTATTCATTTTTTAAGAAAAAAATTAATATTAAAGATGACGACGACCTGATGTAGCTTCTGAACTAAATTCAGATTATGAATACTTCGGAATTATGGTGCTGTGAACATAACCTCTACTCTGGTTTACCTTTGACAGCAATGAATGCGGTATAAGAGACGCATAAATGAACAGTATGTGTAAGGAGTTCATGCTATGTTAAATACAATTGTATCTTCAAGAAGCAATCTTAGGTTTTGGAAATACATTAATACATAATCTAATTTGAATCCATGCCGAAGGTACCGCTGGAAAATCTTTGTTATCAAACATTGCAGAAAAGGTCAACCTAAATAAAGTAGTGTAAGAGATGTTAGTCATGCACCATCAAAAGAATTAAATAAAAAAAAATTCAGATACCTGCAATATATAAGCGATAAGTATATACTTTGTGTTGTCGTGAATGTGGCAAGAACAAGGTTTGTAAAGAAGCATAATTTAGAACATTGTTAGACCAGCACTGATTACACCGTGCTTCGATAATTACGAAATAGGAATTTAACTGTTCTCCTTACCATACTATGCCGTTCTACGCGAAATAAATACTTTAGCGTCTTTTTTCTATTAATCAGGTTCAATTTAGATAAGTTTTCTTTAGAAATATACGAAGTTAAATAAGCCTTAATAATTAATTAATTTATTACAAATTGTAATTCATCATTGTAGGTAAAAGGTTTGCTTACACGTATAATTTTATAGTTTTTAAGGTGTAAGAAGTAAGTAAGAAACCAAACTTACTTTCTTGTACATTTAACATATGAGCAAATAGCAATATGTTTCAAAATAGTCGTACTTCAACCGTTTAACTCATTCCTTTATATACTCTTTAGGGGTACCACTTCAGATCTTCTTTTGTTCAGGATAAGATCGAGGTTCATTTTATAACGTGTCCCAAATTATGTTTGAAGTTAGCCCGAAATATACTGTAAAATATACGATACGGGTCTAGCTGAGCTGGTTTTTGTATTACTAAAGCGGTAGCGAGCTGGATGAGTGGGTGGTGTGACCGAATAATATAGACTTCTAAGGCACCATGTAGTTTAATCTAAGATAGCGCCCAAACTGCGAAAAGGGAAGTGAAGCTGTAAGGTATAACACGTACAACTACATAGGTATAATAACAAGTAGAACGCACAGTAGTCACTAAATTCAATAAAGGTTACATAAATAGTTATATTTACCGAATTAAAAGAAAATAAACCGGAGATTTATGAGCGTCTATTGTAAACGAAAAATTTACCAAGTTTAGAATGGAAAAAAATGTTTAAAGTAAATACGGCCTTGTCTTTAAGCTAAGTTACTAGGAAAACAAAAAACTTCCGAAAGTAAATTTAGTACAACACTAAATAAATTCAATAAAACGCACGATTAAATAATAGTAGGTCACACACCTTACCGATATGAACTATCACAAAATAAAAAATATAGTAGTGATTTGTTAGTAATCGTATTCTAATATTTTAATTAACCAAACACATATTTTATGTTGGTAAGATAGTGATCACCCTGTTACCTCACAAGAGGTTATAAAGACGCTTCTTTGTTTTTATTTTATGATAAAGAAAAAATTTGAGTAAAATCAAAGATTAAGAACACAAGGTTAAGAAAAATCATTTAATGATTAATATGAATGTAGTAGTACTGTATTTTATGATTGTACGACTTGAGCGCTTTACAATGTAGCTCTTAATAACATTTACATTAAGAAATTTTAAGACTTAACCTAAAACCGCTTCAGCAATAGTAAACATGTTAGTGGACTATACCCTCACGAAGGATTAAAAGAAATTATTGAAAGTAATCGAATTAAATCCGTTACCTTTTAGAATTCACCCTGAGCTAATCAGACTGTAGAGAACAGAATAACTATAAATTGCTTATCAGTATTCACATAAGGTCTTGTAGGAATACGAATTGTTGGTTAACGTTTGCATGAGTATAGAGAAGTACGAACATCTTGGTTTTCGAAATCGCTTTACCAATTATAATGAATTGGTCATTAAAGTAAAATTTTTGTAGGTAGCCAAAAATGAGCAGATTTAGTTAAGTTTAGAGATAGCAACATGCCATACCTGGTCAACGTGAACTCAATATATATATATATATATATATATATATATATATATATATATATATATATATATATATAATATATATATATATATATATATGAACTTATATCTAAAGGATTATTATGTCAGCTTTCGATTGCATGTTTAGTAGTAGCGTTAAACAACCGTACACTTAGTTCACGCATCCTGGCTTTCTTTCTTTGTTTCGTCTATTGTGTTAAATAAATGTATTGAGATATTATTTGTAATTATAAATGCATTAAAACACCTCAGAGGTCTTGTAGAGTAAAGCGGTTTTTCATTTCGCTGAGTTATTAGCCGTGGAATATAAAAAATTAATTAACATTCGTTTAAATTAAAAAATCAAAAAGATCAATTTAACAATTTCATTTAACAGCAAAAAGGAGCGGGTCGGGGTTACAGCTGTTATGGCATCTTAAGAATCTTATGGCTGAATTCAACATCTTGGTCCAACATTTTGAATCTTGTTTCTGTATATAACTTTATAAGTGCCAATAATGACAAACTCATAACAGTATGTAAATTGTGCATTATTAACACTACCAACGTACACACAGTAAAAGATTGCCTGGAGTAGGACTCGAACTCGAGCCCTACTCTAGATAAGTAGTCGTCGTGGGTTCGAGTCCCACTCGCGGCAATCTTTTACTGTGTGCACGTTGGTAGTTTTAATAATTCACGATTTACATACTTTTATCCGCATTAATCGACGTAGTTAAAGAACTAGGAAAGCTTTATTTATTCATTCACGAGAATTACCTTTTTTAACTATTACAAGCAAGCTATAACTTAATGTAAAAGACGGCTATCTATAAATCATGAGCGAGTCTTGTTTTGTAAAATAATATTAGGTTGTTCCCCATTTACAAGTACATAGTAGAATATGCAAGAGTACATATCTTCTCTAACCAGAAGGTGTTTTCCTTATGACGTCTCTATTGCTTCAACCCGCGTTGATACAAGCTAGTATACTTGTCCTGTGCTATCAAATAATTGATCTAATTGGCCTTGCCGTAATATTTTCCACACTTCTACAACAGATATTCTTAGAGATCAACCTCAAAATTCAATAAATCTCACGTTATACTATAATAAAATTATAACAATGTTTATCACTTTCTATCTAACGTAGAATTCTTTGAAAACTTTGAACTATTAATAATAATCCTTTTCCTATGATATCCCTTTTTTAATAACTCTGCTATATTGTATTTAATTATTATCGGTAGCTAACCTACAATGAACCAGTTATTTTGAGGGCGTCTCGGTGAATAGACCTTAAATAGTAAAATTTTGTATGATTACTCAAGGACGTATTTTTGGTAATAAGATATTTTAACGTATCATGAAAAGTGTATGTATTCACACAACCGATTGAATTGAGGTAAATGTAAAACGGATAATTTGGCAATATCTGGTTTAAAGCGTGTAAGATTATCGAAGTAGATTTTCGTGTACTTAACAGTGGTTGGTGTTTCTGTCATTTTAATCTAAAAATTATTACTTCTCTAAACACGAGTCATATCAAAAGTTAAGATTATGATGCAACATTCTACCAGTTTTGATGTAAATTAAACCTAATTAGTCTATTTTCTTCTTTCTTGATGAATTTGTGTGGATTCTTACATATGCCAGCAATTTTCCCTTTTTAACAAACATAATAAGATCGTCTTTATATTTCACGTTTGGAATTCTGTATATAATTTCATAGAGTTTGGAATATTTCTTATTACCCTAGTTCCCTGTTTTGGAACGTACGACGTTCGATATTTTTTATTTTCTTTGAAAGAAATTTATTCGAGAGATACAAACACAAAGAGCTCATAGGAGAGTTGTCCTTTCCTTATAAAATATCATTATTAAAATAATAAAGATCTCAGAATACTTCACATATCATTTTAAAGTAATATGTTACATGTATCCAACATCATAAAATTAGATTTAAATTGTTTGATCAAATTATAGATTGTCAACAACTTTAACTGAGTTTACATAATTATAGAAAGAAAAAAAAGCAAAAAAAAACTAGATAAATTGAGAGCTAATGGAAATAGCTGGTGTGGAACAACACATTACCTTCTAACATAGACATAGATGTTTAAAATTTCATGCCAGATAGAGCTTAATAGACATCTAGATGCTAACTTAAAAAAAAGTTTAATAATTTACAGGGAGTAATTATAAATATGATATATTTTAATGAATTGTCGTTAGGTTAAAATGAGTAACTGTGACAAACAAACCTTTTTAGGGATAAGTGGATCACACATATTAGAAGTTCGTAGTAATGAATATTAGGTATGATAAAGATGCACTATCCAACTAGTCTAATGTAATACAAAAAATATAACCAAAATATCTTGAAGAAAAAGAAAAGAATATTGGCGGTAACAAACAACATTTTTAAATGAAATATATTTAATATAAATTATATTCATGTCGCTTCATAAATTTATTTGTTGTTTACGTACGTCATTGGCACTGATTTTTTGCTTGTTAATACTGCTGTCGAATACAGAATATTGAATGTTTCGCGGGAGTAATAGAATCCGTAGTACTAATTCTAAATCCATTCTTCTTGGAAATGGTGCAGTTCAGCGACTTGCGACTAGTACACCTTTTATAAAGCTATTATTATGAAATTTTTAAAAAGTTACTCATTATGTCAAATTTTTCACATACCAAAAAAATATGACAACGGGAATATAACATATAGGTTGCTGCAAGCAAGCGCCCTATACACTTTACACAGCTAATGGGAAAATCTATAAAAACCAAATTTCAATGAAATAACTCGAGTTAGCATAAAAAAATAGAAAACAAAATAGATCTTTAAAGGCTCGTATGTCCTTAAGGGAGCATCTTGGTACTAAGGTAAGTTGACTTAAATCTGTATATTTTAATCCAGAGAAGGTGACCCTGCAGTATGGCCCATACTTTTCAGGACAGGTATATTGGTATTTTCATATCTTTAAAACATATAGATTTTTCAGAAATACTTGATACAAATCAAAAACAGCTCCTCTCCGCAGCTGAATTTTTTCCAAAATCCAATAAGCTTCGGGAGAAATGAAAACAAGCTTAAATACAAAATTTTAGGTACGTACGTGTTTTCATTCTGAAGTTATCGTGGGTATTAACATACATTAACACATACACGCATGGACGCACGCACTCCCGCACGTACGTACGCACCCACCCACTCTCATAATCTAATAAGTCGATTTAGTGTCACCGGGTGTGAAAGTATTAAGTAAAGGTACTTCAGATCAGGTTTTTGTATCCATGTGCTTAAAATTAAATTAAATTCTGGAAGCTTTCGTTCAGTCACTTATTTTGCATTGAAGTTTTTTAATTATATTCCTAGTTATTTTAAGAATTATTAAATATAAATTGTTGAAATAAAGTCAAACGTATATCAGGAACGGCTTCATTCTTTCTTCAATCTGTTAGTGTAGTTTTAAAAGAGTAAATTCATGTCGAGTAAATGAAACGTAATTTTAGAAATATAAGATATGGGTATAACATTGTTTTTTGATAACGTAAACTTGAGGCGCGTCGAGTTAAATGGTTGCCCTTTTTTTTTAAAGTTTACCGAATCGTTTCATTTAATATTGCCCTTAGAAAGATTGTAGGAGTAGATTGCTCCACTATGTTCCGTTTTAATTAAGACGTGAGCTTATCAGTTCTTGGAAGTAACATGTTTTCCTTGGGTGAAACGTATGGCTTGCATTTTTTTAGTTTGGATAGCCGCGGGTGACACTCGGGAACATGATGTAAGAGGTAAGGTGAGAGTGTTTCTGTGGTTAGTTCTGGTAAAGATGTAGTTGTAGTAAGTTGGGTTTGTGTGGCACCGCCGTGTATTCACGATATGCTGGTGGAGGATGAACATTTTTACGCGTTACCGTGGGTGGTAGAACTACCGTAGAAAAGAGGTTTCTGAAACCCTTATGTGAATTGGGGATATTTTAAAGGTTCAAACATCCCGGTACTTATATCGTTTAACGTGTCAGTGGTGACTATCTCGTCCATAGAAGTTAGAATAGGCGTTGAAAGCAGTGTCGATATTTAATTCTTTTGGATTTTTATCGCATAACACTCAGGATTTAGACGTGGACATAGTTGTAGCGCTGTTCTGCTGAAGGTCACTGATGATGTAAATCGGGCTTTGGATACAGGATTGTCGAATATACTCGTATTGATAGATTATTCCAAAGCCTTTGATGCACTAAATTATAACATTTTGCTTGCTATACTTCACTTTTCAGGTTTTGGTGATCCTGCGGTAAGCCTGATGTCAAGTTATATGACTAATCGGCAACAAGCTATTAAATGCCATGAAAAAATTTCCGAATTAGAAACATTAAGTAGAGGAGTTCCTCAAGGCTCAATATTTCAGCCGAACAATGCCTCAATATAAATGCTGAAAAGTCGCCGTTTACGTATTTTAGTAAGAATAAGATTAATATTAATGAAGTTGTTATCGAAATAGGGGATCAAACAATTTCTCCCTCTGAAAGGGTTAGAAACTTAGGTGTTATTTTTGATTCTAAATTAAGATTCACAGCGCACATATCTCAATGCATACGGAGCGCTTATGCTGCTCTCAAGCTAATCTACAGCAATCGTTTTGTCTTAAATCAGACCACAAAAACTTTTCTTTGTCAAACTGTTGCGCTCTCTAAATTGAATTTTTGTGATGTTCTCTATGATTCAAATTTGAAGTTTCTTGATATTAGCAAAATTCAGACGTTATAAAATTCATGTTTGAGACCGATATTTGGCATAAAACGAAAAGAACACATTTATCAGAAATTAAAAGTATTAGGATGGCTAAGTATGAAAAATCAGCGCATGTTGCGAAGAATTTGTTTATACCATACTACACTATATTACTAAGTGCCCTGCGTATCTGTATAACAAAATTACCTTTCGCACTGATATACTCAACTTGAATCTACGTTACAGAGGACTGCTTACTCCACCTCCACATAAAACAGCTGCGTTTAAAAGGTCTTTCACTTCTCAAATCACTAACCTCTACAACGCGTTACATCATGATATTAAAACTTATTCGTTAAAGAACTTTAAACCGCGTGTTAAAAAATACTTAAACACGGAGTTGATCCCGTTTGGTTTTCATAATTAGTTACAGGTTGACCTAACATTGTTGTACATGTATTTTGTTAATTTAGTGGTTGCCCTCAATATTTTTAGTTTTATTTTCCATACAGGTGTTCTGTTTTGGGGTTTAGGTGGAAGAGCAGAAGTGTGGAATTTATTCCTCTCAACTAAATCTCGCCTCACAAATGTTAAATTTATAATTGTAAACATTTCAATGAAAAAAGGCGTTATTATTATTATTATCATTATTATTATTATTATTCTTATCTTGTTTGCGGAGTATTAGTAAAAAGGATCATGTATGGATGACGTTCGCGGGAACACAGGAATCGCCTGCACAAGTGAAAGAACTCCCTGTAAATATAATGCTCAATTAGTTATTTGTAAATACAAAGTTCGCATTAATAAATTTATATACGTGATTAAGTATTAAAGTAAGATTGGTGTACATACGTTGATGGAAGCAGAAGTTATTGATTTAAAGGTTTGCCGTTGACGAAATTTCTGTAAATATGATCTAAGAAAATTAAGAAGCTGTTGGTCCTTTTATAGGTGAAATTTTGGTTAATTCATCGCAGTACCGTTGTGAAAAGAAAGGGAGTTCGATTGATCAGTTGTGCATTCTGAGGCAAATATATTTTTGCGAATTTTCGAGGCAAATATATTTTTGCGAATTTTCATGTGTTTGTGATTTTAATAAAGCGTTTATTTGTATTAGTCAGGCGGATGAATGTGCCTCTTGTTTGAGATTATTGAAGTAACGTATAACGCATATTCATTCGTACAATAATTTTCTCGGACAGAGCATTGATAATTTAATTTTGTTTACGTTATACAAAGTATACGTAGAGCAAGATTTGTAAAATTTAGATGGTCGACGTTTTCTTTATTAAAAATTTATGATATACGAAATAGATTAATGCAGGAATTATTCCAATTCAAAATATATAAATTTTATTTTAAGAATTACGTTCTATGTGATTAAACACTTTGCTGATTGTATATTTTCCCATGTCTATTACTATTTTTAATATATAATATGTGTACAAATTCTGTAATTGTACATATATTGTAAATCCTAATATTTTCTCTCAGCGTTAATATTTTTACGTTCATCCAAAATTTAAAGCTTAGTTAATTTGGAGTACATCCAAAATTTAATGTAATTTATTTGTTGGTGGTAACTGTTTAACAGCCGCAACTTTTAATCGTGTTTCTTTTCATTGAAGATTCGCGTTAACGTAATGTGTGTCACCTTGAGTTTGGTAATAATGTATTGTAAAAGGTAACGTAACGTAGATTGCGAAGTAAATCGGCCGTTGACCGACCAGGTGTTTGTTTTTGCATGCGATAGTTTTACGAGTAGTCGTAATTTTTATAGGAATCAACACACCGATTGTAAACATCATTGATTTGCTGATTTTACCAAACAGGTGAGCGAATTTGACTATTTGTTGCAGAGTAGCTACGTGTATGTTTCGAATACGACACCGCTTTTGGCCGTTGATTAAAATTGTAGGATTTTATGACGTAGTTATCGTTTGAAATTGAGTAATTGATTACCGTTTTGATCAGTTATTTTTGAGTATTTGAGCCAATGATTTTAGCGCTAAGTTTATCGAAATATTTAAGGAGTTTTAGTTTTATTATCCCAAATTTGCGGCTTTTATATAGAGCTTAGGATTTCATTGAAGTTTGGGTGAACTTTACGTAAGTATTTTTGGAGTGGAATTTTCACGGAGGGGAGACTTTATTTTGAGTGGATATGGTGGCTTCCTGTTAGACCATTATTAAGATCTAGTTCATGATGTTTTCCCGCTATAAAGGTATTTAACAGGTGGAACATTTTTGACATTTTTTACCCGATTTTGACGTTTTGTTACGAGTGCCCTTTATCGCATTAAGCAAAACCCTATCCTCCAAACCACTGAGCTATGCCGTGCGGACAAATTGCCTTTACGGGCTGATGCTCTAATGAGTATTTGACCTGTAGTATTAGCGATAATGAAAATAAAGTCGATTGCATAACCTTTTATACCTACATAATGTATACGTATGTGCAAGGTAAAAGGGGTTCGTTTATTCTATTTTATCTTATGGTAATAAGTATCTGCAGTGAAACTTGTAAGTTATCAAAGTTTTTAACTCATTTAAATATCTCGCTTTTCAATCAAAAGATACCCCTGAAACATTGGAATTAAGAAGATTAGTGTAATTATCAATGCAAACATTTCATACTATGATTAAAATTTTGAGTTTTAAATCCGTGTATTTTTTATTTATCTTTTATATAACTTTAAACGTGTTGATAACAATTATAGTCGTCGTTCTCACTAAATGGTAATAACTTTACGAATTACTAGATGTCAAAATAAATTTATAGTTATAAAATTTAAATGTTTCGGTGACTAGTACGGTTATCGTTCTCAGTATATGATGACAGCTTTAAGAATTAATTTAGGAACCAAAACAAAATTAGGAGATTTATTACTTTCTTGTTAAATAAGAAAGTATTGCGGTCGAAAAAAAATGAAAAAAATAAGTTCCGTTATTTTGACGTTTCACGACTCCCTGAACCTGAAAAAATTTTTTTGAAAATGTCTGTGTGTGTGCCTGTGGTCACTCGCCAGCCAATATTATACGGACGATTTTGATGAAATTTGTAATGAAGATCTACCAGACAATTATGTCCACAAAACAAGCTTTTAAACACAATTAATATACAGGGGGTAAAAATAAAGGTGTTATTTTGAGGGAAAATTTTCAATTAACACAGAAGATTGAAATTCAGGTCATCAATAACGCGCATGAAATGTAATTTTTTTCAGTTTTTTAAAACTTTCACAATTGAATATGGCCGCAGTTACAGTCACATATACATTTTTTTTTTAGAAATATATATTTTCGATATCGTTCAAGATATAAAAGGATTGTAAATAGATATGCGTAGTTAAATAAAGTTTCTTTAAACATATTTACGTAATAAATTATGGTATAAATTTGCGTACACTTAAGGGGTCAAACTTAAGCAATTACTTGAAATTGATTTCCTCCTAGCAATTTTTTTGTTTTTTTATATTTTCTAGGCAACCAGCCACCCTTATGAATGCAACTAACCTGCTTCTTCTAAAACCACTACGTGTACTGGGATGATTTAAATAAAAAGAGGGATAGGCATGAATACATTAAATATAATATAATAATATTGTTGGTACCACATATGCATGCCAAATATTTATAATCGTAATGTATTTCATTTCAACTTCACGTTATATCATTACTAATTTAATATGACTTACCTGGACTAGCTTCTCGAAGTGGATAGGGATCAATATATAGCAAAAAAAAATATTAAACATTTGTGTAAGTTTCTTTTGTATCATAAAATTTAATCGTGATTTTATTTAACTCTGAAATTGTATAAATTTTACTTTTAATTAAACATCCTGTATCAGATGAAAATATATACCACGTTGTGCGCATGTGAATTACGTTGACTTAAAAATATGTGTATCATGACTCAACAATTCCATTAATTTAATATATATATATATATATATATATATATATATATATATATATATACTATATATATATATATATATATATATATATATATATATATATATATACAGTATGTCCCCGGATCGACTTTAAGAGGAAAATTTTCTTATTTTGATTTCTCAGAAAATTTCATTCTTGATGATTTGCCCTAGTTTTCAAACCCCGAAACACAAATTACTTTCTATTTTACTCGTCCTGATCTCACAATAATGGACTTTTATCTGTGGGGTCGTTTAAAACAAATTGTACAGTGAGCCATTAGACAATGATGAAGAGCAATTGAAAAATAGGATACGGAATGCTGTCCAGTCCCTTTCAATCGAAGAAATAAGGCGCAGTTTCAATGAATTCAGAGCTCGCATTGAAATCTGTGCGGAAAAGGAGGAGCATTATTCGAACAGAAAATTAATAGTTCAGTTTTTGAGAATTTCATTTCATTTTACCATCAATTGTTAAATTTATTAATTAAAACTTGTGAGACCAATTTGATTTTTCCTTTGAAACAAATCAATTTACTTCAAAAATTACTTAAAAGCTCGAATTTTTCAAGAGAAATGATATTATCTCGAGAACCGTTTGAGATAAATAGCAAGTAATTTATGTTTCGGGGTTTGAAAACAATCAGGGCAAATCAGCAAGAATGAATTTTCTGAGAAATCAAAATAAGAATTTTCCTTTTAAAGTCGATCCATACTGTATATATATATATATATATATATATATATATATATATATAATATATATATATATATATATATATATATATATATATATATATATATATATAAAATAATTTTATTTACATTCAAGTAAACGGCACAAAAATATCACCCGAAACTAGAATTATATTAACCTTAATCTTTGTTACAAAAGTGAATTTCAATTGTTTAATTGCATAAAAGTTTTTAAAGGTTATATGAACCACCTGGATGATCATAAAATTTTAGTCATGTGCACACCAAGAGATATGTTCACACTTTGGAAAGTTTATAAGATAAGATAAAAAATTTCTGTCGCTTGCTTATATAGCTTCTGAACAAAACCAAATCACCTTAGCAAAATTGCCGGCACAAATATAAGATTGCTTAATTTCCATTGGTTAATCAGTTTTAACAAATTTACAAATTTTTACTGATAACTTCCTTATAAGTCAATAGATCTTAAAACTATAAAAATTTCCTATCCATAGGTACCCCACATGACATAATTCCTTTGAAAGTTCTTATTCTACACAAATTATGACTAATATGCAAATTTTCATATATAAATTTACCTATACCTAAATTAATCTAATTCTTACAGGAAAACTACAACCAGAAATGGATTCCTTTTCCCTAAATACATAATAATTCATTAGTCTCAAACACTTTCATGATTCATGTTAATAAGTTCTATCTCAAATCCTGCGGCATGAATCATCACAATCGGGTTTATCAATTTTTAAGCTTAAGTCACATCTGGAATGTTAATTTAAGTTGTAACACTTCCTAAACACACTGTTAAGTAAGTTTATAACATAATATTTGTTCAATTTCACATTTAAAATTAATAATTTCTATGAATCTCGTAGTTTGTTGTGAGTCACCAAATTTAACATGCCCTTTACACTTTTTACATTGATTGATACAATTTAATCTCATTTTGTTTTGGAATGGAAGCATATTATGGTACTGAACTAGTAAATTGCCATAAAAATTGGAATACATGTATTTTATAGATGGAATACATATTTTTACTACTCCGAAACTATAAAAATGAAGAATAACATTGTTTAGTCATAATGACACTTTTATATTTATGAAATATGGTATAACTAGCTAACAACATGTTCTATATTCACATCTGTACTTATTTTTATGTTAATTTGTACCTATACCGTTTACGCTTTACATGTATGTTTATTCAAATTCAACGTACTTAATTTATGTTTAATGTCTGTTTTAATATGATCTTATGTCGTTCTAATGCTGTTATTTAGCTTAACTAATATCATCTCAAGACATATGTAGGTTTAGAAGAATATACAAACAACTTTTTTCTCAATGTCGCTAAATCGACTCATTTTACAACTTTTGCCCAAGTTTCGTCAAGATCGGCCATGTTGTCTGGATGTCTAGGAGAGAGGGGTTTATTAGGGTCAGTTTTTGGTTTTTATTAAATGTTTCTGAAACAGCTCAATACTTCAAAGATATAACAATGCCCCATATATTTTTTAGTATTTTGCAAGAAAGTCCTGTAATGCACTATCATTCACCTAGTTTTTAAAACTACTACTATTTCCTGAGAATTATAACTGTAATTATTATCCAAACGTTTAAATTTATTTAAAAGGTACATAGAGAATAATGATTTAATACCCGAGATGGTAACTTTTCTAATTATGTCGTGAAAGTTTACATTTTCATATTTCGTTTGCCTATATATCTGGTTTTCGCATAACAGGCTGTTTACTAGCTTTTTTCACATATGAGAGTAGGTTTTCTTGAATCGACAAGATTATTGCAAAATCGATTTTATGACTTCCGTAAGGCCTACACAATTATGTCATTTGAGAAAGTATTATCACTTAAGCAAACTGCGAAAACTTAAATCATCGATAACGATCGGAAACTTACAATATTTTATTTAGTGGACCGGCTACGCTTAAGTCTAGCTGTATTATCACTTTGGCTTAGTTTGGCATTTATAGAAATGTGAATAAATTACTATTAAGACCTAAAAAATGGACTTTCATGATCGTGGAGCTTATTACAAGTTGGATAATGGTCCGGTATTAGTGTAAATGAAATGCAGTAAATTTAATCTTAAAACATACCTTTGCAACCCAAAGTCATCATATATCATAAACTTTTTTAATCAATGTGAAATGTAACATACGGCATAAATATGGTAAGAGTAATTAAAAAACAGACATGAATTATAATATTCATTTTAACCCATTTAGTCAATTTTAATTCGAGAGTGTTTTCTACATCCACCCCTTTGTTACAAAAATAATTACCACAGAAAGCACAAAACAAAAATATATCCACACAGAATACTAATTTTTTGTACGATAATGTGGTCTGTAATTATACAAAAAAAAAAACGAACACAAACAATACGCGAAAACATAGGAAGTTATTATATAAGGTATGGGTAATGAATAAACTTCAAAAATAATTTACATTCCTACATTTATGCATATGGTTGAGAGGAAATATTTCTAGGCGGCGTACGGTTTTCCGTTTTTAGGGCTCTAATAAACGTGGCATTCATGAATGTGTTTATAATTAATCCTATAATGAACGTTTGGAAAAACAATTGAATTTTCGTTTTAAATATTAAATCCAAATAAAACTAACGTTAGCAATTTGTATATAAAAAAATATTACATCTTCCACAAATCTCGATATTTTAATGAAAACCAGAAAAAAATTAATTGTGTTATATAAAATGTCAACATCTGTTGCCTATTCGATAAAATTCTATTATGGCTATGCGGTTTGAAATATGCGAACAAATAAGATACCTTTATAAAAATGAAAGATGTAGGTATATTCTAGTTCATTTAGTAGATCAATGTTCATTTTTGTAACCAAGATAAGTTTAATCTACGTACTTTGTTTAGTAGTTAATAAGGCAGTAAAATATTTCATGCTTTATGGTTTGATTAACTACAGAGTACCTAAATTAATAAAAATAAGCGATGATATGCATTATATGAAACTTGTAAAAGCAAATTCAATTTTTATCATTTTCTACAAACCCAATAATGCCCTTTCGCACCTTTACATTCTGAGACTAACACCGTACGAGCTTTTATCACATTCTGGAAATTTTCACATCAGTACTGACTAAATATACACCAACAGAAAATAGCAAACGCATTTAATATGCGCGGGGCACTTGAAAATTTGATTTTGTGTCAAGAGCAATATACCCGTATTTTACAAAATATCAAAAAATGTTATTTGAAAAAGTTGTTCAGTATTAAAAA
Source organism: Vesta saturnalis (assembly GCA_036346205.1). Classification (NCBI taxonomy): domain Eukaryota; kingdom Metazoa; phylum Arthropoda; class Insecta; order Coleoptera; family Lampyridae; genus Vesta; species Vesta saturnalis. The sequence goes on from JARFJB010001920.1 coordinate 93,861, forward strand.
TACATTTAGATTTAAATAAGATATTGTTTTACCCATTTATTTAAAATTATGTCTAAAAAATAAGATATTCTAAAACAAGAGGTACAGGAACATCCTGTACACAACGGGTTATTAAAAAAACCTGTAATGTTGCAAGTTACGCAACTATAATTTTAACTATGATTAATTTGTTTTTAAAGTAAAATAAGTTTTTGATGCAAAGTTATTTTTCTTTATTGTTAACATCAAAAATTGTTCAAAATTATACAGCAAATACAGATACAGAAAATAATATTCAATAAAAATGAGTCAAAAGCTATCAGAATGAAGTTAGTATCTTTGCACAGGATGATTTTATGGTTGCTTCCATGCCCAACATAATTGTTTTAAGTTGTCTCTCAAAACAAACGAATAACGAGTATTTGATTTATTACTTAGTTGTAGTTATTGCTTATTTTGTCAGTTTGATAATAAATGCAATTGAAATAATATTAAGATGCTTACAAAAGAAGAGAAAGTTGAGATTATTTTGTTGTGTGGGGACAATACTCCAATCAGGCAAGTTGTGGACATTTTTAATGCCAGACATCCTCACCGCAATGTAAATCACACTTACAGTTACCCGTATTTTAAATAAATTTAAAGAAACGGGCAGTAATGACAACATTTTTAGAAAACCTCAGACCGCTGCATAAATAAAGACAAAGATTTCATTCCAAGATTTGAGTTTTTGGCATGGTATCAGGGAGAATACGAAGAAAATTCACGATTCCCAGTAAATATTTTATGGACTGATGAAGCAACATTTATATCTAATGAAAAAGTAAGTTCACAGAAATGTAGGTGGTGGGCTACAGAACACCCTCATTTTAGTGTAGATCAATATTCATTTAAGGTAAACGTCTTGTCTGGACTGTTACACTATACTGTGATTGGTTTTTCTTTGATTAAAACCTTACTGCCGACCACTATTTGCAATTTTTAGGACAAGATTTATTACCAATTTTAAATCAACACCACGTAGACAAAGAAGCAAAATTTGGTATCAGTTAGATGGAGCATCTGTTCATTGTAGTGCAATAATACGACGATTTTTAAATGAAACGTTTAATGGAAAATGGATAGAACATTACTAAGATTATTCTATGCCAGCACGCTCACCGGACCTAACCCCAATGGATTTCTTCTTTTGGGGTTTATTAAAGAACGAAGTTTACAAACATCGTCCTTCTAGGACCATTCAAAAACTGTGATTACTAATTGTGTGAGAGCCATAAAACCGGAGCACATTATGAATGCAGTCAACGATATGGTAAGAAGAACTGAACTGTGCATGTTGCGGGATTAACATCATACTGAGATATAAAATAATGACAAGTGGGACTATATCAAGCATAGTTTGTTTTTAATGCCAACTTAAAACCATTATTTTGGAAATGGAATCAACTTTGCACCAAAAGCATTGAGAATTATTTTATTTTAAAATGAAATTAATCATAGTTAATAAAACTTATCTTAGACGACTTTAAACTTTTTCAAATAACATTTTTCGATATTTTGTAAAACAAGGGTGCTTTACTCTTGACATAAAATCAAATTTTCAAGTGCCCCCCCCGTATAATAAATGTGTTTTTCCATTTTCTGTTGTAGTATATTTAGTACAAAGAAAATGCACAAACCTTTATCAAGAATAACTTTTTGTTGAAAACCCCATAATAAAGAAATCTCCCACATGGTGCGTACTTTAGGAATTATTACAAAAAATGAAAATTTTGGTTTTCGTTTTTAATTTTTTAAGCAGCAACCATTATAGCTAGACGTTTTAACTCAAATACTGTGATGGTATTTTCTCACAGGGAATCTAAATCTTTCATCGTGATTTCCATGGCATCCTAGACGCAAAAGATATAACATCCAACTTTGTTTTTTATTATGAGCGCCATATCGCATTTGTGCATTTTTTTATCAAGTTTTTGTTCTGAATACAATGATGGATCACACATAATAGTTCTACCTTACATTTACGCCAAAATTTTCAGTTTTTCAATTTTGAGAAGTGTGCTTTGGAAAGATAACAACGCTCGATTGTTTTAACGAAAAATTAGACAGTTCCACCATTACTTTGACACAACAAAACAAAGTTTCCAAAGAAAATAGTTATTATTATTAAAAGAAAAATATTAAACACAAGAAGAAAAAATGGTAAAAAAATTACAGAAAGTGTTCAAATTGGCCATCCTCCACTTCAAGGTACAACGCCGCTCGCTTTCTTAGATTAGCTATTGCTCTTGAGACATCCCGTCTTCTGAGGTGATATCTAAATCTAAGAGTGCTAATAGTTCTTCCGCGAAGTTCATTCAGATCAGCTGGTAACGTTTTATAAATTTTATTTTTCCATGTCCCCCACAAATAGTTGTCTAGGGCAGACAGTTATTAGCAGTAACTCGATTGGGGAAACCAAATTGTATTCGAACGCTGAAGAGCAATATTATTGTCCATCACGTCCATTAAAAACGTCCTTAAGAAATTGAGGTAACAATCGGCATTTAAATTTTCTTCATGAATGAATGAACTTATTACTGTATCGCCTAAAAAGCGAACCCACAGATTAAGGCCAAAGCGTATTTGCGGTCGCCGTTCTTCAAACTGATGTGCGTTCTCAACTGACCCGTAATGCTCATTGTACCGATTAAACCTTCCTACACTCATCAGACCATGTGACATTATCAAGAAAATTTTTATTGTGCTGTAGCTGATCTATCAGAAAGGTACAACGTGCAAAGAGCTACACGTTGACCACTTATGTTTTCTTGGTGATCTCCAAAGGACTTGGTGACTCAGCCTAGCTAATCTGTAATTTGGGCGTTGAGACAGAAGGATTGTCTTGTACCCAGTGTATTTAGGTGTTCGTTATAAGAATGATGTGAATTTTCACCGCTTGTAAGATTTACTGTTATTGTTCATTGGGCCTACCGCCATAATTTTGTCTAGATTTATTGAACGAACCACATTCACCTAAATTTATGTCCATAAATTTAAGAAACCTTAAACTCGGTTGTTGTCGCTCTGGATAAAAATTCGCAGCATATCTCTTTTTTCTTTATAGGAAAAATATATGTTTGAGGCAAGAACAACACATGAAATGGTGAAACTGTCAAATTTTTCGTTAAAACAATCTCCCCAAGGCAAACCTCTCAAAATGGGAAAATTGAAAGTTTTGGCGTAAATTTAAAGCAGAACTATTGTGTGTTAAACCCTTGCATCCAGAAAAAAACTTGATATAAAAATCCAAAAATCCAAAATGGCGCCCATAAGAAAAAACAAAGTTGGATGTTTGCATCTAGGGTGCCATGGAAATTACGATGACAGATTTAGATTCCTTGTAAAAAAGCGCCTTCACAATGTCTTAGTTAAAAACGTCTAGCTTTAATGGATTATGTTGAAAAATACGTGTAAATTATGACGCTGCTTTTAGGTAGCCTTCACTATTAAGAGAATTGCGCGCTTAATGCATTAGCGTAGAAGTTCGCATTCACAAATTTGTCACTTTTTTGAACACCACAGGGACCGGAACACTTCAACATTTCTATAATAAGTAACAATCTGTCGTTAGACAACAACAACCTTATCCCATTTTCAATGTAATTGGAGGGTATCTGCGTTCCTGTGAACGGTTGCGGTTTGCACTGCGTTACTTTTTCATGAAACGAAAGAATTCACAAATAACAGCTTCCCAGCTTTCTTTGTTTCTATGATATCAAATTTTGGCATACGCCTCATATCTGTGTTACTTGTAACATATCGAAAAAGTAAAAATTGCATCTTACAGGGATTTTTACATAGAACCCAGAAACGTATACAATAAAGTTTAAAATTATGTCATGTTCATGTAACTACATTACATTTTTTAAATGGGGCACCCTGCATATTTTAGTACAGTTTGGTTGGCCGTATCTTAAGCTTTTCAAAAATGTATACATCTATATTTTTATCTTAAATTAAAGACAATATTTCAATTTTAGGAAAGTTAGAACTATATTGAATAGGCCACGGCCGGACGTAATAAAACAAAACAGTAGATATAATTTCTATAACTCCATATATTCTGGTTTTGGATATTCTTAAATAATTTTTCAATTTACTACAGAAATCTATTGAATTGACGACCACGTTTGTTGAAATACTAATTTTATCTACGTCCTGCTTGCTTTTATTATAATATGCTCATCTACACTTGCCAAATCCTCCAAATTTGGCAATTTAAACAATTCGTAGAAATATATTCTTACACGGTTGCCGCCTGTTAGGGTATCAGAGATAACATCTTAAATATGTTCTTCTTAAAAGTTGAATTGACATTTTTAGTATGCTTGTTTAAATATAGATCAGCGGCTTCATAGCCATTTTTCTTTTTTGTATGTAACAAGATAAGGTCACATTTTTCAGAATTTCAAAATCTTTCTTTCCATAACTTAATTTTAGCATTATAAACTGAACAAAAGTAAATTACAGGATTAATTTAAAGTGAGAGTACAGACATGTATTTATTTTCGAAAAGCTTATGACAAGGCCAATCAAACGAAAGCAAAATATACACGGTGCCCCATTAAAGAAAGTAACTATGCAGTTAAATGAAACTAAAATTTAAAATTTGATTAAAAATAGTTGTCAATTCTATGTAAAAGCCTTATAATATGCGGTTTTAAGTTTTTCTATATCTCTGTAGCACAGAAACAAAGAAAGGTAGGAAGGCGTTGTTTTTGTTTGCGAATTCTTCCGTTTCACAAAATGTGACAAATTAAGGCAAAGACTGCAACCTTATATCTTTTACAGGAACGTAAATACCCCTAGTTACATCGAAAATTGGATACAGTATACGTAACAGTTTTAGCAATGAATTGTTAACGGTATGCCCAGAGGCAACTAGAATTACCTGTCAAAAAATAATTATCCGTTGCCTTTTGAAGTTTCATTTCCTATGCAGGGTAAACTGTATGCCACATAGAAAAAAATTGAACTAAACTATATTTTAGGAATAAACTCATTAGTATGCGGTACTCCAAAATTGCGAAGTAAAATTCATTACATTTTTTATTGTACATCCTGTATATTTTGGAGTGCGTTCTGAATACGCCTTAAATCTATAATTTATTTCTAGAAATCGGATTGTGCGTCGCCAAGTTATTACAGTTTTTAGCAAATTTTAAGAAAAAGTGTAAACACAATTGCAAAATGTACACCAACACTATCTATCAAGTACATAGAAATTCTTAATATATTCCATATTTCGACCATATTTCGATTAGCCAATAACCTAATTTTATCAAATAATACCCTCTGTATTTCACCATTCGAAGTCTCACTTTCAGATGAGATACGGTTTTGAACGTCTTTACTAACTATAGTTAGTATTATAATATAGTTAGTATTAGGGTATAACTAAAAAAATTATTTAAAATTTCAGTTTTACAAATTATAATTAAGCACATATTCAAAATGTCTGCTACTTTGCTCTATAAATATTCACACGAGAAAAGAAAAACGAACGAGCTAGTGATGGAGAGTATTTAGAACGGTAAGGTTAGAAACACCATAATGTGTATATATCTGGTATGGAATGATACTTCCAACCTATAAGGCGGAAATAAAGGAAATTAAGCAATTTTAATAATACTAATTTTCTTACGATAATTATGCAGCCTCTTTTGTAATACACTCATAACGAGAACAGGTTACACTGTAAAAACAACAACAATAATCGATGCCAAATGCACGTTTAAACATTCATATTAGATAGAAGCTAATACATATCGAGATTATAATCCTACTTGATTAATTTTTAGACTTATTTGGCTTGTATCAAGAAACTTTACAAATAAAAGTTAAAATTAATTTTTTTTAAAGTATTGCTCACTTAAATTCCATCTTAGGGTCTTTCATACCGCCAAATAACGGATCGTATGGAGAACTGCATAGAACACAATTAATTGATAAGTTTAAGATCTATATGTAGGTATTTTTATATATTTTTATACTTGGAGCTTTTTTAGAAACATTTGATAAGTACAAAAACTGTGCCTAACAAACCTCTCCCACTCGTCGCTAAATTTTTCCCAAAATCTAATCAGCCCCACGAGAAATTTAATGATGCATGGGTTGGAAGAAAATGTATAAACCAAAATGTGTGAATTTTTAACCTCTTTTATTATTAACTCGTACTACCTTGAATTATATCGAATTTTGGTTAAATTGGCAATTAATAGTTTTTTGGGCATCTACCATTAATCACTTAATCAGTAATAATGCTCTTAAAAATTATTATTAATTTTATTAAATACATAAATAAAAAGTTTACCTCGAGAAGGATTTTGAACCTACGACCTGAATGTGTGAGAAACAGAGGAGGGTCGACGCATTATTAGCTTTAACAATATTTGTATCCTGCGAAAATTTTCGCCGTTTATTGATCGGATTAAAATACATATTTGTGAAAATTTCATTAAAATACATAAGCGTTTAATGTGTGTTCATTTATTTATGGCGGCCAGTATAGTAACAAATTCATAAAACACACTATAGAAAACACTAAGGTAGATTACTGTTACATTTTCCTCTAATATAGAAGTTTCCTCGTAGATTTTCTGTGCAACAACATTATCCATGCAGTTCTTTTCTGATGCAACCGTTTCCACATGCCATTACATTTGCAATATTCATCTATTGTAGAAGTTTCACCTAGATTCGTCTTTGCAATGTGGATCTTGTTCGATATATGCACTTTGGTATATCCATCTGCGGCAGAGACGACCATCAACCTGAGTGATGTTTGATTGCGATAATATGCATTGGCCAATAAAGCAGTTGCGGTCTGTGCAAAGTTTCGTATCTAGTGACTTCAAGAAAAAAGCAATATTTACCGAAATTCTTGACAATCTTGACAATCTTGACAATCTGTTAAATCCGATGTTATGCACCGCGTATCATTCATTCACATTGTGAAAAAATAATCTGTTACGAGAAATATTACATGTAAGAAGTAAAGACATGTACTGCCTATAGATTGTAAGAACTTTTTACGTTTATAATAAAATCTACGTTTATTTAGGCAATTTAACGTGCATTTCGTGCAGCGTGTGTTGCATATCTAGTTGCATAAAAACATTCATTTAACTATTTTAGTTAGAACTCATACGCACATCGTTCGCACATCAGAATACCTTGTTCGTGGTCACACTGTAGATAACGAAGTGTTGCATGTTGAGTCAGCGTTTTGGAAAACTGATGCGTAATATTATTTCAGGATGAAATAAATATGGATTTATATGCTTTATCATTCCTAAATGACTAAATTCGCAAGATTAAAGTGTCTTAGAATTCCATTTCCCATTAACGCAGGTGATTACCTCACTCTTGATTAATCGTAATCAGTAATAGTGAAGTTAAAGTAAAAAATAAATCGTAAACGTGAAAGTAAATATTAAAAAAAAGATGTCAACAATATTAGCAGAAATGACGAAACTTGGGGATACATTTATACCTGTCCCATGTATTTCGACAAATATTTATGATCCTTTAACTTCTACATCCCCCAGTTTTAGATACTTCAATTCGTAACACGGGCAAGCCCCAGAAAACCCCCGTATTACGACAACCTACAGAAATTCACAATAAATTCAATTTAGAAAGAGAACAAGTATTACATACTATCATCATTAAGTATTCTTCGTTTGACGCGTTGTTAAAAACTTGCTGGGTATGATCTCTTTCTAAAACTTTTGACTTTTTTAGTTAAACATTCTGGAGTCACTCTCAAATAAGCAGTTAGCTTACCATATGTCCCAATATCTATTTCTCGGTGTACTTTCGATGTTAACTTTATCATAGAATACTTTGTCCACATCTAAGAACATGCGCACATATTCTTAATACTTTTTATATATTCCAACACATTCCCATTGATGGATGTTACACCTCTTTCAACCTCTGCACTGGTGAAATTCGGCTATTTTTTTTTCATAGGCATAGGCAGATTTAGTCGGTAACAAATGTTAGGTTGTAATCTTAACGTTGGTAAAAAATAAATGAAAACTAAACAAAAACGTACCACAGCAACAATTTCATGACACCGTATGACGATAAATAAATAGATTTTACATAATAACATAAATTTCGAGGTTGAACTTTTTTTCTAGAAATAGCTATGACCCTAATCTTGTTTATTAGATTGCTTATGTCCTGAAGAGACAGTTTGGAAATCTCTTTTCATAAGGATTAAAAATGAAAATGGATATTAGTGGCTTTTCATGTAAAATTCAGTCATCTTTTTACAAAAAATCTCAGTTAAGGATAAATATGAACGGAACGGCTAACATGCACTTTAGTTCCGTAGTAATATGCTTTCGTACTCCTTTTAACTACTTAACATCTAAAATTCTTTGTGAAAGAGTACTTTTAAAAAAGAATTCAAGGATTAGCAAACCTTATCACATTAATATGATTACGAGTCAATTAATAAATGTTATTTTCCCATTGCCACACTGTTTTTAAAAGTGTAATTGTATATTAGTTTTTCTATACTTTGGCCGAAGTATTTAATGGAGAAAGCGATATCCTTGTCATTAATCATGAACGATCTTTCACATAAGTAAATTATGAAACTCACAAAAGGAAAAAATGATGGCACAGAAAACTAATATTCATCCATTTACGATTTTTTTTACTTGAAATTGTGTAACAGTAGGATAATACGGATTTTTTTCAAATGCATCATATCAGAAGAATAAAGGTGACCGTTTGATTTGCTAATGCGCGCACATTACCAAACATATATGCTAGTTAATAGAAGTGTCCACTTAAAATTTTATATAGACATCACAACAAATAAAAAATTTGTGTACGCATGGAATCGAACTTTGTTATGTAGGCGCTGTTTGCTTTATTAAAAGTATTCAGTGGTTAAAGTTTCGTATAAATAAAAGAGTAGGCCTACGTATGCGTAAACCCAATTTCTAATATTTCCACTAATTGATATTTTGTTAATGTACAGTAAGGAAATATGACTTGCCCACATGTGAAGTTTTCATAGAAAGTTGAGTTATCGTCTGGATAATGTGCAGAGTGAAAGTAACTGCAATTAATGTTTTTTTCGGAGAGTTGCGAGTGAGTTTAAAAGTATATTCAAGATGGCTACGTTCACTTCGCATCGTGTGCATCTTGTTCCACTTTCAGATCTTCGTCGCGGCAAAGAAACGCGAGAGATCTCGTTTGTGAATTTTGATGTTGACGCGAGTATAGTGCGGCGTTGTGGTACTATGGGGGATAGAGGGTATATAAGCGAAATCCTAATTGAAGTAAGGCGGGAAGTTAGTCAGAATTGTTCGGTTAGAGCTCAAGTAAGGGAGATCGCTCGCGCGCGGATTTTTTGGAGGCACCTTAGAATGGTCAGTGTTGAAATCTTTTTTTATTGTGGAAAGGAGAGTAGAGTATTTACTCTGCAAGATGAAATTGTGGAGCAAGTATACGAGGTGGTATATCTGGGTAGAATGCTTACTTCAGATGGTACAATGGAGGGCGAGATTGGACAAAGGGTCAATGCTGGAAGGAAAGTTATTGGAAGTATGTGGACGATGATGAGGAACGAAAGAATGAGCCTAGCTACGAAACGAGTAATCTATAATGATATTTGTCCCGCCAGTACTGTTGTGAAGTGAGACATGGGTATGTCAAAAAAAGCACGAAAGATAAGTAAATGTCGTGGGTATAAGATTCCTGGGAAGGGATAAGATAAAGAATGAGTGCATAATGACGAAGTGTACCGAAGAAAAGACGATGACGGATAGATATGAAAGCAGTAGATTACGTTGGTTTGGACACATTGAGAGACTGAAAAACGCAAGATTAACGAAGCAAATATATGTAGGTGAGGTTAGAGGTAAGGCCGTACCTGGTAGGCCGCGTAAAACTTGGCTGAATGTAGTAGAATGTATGATAAAAGAAAGAAAGATAAGGAGTTTTAAAAATAACAGGGCATGCCGGAGACAATGTATGAATCTTGCGGAAGCTAGGGAGTGGAGATAAGAAAGCATGGCGAAAGATTATGAATGAAAAATAAGCAAGAGGCAGGGATTGTTTTGTCTACCTCACAAGGGAATGGCGTTAAGGTTATGTTAAGTTACGTTAAGTGGATTCTTTTTTATTTGTGAAATTGTAGTTCAGCAGCATGCATATATAAGCGACTGCAATAACCCATAAGGGTATAAATCATGTAGACATTCATAAATAAACAGTGAATTGCAAGAAGATAATATTGATTTCCTTTCAAGAAACTTGAAAAGTGCGAAAGCAGATTTAAATAAAAACGGCAAAATATTCAGTTAAGTGTTCAGTAAGCGCGTGATTCAATAAATAAAGAAAGCTTGAAGTAGCCCTTTAAGTAGCCGAATTAAAAGTTTGTGAATTTAGTTAGAGATTAGTGATCGTTGGTGACATTAATTGTCGTATGTGTACAATCGTTAGTAATACCAAAGAGTATATAATAGGGAAGAGAGCTAAAATAATGTGTTTTATCGTAGGTATGTACGTTGAGTTGCATATCACTTTATGTTTATACATTTTTATCCTAAAAGTATTTTTTCGGCTATTGAAAGGCGGAGATAAAAGAATTCTATTGACTATACTCAACTACCTGGCTTTCTAAAAGGTCTTAAAACGTTGCCATAATAAAATGATTTTAACTACTTTAGTCTTTTTTGAATTTACTTTTTCATTGCTTTCAATTTACAGTTATTATACAAAATTCAATATAAATGGTAATAAAATAAAATATAACGTGAAAATGTGTATCCATTTCAACTAGGTAACTAAATTTTAAAATACAGCTATTTACGTTTTAAATGACGAACATAAAAATTAAGCATATATATGTATATGCTTAAATAAATAATATATCGTATCACATATGTTTTAAATTTCGCAATTTTTTATTACTTGATGTAAAAGCAGGTAAACGCAAATCTTGTGACATCCACTTTAATGTTTTATGTAACTTACAATTTATTAAATGCTGGCTAATAAATAATCTGTGTACGTAACAATTTCATTTCGCTTGTAACTAGGACCTTCTTTCTTAATTCTCTTTATACAAAGGCTAATTGAAATCCTTCGAAAATTAATATTTTCTTTGTTTGTTTTAAAATACTTTGTGAAAAGGTTAAGCAGGATCGTTGTAAGTGTGATACGTCATAGCTCGCCATTTTCAAATATTGAACATTTTTAAAGTTGGAGTAATTCTTTTCCAATAACAAAAGTTCACACTTATGACCTAAACCCTTATTTAAAACTGTACACAACTGTAGACATTGATCGCACTGAAATTGTTTAGTACTTTACTTGTTAAGTAAAGATATTGTAATGCCCCTAATGAGTCAGCTCTATTGTTTTCAGTTTACCTGAAGGAGATTTGTGTACAAAGTCGTCCTTTACACATACGAAACTTACCATCAAACAAAAATACTGATTCCTTTAAGTCAATTTTTATATATTTTGTTTTAAAGATTTCTTAAATCAATGCATTGTGCTATTATACTCAAAACAATTTTAACAGATTTTAATCTTATTAAATAATTTTAATTCAGTTTAAGATTTGTGTATGCTATGCATTGTTACGAACAACTCGATAATAAACATTCTCTACTTTCCTAAAAACAAATATTTACGTATTGTTACAAATATGTCGTATTTAATAAGCACATAAAGGTACGAATCGCATTTTAAATTTTAGGACGTATATTACCTGAAACCAAAACAATAAGTGCTCCAACAAGTTATTATTAAAGCAAAGAATATTACATACTCTTTGGTTAAAGCAAGAAAACCAAATGAATGGACAGGTAAATGGCACAACGCCGTAAAAGAAAAACGGTAAAATTTTAAAGATACTTATTTTTTTTCTGGTTACATTACTTCGTTAGTCCTCTACTAGGGGACCGACAATGGCGCTTTAGAGCGGTGGACTAACTTTTATCATGACGCTGTTTTTAAAGGGCATTACTTCTGTTCCTATTATATACTCTTTGGTAATACCAAATTGATTGTACAAAGTAAATATGAATTCTATTATATGAATGGAAGTAAACATTCTTTAATGTGTTAAACGTTTACGTTGGAAGGCAAACTTTAAAGCGAAGCAAAGAGCCCATGTAAAATACGCGAGTGGACGACAGACAACTGCGCTCGCGAGTGTACAGCCTAATGCATTAGCACTATCTTCTGTGTTTTGTGCCACAGTGGGTGCAAATTTAAAAAGGATTACTGAAAGTAGGCCATATGGACTTCACTATATCACGGATAGAGGATTAATTAAAATAAACTGTCAGAACTAGTTTTAGGTTTGAGCCCATCCGGCGTACCGCCATACAAATTTGTGAATAGTTTACGGTTCCGGATTATTTGGTAACCCTACGCTAGTTTATCTTCGTCTTCTGAGTTGAGGAAACGCCAGTCACATTTTAAATTCGGTGTCCGATCTCGTACTTTTTTGTATGTGTTATAGTTTATCTTCTTGTTTCATATTATTGTTTGGAAAGTACCCATAATAACCTGTAAGTAAACACTTATTGCTATATTGGTCTGAAAAGTTTTTATTTCATACCAATACATTATAAACAAATGAACCCTTAGTTACCGTAGCTGTAAACATGTTCATAACCGCCTAGGGAGTTATAGTAGGGAATTATAGATCTATAACTCCCACTAATGTATTTTGACAAATATTTGCAAGCTTGTCAGTTGATATATCCATGGTAACAATTCCTACTTAATTTTTAAACGTCCGTTTAATTTTAATAACCAACAAAAATTCGTTTTCATATTTCTTTTATAATGAAATATGAAATACAAATTTTTATCCATCACGTTAGTTATGTATGTTCATAACTCCCTTGATATATAAACCATTATTTTTCGTTGCTAATCTATTAGATTCATTGTGCCCCGTCAGTGTTCACGTTGTCCACGGTGATTTTTTATTTACAGTTTTACATTTCTCTTTTGAAAATGGGAAGTCGCCAAAAGGTTTATAATCCAGAGGATGAAGTAGATGCCGAAGAACTACGAAAAATTGTTAAAGATGTAGTAAACAATTTTGTCATATTTGAAAATTTTTCAAATATGACAAAATTGTTTACTACATCTTTAACAATTTTTAACATACATTGCTACTGACGAAGATAACTGTAAGTGTTATCGAAACGTTTAGATTGTATAATTTAAAGTACACCATTAAAAAATCCCAAAAAGATAAGTATTTTATTATGTATTACACTTGTTGACACTGTTAGAGCTCGTAACATAATGCTTTAAAAAAATATAAAATCTAAGATTCTACCTGATAAAAAAAGTTCAGAGAGAACTTCCCTTGCCCTAAATCCTTACTACACCCCTTGACATAAACATTTGACAAACACTTTACGTAACATTTAACACCGTGTATTTCAAAATTTTCTTAAACTGTTGGATAAATTTCTTTTGGAGTGTGATTGACTTTCAGTTGTGAATGGTTTCACTGAGTAGGCTGCAATCCAGTCCTCCACAGTCAAACAGGATTGATTTAACATCTCGCCTAAGACTATTTAAAGACTGTGGTGGCGCCTAGAGACAATTTTTCCTGGACTAGGTTGTAGATTTATAGTAAGTGTAAAGTGTTTGAAACTACCTTTCAATCATTTTACTCCTTATATCGACCCGCCCATATCCACTGTAGCTGGTTTGGCAACCTGCTTACTTCGGTAAGCCTGAACGTCTAGTGCGTTTGACGTGGAACATGTCTGGTACAATTAGTTACGTTAATATTCGCGATATTGCGATTGATAATATTTTCCAACCGTTGCAAACGAAACTCAGCTTGAGCAATATTCAATCTTTATTCACACACTAAAATTCGTGAAATTCTGCTGCTAAATCTCGTTTAACACCGGCTTTGAAAGCTGACCAAGTAAGCTTTATTGGATTTAACATGGGACTCAATCTTTAGAGCTGGTGTTGATTAAACTTTTCCTCAACAAAAACAGCTTCCAGGTCACTATGACAGGGAGCGTTATCAAATACAAGGAAAACACTTCCTTGATATAGTGTTGTTGTAGCCCGTGAACAGTGACGAAGAAATTTGCTAGCAACTGGTTTCCTAAAAGCGCCTCTTCTTATCTGATGGTGAATTAGTCCCATGTTGCCTATACACCCAATAACATGAACGTTGGCTCCACGGCTCTCAGCTGTAATATGTGAGCAGAAGATGAATAAATTTAGTTTCGTCCATATATACAATGGGCATGTTGTCAGCATGAAAGTTTAATATGTGCCTTACGTAATCCCTTCTTTTAATTCTGCTTTCTCCACTATTCACCCTCTTAGGTTCTCTACGGATATCTTTTAGGGTGAACAAGAGGCCGTCTAAATGTTTTCCGAAGCATTCTAGTGAGACCAATGGTGATTGACCAAGAATAGACCCAGCATTACTTATCATTTTATAAGGAATTGGTTTTCACCAACATAACATTGCTTTCTGGCAGCGACATAGGCGTACAATTCTGGAGGTACTATGGTTATTAATAACATCAATGTAACCAAACAATAAACAATTAAAAACATCACTTGTATCATGTATTTTTATATTCAAAAGTTGCAGTAAAATGTGAAACAGTATCTGCGCTTTAGGATAATAAGCAGATGAAATAATTAACGTCTATGGTTTGTTTACTTACCAATGAATGTAAGTTCACGACTTAAAAGTCCCTTTTTCTACATAATACGCACTGTCTCACCATTACAATAATTAAGTTATACTTGTTATAACTATAAACAACAAATAATAACGTTGCACTTATTTAAACCTTCGAAAAACTGCAATAATAATTAATCAGTAAAGTAGGATGTTGTCAATTATGGTGGCAGCCATCTTCTGGCAGTTTGCGATTATGTTGGGATGTATACAATCGTGAACAAATAGCTCTATTCTTGGTTAATCGTCATTGGTTGACAATAATTGATGATTTTGTTCAAATTTTTCTTTAATTGCTTCAGCCTAAATTAAGGATTTTCCTCTATATCAGTCATTAACACTTTATGTTCCTCTACAATTTTTGCTTTTCTTTGTCCCCCACGTTTCCTTGGTACAGCTTCTTGGTAACCTACCCATCTATAAGCTGTGGTTTTTTTTATACCCAATGTGTAAGCTGATTACCAATCAGACCTGAAAAGTTTATTTGGCTTTCAGAAAGATGTTACGTTAGTTTCATATGTACCTATAAAGGGTAAAACTGTAATTTTAGTATCACATGCATTTTGACGACTCAATTAACGAAACAACAGGAGATAATCGTAAGCGCAAATTATTACGGAATATAATCGGAATAAGGCGGGTGTTGATTTGCTGGATAAATATGCGCAACTTATAATGTCCAAAGTAACACACGCCGTTGGCCTCTACTAACATGTTTCACGATGCTAAATAGCGCTGGTATAAATGCCCAAATTATACACAAAGGAAACGGAAATGAAATGCCAAAAGAGGAGGCGACTGGGGAAACTCGATCTTCGACCGACAAGAAGAAAAGGTGTCACATTGTGCTCAAGATAAAAACAAAGATACACAAAATATTTTTGCAGATTATGCAACAAATTTTTGTCCTTGGAACATGCAGAAATTTTTTGTAAAGCTGTCGCGACCTACAGTTGGATGGAAATCAAGCCGATGCGGAAGATTCCGAACAGTTTATTGCATATATGGTTCTCTTTGTTATATTTATTAATTTATCTTTTATATTAGTTTTGAAGGACATACATTAATTAAAAGGTTTTATCGATTAATATTATAAATATCCACTTTTCACATTCTGTTGTTTATTTGTGTCAGCTGAGATAAATATTTTAGCATTAACCTCTGTAAATTTACCTAACGGGTTACATCTATTGATATTTGAAATTAATCTTTGAATATTTTTGAGCTTAATGATCGAATTGAGATTTCGTAACGAGCACGATCGAGTAAAAATTGTATTTTAACTATTTTGAATTGTTTAACAGTCAGTAGAATACCCAACTCTGATAACAGAATATTTTTATTAAGTATAAATTATAGATTTGAAGTTTTAAATTTAAACTTATTGATGAATGTTAAATACGATTTTTAAAGAGAAAGTATTAATAAAATATAAAGATATTATTTATGATGAAAGCACGGACCGTTCTATTTTAAATTTTTAGCTACAAACAAGTGTGAGATAAAAAGAAGATTATTAAACCGACCTTTTTTTTATTTTGATTCTTTTCTAAATTGAGTAATGTTTATTTAATTCAGAGTTTAACTAACAGTTAGAAATATAAATTTATAGGTATACGAGGGATACTTAAAAGCATTCAAATTACCGTTTTATGACTTGGAATTTTCATGTGTACGGGGCGTGTTCAATAGGTTTACGACGACCCGTGTGTTGTGTGTTGATAGAAATGCACAAGAATATTGCTTTATTTATTTTAGTGGACTGTATTACACTTGTTGACACTGTTAGAACTCGTAACATAATGCTTGAAAAAATATAAAATCTAAGATTCTACCTGATAGAAAACGTTTGAGAGAACTTCCCTTGCGCTAAATCCTTATTACACCCTTGACAAATATTTGACAAATACTTTAGATAACATTTAACATACCGCCCCTCTCGAAATACTGAGAGGTTTCAATGAATTAAATTGATACATATAACATAAACAATATCTAAAATAATTTAAAACAGGTGTGATTTAAACAAAGGTTCATCTTATTCTAATTAGATCGGCAATAAACACACTTTCTGAATCGCAGGTTTGGTTTCACTATTTCGCGTCTTAACACTAACTGCGCGAACTATATTATCACTGCCTGGGTGTAAAGCGCTGATGCGTCCCAATGCCCATTTGCACGGCGGTTGATTGTCTTCTTTCAGCAAAACTAAGCTCTTTGTTTTCCGGAATTTCCATTTACTTCGTTGTTGCAGCGTGTTTAAGTAGTCCTTGGACCATCGTTGCCAGAACTGTTGCACATGTATTGTATTTGAAAATATTTAGAGTATGTTAAATTTCTTTCATGTATTGCTTCTTGCAGCAGCGATTTAAAGTCGCTTCAATTATGAAGTGGCCTGGCGTTAATGGTTCGAAATCGTTGGGATCCGAGCATAGTGCAGTTAAAGGACGGGAATTTAGGATTGCTTCAATTTGCACAATAAAAGTGTAAAATTCTTCAAATGTCAAATTCGATTGATTAGTTAACCTTTTAATGTAATATTTAAAGTTTTTATTAAGGCCTCCCAGAGAGCACCCATATGCGGTGATTTTGCAGGTATGAATTTCTAATCGATTTTGTTATCAATAATATAATTTTGTTATGTTTGATTGGTTCGGGGATCATTTAGTAAATTATTTGCGCCAATAAAGTTAGTAGCGTTGTCCGTTTATTTCAAAATTTTCTTAAACTGTTGGGTAAATTTCTTTTGGAAGTGATTGGCTTTCAGTTGTGAATGGTTTTACTGGGTAGGCTGCAATTCAGTCTTCCACAGTCAGACAGGATTAATTTAACATCTCGCCTAAGACTATATATTTTAGAAAAATTAAAGACTGTGTTGGCGCCTAGAGACAATTTTTCCTGGACTGAGTTGTAGATTTATAGTAGGTGTAAACTGTTTGAAACTACCTTTCAATCATTTTACTCCTTATATTGATCCGCCCATTTCCACTGCAGCTGGTTTGGCAATCTGCTCACTTCGGTAAGCCTGAACGACGCCTAGTGCGGTTTGGGCGTGTAACAATGAGGTACATGTCTGGTACAGTTATTTACATTAATATTCGCGATATTGCCATTGATAATATTTTATAACAGTTGCAAACGAAACTCAGCTTGAGCAATATTCAATCTTTATTCGCACGCTAAAATCCTTGAAATTCTGCTGCTGAATCTCGTTCAACACCGGCTTTGAAAGCTGACCAAGAAAGCTTTATTGGATTTAACATTCCTCAACTATTCCTCAACAAAACAGCTTACAGGCCACTGTGACAGGGAGCGTTATCAAGTATAAGGAAAACACTTTCTTGACACAGTATTGTTGTAGCCCGTAAACAGTGGCGAAGAAATTTGCTAGCAACTAGTTTCCTAAAAGCCCTCTTCTTATCTGATGGTGAATTAGTCCCATGTTGCCTATACACCCAATAACATGAACGCTGAACTGTAATATGTGAGCAGAAGATGAATAAATTTAAGTTTCGTCCATGTATACAATGGGCATGCTGTCAGCCTGAAAGTTTAATATCTGCCTTACGTAAACCCTCCTTTTAATTTTGCTTTCTTCACTATTCACCCTCTTACGTTCTCTACGGATATCTTTCAGGGTAAACAAGAGACCGTCTAAATGTTTTCCGAAGCATTCTAGTGAGACCAATGACGATTAACCAAAAATATACCTAGCATTACTTACCATTTTATAAGGAATTGGTTTTCACCAACATAACAAAGCTTTCTGGCAGCGACATAGGCGTACATTTATGGAGGTACTATGGTTATTAATAACGTCAATGTAACCAAACAATAAAAATTAAAAACAACACTTGTATCATGTATTTTATATTCAAAAGTTGCAGTAAAATGTGAAACAGTATCTGCGCTTTAGGTTATAAGCAGATGAAATATGAATTTTCTAATTTTTACTTACTAGGGTCTTTGCAAATAATTAACGTTAGGTCTATGGTTTATTTAATTACCGATGAATGTAAGGTTACGACTTAAAAGTCCTTTTTCAACATAATACGCACTGTCTCACCATTATAATAATTAAGTTATACTTCTTATAACTATAAACAACAAATAATAACGTTGCACTTATTTAAACCTTCGAAAAACGCTGCAATAATAATCAGTAAAATAGGATGTTGTCAGTTATGGTGGCAGCCATCTTCTGGCAGTTTCCGATTATGTTGGAATGTATACAATCGTGAACAAATAGCTCTATTCTTGGTTAATCGTCATTGGTTGAGAATGATAATTGATGATTTTGTTCAAATTTTTCGTTAATTGTTCCAGCCTAATTTTGGGATTTTCCTCTATATCAGTCATTAGCACTTTATGTACCTCTACAATTTTGCTTTTCTTTGTACCCCACGTTTCCTTGGAACAGCTTATTAGGAACCTACCCATCTATAAGCCGTGGTTTTTGAACCTACCCATCTATAAGCTGTGGTTTTTTTTATACCCAATGTGTAAGCTGATCCACTCCAGTCGCCGTAGTCAGTAAAAACATCACGTATTTGCTTTTAACATTTTTTGCATCATATGCTTTAATGTAAGGCATATTAATTAATTTAATATAAAGTTTAAACGTGACTGCCGTTCGACTTGCAAAATGTATGACAATATGAATGACAATTTCAGTGACTATTCAACTCACCCACTTCATGTCACCAATTAGAATTTAGTATTTTTTTTATTTGGACCAATCAGAGCACAATTGTGCGACAATTCCGCTAGCGGAATATTGCCGACAATTTTTTTCTCTTCCTGTGAAATTTGATTGCCTACCAGTAAAATGTCAAGTTGACATAAATTTTGATGTTTATTTTGCTCGTCAAAGTAATGCAGACTCCGACTACCATAGAAACCACTATATAACCTGCAACTTGTTCTAAATTAAAACTAATTAATTAATTTATGACTTGTCAATTGACCGTCAATTTTGTTCGTTGAATAGTCTTTTAAATACCACTCGTGGCCGACGTATTACATAAATTTTTGTCAAAGTGCTTGATCGCATTTGAAACTGTTACATTCAAATTGAAATTGATTAGACCCATTTTGAAGTTGAAAAGGTGCAGTACAACACGAAAACATGTTAATTATACTTTAGTGTTTCAGGGTTTATGTTAGAAAGGTGGACATTGGCTCCTTTACCCTTGACGCCTTGTACGCTTCATTATAATTACGCATCCAAAAATCTTTCTTAAAATATATTACATTAAAAGTATGCATTGTAAAAACAAAAGTACATCAAAAATAAAATAAAATAGACTTCCAGGCAAATGAAAATATTGTGAAGTAAGACTAGATTTCCGATTATCTATTATATTATTTTCATATTCGATAGAATAGTTACGCTCACCCTTGCATTACAATACAATTATGTATGTCACAGACAAAGCACGAATTTAGACAAATCCCGTTTTGTTTAGACAAATCTAGAAGTGTCTGTTAATTCCAGCCTAAAGGCGAATCGGACGGTGATTTTGTATCCTGTCTAGACAAATTGCGAATTGTCTAAGAAACTTAGTCATTTCTCAATTTGTCTAGACAAAACGATTGCGCGCGGTTTCAATGTCATAATGGTAGAGCAGTTCTGGTATAGTGGTAGTAGTCGTACTAAACAATCAGTGCGGGTTCGAATCCCGGCTAATGCACTTTTTTTAGGTTGAAGTAGTTTTGTTTATTAAATTTAATTCTGTTAGGTTATAGTAGTTTTGTTTATATAATCTAAACTGGATAATGACGCAATTTTTTTAGGTTACAGTAGTTTTGTTTATCTAATGTAAACTAGAATATGATGCATTTTTTAGGTTACAGTAGCTTTGTTTATCTAATCTAAACTAGATAAACAAAATACATTTCTGCCAAATTCTCACGCGTGCGCAGGTTTTGGAACATATTCGTCTCCTTAGTCGCTCCTATTTAGGCAAATCCCATTTTGTTTAGACAAATCTAGAAATGTCTGTTAATTCTAGCCTAATGGCAAATCGGACTGTGAATTCGTGTCTTGTCAAGACAAATTGCGCATTGTCTAAATAACTTAGTCATTTCTAAATTTGTCTGGACAATACTAGATTTTTTTATTTGTTTTAATTTATAAAAGAACGTTCTGTAATCAAGTAAAGTAGTAATAATAGTTACATAGCTACACTCCCTTATCTTTTTAAACCGTTTCTTCTGTATTGCTTCTACTATAAAATGTACAACAGTGGCACACATTTACTAGACGATTTTAATTCAACCTGCCTTATAATTTAAAAATGAAGATATGTAAATCTGCTACACAAATCATCACATAATAGTTACAACTACATATATCTAGGAAGTTCTTGTGTAACTGTTTACAAATAACGTGAATATTACTAACGATAGTTCTTGCGGTTGTAACTTTTGACGTTGTAGATTGCGAATATCACATCGCGTGCGTGTCGTGTGTGTTACGTGTGTAGCGTGTGTGTCGTGTGCGTGTGCGTGTCGTGTTGTGTGCGTGCGTGAGTGTGTGTGTGCTGTGCGTGTGCGTGTGCTGCGTGTGCGTGTGTCTGTGCAGTGGTGCGTGTGCGTGTGGTGCGTGTGGTGTGCGTGTGCGTGTGCGTGTGCGTGTGCGTGTGCGTGTGCGTGTGTCGTGTGCGTGTGCGTGTGGCGTGCGTGTCGTGTGCGTGTGCGTGTCGTGTGCGTGTGCGTGTGCGTGGTGTCGTGTGCGTGTGCGGTGTGCGTGTGCGTGCGTGTCGTGTGCGTGCGTGGTGCGTGCGTGCGTGGTGCGTGTGCGTGCGTGCGTGCGTGCGTGTGCGTGCGTGTGCGTGTGCGTGCGTGCGTGTGCGTGTGTCGTGTGTGCGTGTGCGTGTGTGCGTGTGCGTGTGCGTGTGCTGTGCGTGTGCGTGTTGCGTGTGCTGTGCGTGGTGCGTGTGCGTGTGCGTGTGCGTGTGCGTGTGCGTGTGTGTGCGTGCGTGCGTGCGTGTGCGTGTGCGTGTGCGTGTGCGTGTGCGTGTGCGTGTGCGTGTGCGTGCGTGTGCGTGCATGTGCATGTGCGTGCGCGTGTGTGCGTGCGTGTGTGAGTGCGTGCGTGCGTACGTGTGGGCGTGCGCGTGTGTTTGTGTCCGTATGTTTGTGTGTATGTAAACACGATAGCGGTCAGACCGTTTAATCTGGAGATAATAGCAGGCGGCTATTATTGCGAAATCTTAGGTCCGATTCAATTTTTGGAATATATGGGAGTACCGGAAGTACTTGCTAACCTGCACAGGTTTTAAATTTTCGCAAGTAAACTGGTTGTTTAAATGGAGCTACTAAATTGGAATCTCCTAGATGCATGAAGGACACTGAAAAACTGTAATATATGAAATATGAAGCTGATCGAGACACTAGAAATGTCGTTGATATAAAAAAAATGTTGTATAAAATGAGACCTTTAATCAAGATTTTTGACTCGGATGCTGCTGAGTCAACAAAACTCATGAAGAACGGATTTATGCGTAGTTTCAACTTGCAGATCAAAACATAAATGAGAAAATGGTGAGAAATTCAAAATTTGCAACATTTTAATAATATAACAATATGCGTTATATACAAACGGCGCGAATGGCGAAAAGGTTGTGATAGGGCTGATAATGTTATTATAATGCTCCCCTACTTTTGGGTGCTATACTTATATTGCGCCCTTCTGGTTTGGTAACCCAACGCGGTTTTACTTTGCCTCGGCTTTGCTCAATCCGGTTTATTTTATAAACGGGGTGTGGTTCGTAGTAAGTACTGGATGGGCTTAACACTGTAACCTTAAATAAAAACCATAAAGCATTTTTAAAATGTATATTAAAGAAATATCAACAATAAATAAAATAAAAAGGTAATTAACAAAATGTATGGGGGAACTTCTTTGTCCGGGTCTGGCGGCTGGTTCTCCTGGTTGGCGGCCCGTCACTGTGTGCGAAGTCGCTTCTGTAAACAAAGATAGTCTTTTTAATCTATTCCTTACCTAAGAGGAAAAATTTAGATTACGGTCCTGCATGTACAGTAGCGAGAGCGTTACCCTTGATACCGTTGTTGGTCGGGGCGCCAGCGCAATGAACTCGAGTCGGTGTGGGGATTGAGAAAATCGATATCGTACTTAGACTTTAGTAACTCTGGAGCGCTGAAGCAAGGATGTCCTCCTCTCGGGAAATAATACACGCGAAAGGCGCGTAGGCAAACGCGAGATCTCGGGCCGGTCTTTCTCTAATTATAACCGGTTTAATGTAGGTAATTAGATTATTTATCTAACTAAATTAATTACTGATCTCTATACTAAGTTTAATTATTTATAATTAATCAAGGGATCAAAACTACTTAATATTAAAACTACTCTAATCGGTTTACGTAAAGATAGAAAATCTACCTACTCTCTAATTTATTTACAAACGTTCGTGCACCAGGTATTTACGATGGTTCGGTGGACGACAAATTTATTATACTATAGGTTATGGAGGTACTCTTCTGCGATTCACAGACACTGTGTATGGTTATTGTGTTTGTCTGTAGGTAGTGTATGAGTTTCGAGCGGGATTTCAGTAATGCCCAGAAGACGTAGGCGACGGCCTGTCTTTACTGGATATACTAAGAGAAAGGTCGTAGGTCTTTACAGCCCTGTAACAACCCTTCACACTCAAGTCTTTGCGAGATACGGCGGGGGCTACCCCTGCGTGACTCTAGGTGTACTTTGTAGTGGCGAGTGACGACGGGATCTACTCTTCGTGGCACTCCAGGTGCTAGTGTACTTTGTATCTGCGAGTTACGTCGGGATCTACCCTGCGTGACTCTAGGTGTATTTGGTATAACTCCTGGAGGCTCAGCCCGGAATTATTTACGGTCTGTAGTGTTTGAGTGTAAATTGTTAGATTGTATAACTTTACAACTTACGTGTCTATCAATAGCAGTACAGAATTGAACTTTAGGTTGCCCGGTGCGTCGTGGTGCGCGTTATCGCCAGATCGCGAAGGACTCTTCGTCAGTGAACAACAGGTCGGTGCTTACACTAAGCAAACGGAGCGGCTGCGGCTACTGGTTTCTGGAACGGCTTGACTTGAATCTACGGAGATTCATTCATTCTTATGCGCGTCGTGAGTTTATAAAGGTGCATCTGTGGGCGGCTTCTAGGCTACCGTGCGGGGAAGGCCGTTATGTGATTGGTTAAAATCGTTCTGACGTGCAGAAACTTACGGTTTCTTAGAAATACACGTCAGCGGTGATGAATAAATTATTCGTTGTGCAATATCGCGTAAACTTATGAAATCTTACATACAGGATGGTCCGCACCTAATTTATTCTAAAACACATACGTACAGGACGCTGGTTCTTTACATACCACCCTTTCCTCTTCTTGCGGAAGATCCGTCCGCTTGATTTTTACCCTAGCGCCATCCGGCATGATGACGCTGACGCGGCGGCGATTGCGTCGCTGGCGGCGGTTAAGGCTTTCCGGGGGTGGTGGCATAAGGCGGGCCCGTTCGGGTACCTCCTGGATCTTTAGGTCCTGGATTCCATTGGTAACCTCGGCCGTCCGGCGCAAATGTTCCGGTGTGGTGGGTGTCCTTGGTCTACCGTCGGTGTGCAGGTGTGTCAGGAGCTGGTGTTAGACCACTAAAGTGTACCTTCTGGCGGTTTGGACTGGGAGACGGCGAGTGTGTCCGCGGAGGTAGCATTTCGAATTGGGTGGCCAACTCGAGAAGTTCGGTCAGGTCTTTGAAATCTCTCTGGCGGATGTAATATTTATATTCCACCCTCAGGTTGTCATACATACGTTGTAACTGTTCTTCTCTCGACATGTTTGCATGGCGTCGCATTAGGGTCAGGACGGCGGTTACGTACTCCGTAGCTTTTTCTCGGGGTTTTTGTAATCTATTGCGGATTTCCTCCTCTAGTTGAAATTGATGTCGCGGTGGTAAATATTGTATTTTAAAACTGACCAAGAAATCTTTCCAGGTCGTCCAGGATTGTTGATGGTTTCTGTACCATAACAGAGTGCTGTCTTTTAATAGTTCCGGAAGGGCGAGTAATAGGTCACGGTCGGTGATGTTGTAGCAGGTTTGTAATTCCTCTACTCTTTCCAAGAAAGAAATCGGATCGCTGATACCGTCGTATTTCACACCCCATTTGCGTATTCTATCGCAAACATCGGCGCGTCTGGTTCCGGTAATGTCTAGGTGTTCCCCAGCTGGTGGTGATGGTATCGGAGCGGCTAATGTTATTATTTCTGGTGTCAGTGTGGTTACTTGTCCTTCTCCGGTGCGTAGGTATTTTATTATCCTGGCTCGAAGTGCATCTACATTTCCTCCTGTCTCTAGTTTATATTTCCTAGCTTCGGTTGCTAATTCATCCTTCTTGAGATGGTAAATCCATCCCACTCTGGTGTCGGTATCTTCAGAGTCCCTCGGTATACTCATCCTGTAACAGACAGATTAGTGTCTCTGGAAAACAAAATATGTGATTACTGGTACTTGCGGTCCTTTTGGAATCTGTAAACGGAAAATTATTTAAGGTGTTCAGTGTTTTTCGAGCCCCACGTTTAGCGTCAAATTTATAATGCTCCCCTACTTTTGGGTGCTATACTTATATTGCGCCCTTCTGGTTTGGTAACCCAACGCGGTTTTACTTTGCCTCGGCTTTGCTCAATCGGGTTTATTTTATAAACGGGGTGTGGTTCGTAGTAAGTACTGGATGGGCTTAACACTAACCTTAAATAAAAACCGTAAAGCATTTTTAAAATGTATATTAAAGAAATATCAACAATAAATAAAATAAAAGGTAATTAACAAAATGTATGGGGAACTTCTTGTCCGGGTCTGGCGGCTGGTTCTCTGGTTGGCGGCCCGTCACTGTGTGCGAAGTCGCTTCTGTGAACAAAGATAGTCTTTTAATCTATTCCTTACCTAAGAGGTAAAATTTAGATTACGGTCCTGCATGTACAGTAGCGAGAGCATTCCCTTGATACCGTTGTTGGTCGGGGCGCCAGCGCAATGAACTCGAGTCGGTGTGGGATTGAGAAAATCGATATCGTACTTAGACTTTAGTAACTCTGGAGCGCTGAAGCAAGGATGTCCTCCTCTCGGGAAATAATACACGCGAAAGGCGCGTAGGCAAACGCGAGATCTCGGGCGGTCTTTCTAATTATAACCGGTTTAATGTAGATAATTAGATTATTTATCTAACTAAATTAATTACTGATCTCTATACTAAGTTTAATTATTTATAATTAATCAAGGCATCAAAACTACTTAATATTAAAACCACTCTAATCGGTTTACGTAAAGATAGAAAAATCTACGTACTCTCTAATTTATTTACAAACGTTCGTGCACCAGGTATTTACGATGGTTCGGTGGACGACAAATTTATTATACTATAGGTTATGGAGGTACTCTTCTGCGATTCACAGACACTGTGTATGGTTATTGTGTTTGTCTGTAGGTAGTGTATGAGTTTCGAGCGGGATTTCAGTAATGCCCAGAAGACGTAGGCGAGGGCCTGTCTTTACTGGATATACTAAGAGAAAGGTCGTAGGTCTTTACAGCCCTGTAACAACCCTTCACCCTCAAGTCTTTGTGAGATACGGCGGGGGCTACCCCTGCGTGACTCTAGGTGTACTTTGTAGTGGCGAGTGACGACGGGATCTACTCTTCATGGCACTCCAGGTGCTAGTGTACTTTGTATCTGCGAGTTACGTCGGGATCTACCCTGCGTGACTCTAGGTGTATTTGGTATAACTCCTGGAGGCTCAGCCCGGAATTATTTACGGTCTGTAGTGTTTGAGTGTAAATTGTTAGATTGTATAACTTTACAACTTACGTGTCTATCAATAGCAGTACAGAATTGAACTTTAGGTTGCCCGGTGCGTCGTGGTGCGCGTTATCGCCAGATCGCGAAGGACTCTTCGTCGGTGAACAACAGGTCGGTGCTTACACTAAGCAAACGGAGCGGCTGCGGCTACTGGTTTCTGGAACGGCTTGACTTGAATCTACGGAGATTCATTCATTCTTATGCGCGTCGTGAGTTTATAAAGGTGCATCTGTGGGCGGCTTCGCGGCTACCGTGCGGGAAGGCCGTTATGTGATTGGTTAAAATCGTTCTGACGTGCAGAAACTTACGGTTTCTTAGAAATACACGTCAGCGGCGGTGAATAAATTATTCGTTGTGCAATATCGCGTAAACTTATGAAATCTTACATACAGGATGGTCCGCACCTAATTTATTCTAAAACACATGCGTACAGGACGCTGGTTCTTTACATTATGAATGAGAGTTTTAACCGCCCACGAGGATTTTTTTTGTTAAAATTGTTCTTAAATTTTATTTTAGTATGCACTTACACTTTAAAGTTTTTTATAAGCATTAAACATTAGAAACTACTTATAAATACATTTTACCTTTTGATTTAAATACAAGGTGCTGGATATTACATACATTATTATTTTAAAGTTCATCTTAAAACAGTATTATATGTTTTAAACTAAAACTGAAACTCTTTAAGACACTTATTGTTTTTCTTTTGTTTTTGAATAGAATTAAAGGATTGAAAGGCATGTAAAACATGAAATTATGCACATCATTAATAAGCTGACAACATGGATTAAATATTTAGTGTTAGATAACTTCAAATTATACCGCTTCGGGACCTTTTGTTTCTCGCTAACACGTTTACGGTTCAGCGTAAAAGTAAAACTCCCTAGATTTGTATAGCCTAGTCCATAACAGCTGCGGTTGCAGTAAAATTAAATGGTTGATAAACCTATTTCAATAATATTTATATCATAATACTGTTCTATAGGTAAATGGTCAAATTATGTTGGTGCTAAAGTTTACTTTCATTTCTAAAGTAAAATTAAACTATGCTTCCTGAGAGAAGAAAATACTACGCTCTGATTCAGGTTTACAAGAATACCTTTATTTTCATTGGTAAAAATGTCAACTAACGAAATACTGGTAGTAATCATTGAGATATTATTTTGACGCATCGGGTATATGCAGTCTTCTGTTTGCACGAGAATTTTTTTTTGTGTACAGAATGCAAATTAGTGTAAACACTATATGATGACGTTGGGAAAAATGGATGACCGCGGGCGTATTAGTTTACTTCAAAAACCCATTTTGGGTATGAAATATTTAAACATTTACGAATGAATGGATTTATAGAGAGTTGGAATTACTAGTGAGTTTCCCAAAAATTGTTAAGTGTTTGAGAAGATTTAAACCAAACAGCAAACATCGAGTTAAAAGTACTGTGTATTATCTGGAAAGAAACCTAAATTAATCCTTTCAGTATCAAAATAAAGGTTTGTAAGTATGTATGAATTAAGTTAAACAGTATTGTACATTAATGTAGATTCAAATATATGTGCGATTATAACAGCACTAAATCGACTGCGTAAAAACACTTAAGAGTTTTGATGTTCAAGCGCCAGGAAATATATTCTGTAACCAACACCTATTTTTCGAGAAGGGCAGGTAATAAGCCAGATTTTCGCGTTATGTTTTACGCGTCGGACATTTAAGTTAGCAAGTGGTGTGACGGTCTCATTTCGTAAATATTATAGCCGTGTGTCAGTGACAAGTGTGGATACATATTAAGGATTAATAAGAATAAATCAACCCTATTGGATAACACATTATACCGGATAAAGGACTGCGGAATTTATTTATCCAAGAATAATTTTAGATTTTTGAATGACACAAGTTTGATTATCTTTAGATGTGCCATTGTTTATATTGTAAGGATAATCAATATATATTACCGTTATTATATGTTTAGATCATAAGATTTTGGAGATTCCTGATCGTATAAGGAAACTGCAAACATTTTTGAAAGATTGGTAATATAGATCCATTAATCAACTTTTTTTTCATTTGTTTAAATTGTGATTCCTTAATCTAAATGTTAAAAGTGAACTAATATTATAGCAGTTAATTGTTTCTATGGGTAAAATTACATAAAAGGTTACACCGTTTAAGAGTAATCAATCTTTTGATACTTTGGCTTAATGATTGATCTGAGAATTGTTTATTTTGACTCAGATCGGTTACAACATTTACTTATTTTGCATCCATTAAAAATGACTAAATACGTATTACTGATAACAAGATATTTATTACACAGAAATTTCAGATTTGAGTTATTACAGTTGTATTTGAAGCCCTAGAATCGAAATATGTAAAAATATACAGGGTGTTCCATTAAAATTTTTAGATTACACGTCATTTTCCGGTGACACCGGAAGTCAGCCATATTGTTTTTATGTAAAAAATTCCAAACTGACACTAATATAACCCACCAAAATTTGAAAAAATCTAACGACCCGTTCAAAAGTCATTGGGGTGGCCTCTATTTGATTTATACTCGGTATATTGGCGATTCGATAAAATTTAGAAAAAACTATAGAATCAGTCAAACATGTAGTTATATACCTACATAAATACGGTACGTTTTAAATAGTTGTGTGGTAGAACAAAAAATTTTTAAGTTGACATGTTGCTTTGAAAATAACTAAAAATACTACCTAAAAATTGTTCATTTCAAGAAAAACTTAAACGTGTTTTTCAATACAGTTTAACATTTAAAATGTACTAAATTAGAATGCTTAAAATTATTTCCCTTTTTGGACACAATACACTGGGAAGAAACTTCTGCATTCTTTTGTATAATTTTTAACAAATAACCGCATAATTTTATACACCGAATTCAACCCCGAAGAAGACTTTTTAACTCGTACAATTTCGAAAATATGTAAAATTTATAATCAAAAAGCGCTAAAAAACGGTAACTACACTTGTACGACCTGTGTAAGCGTACGGATGTAAACAAAGAATTTGGTTAAAACATGGTCGATCTGTCAACTACCATTAGAAAATAATACCACTGCATGGCCGCACAATTACGACGAACCTTATTTTATTCTGTTTTCTTCATTTTTTTCCAAATTCTATGACACGGTATGGCCATCGCAGAGTGAAGTTGCAGTAAACCTGCTGGTGGTAAATTTCAATGTTTGTTTGCTGCAAATAAAATTTAGTCAACAAAATATTAAGCCAAAATTACGCAAAATACGTTGTTTAAATAGTTCATATTAAAATCTACTAAGTATTTAAGTATGAGTGAACACGATTTAAAATCTATCAGTGTACTACGAAATTGTTTATTGCTTCACGGAGTAGCAAGCAAAGGAATGTAATGAGGATATTAGTGATAACGTTATTAATTTAATTAAAAGTAAGTTAATCAAACACGTGTCTAACAATATAATTGAAAGATGCCATCGTATAGGCCCAATAGCTACAAAAAGACCACGGCCAATTATAAAATTCTAATCTTATCAGGATCGACACAATATGTGGACTGCAACGAAATTATTGAAAGGATCCAATATGGTTTTAACCGAATCTTTAAGTGCATTACATAAGCGCATTATAAATAGTTTGGGTATTAAAAACACATGGAATCGTGATAATAAAACTGTTGTATTGTTGTAAACTTTCTTCTCATCTTGATAATGTAAACACCTTAAATAATTTTTTTATTTTAACAGCTAAGCAAAAGTGTTACGACAATGTCTATTTAGTCAACTATTACTCTCACAATATAATCAAACCCACAGAGAAATTTCATTTCATATGACGAACATGGATGAAATCGTAAAAATAATCAATTCAGCGAACTCCAATGCAGTCGGAAACGATGGAATATCACTGAATATGTTCAAGTTGTGTTGTCCTTGTGTATTACCTGCAACAGTTCATATCATAAACTTTGCAATAGAAAATTCTCTTTTTCCCGATTCTTGGAAAATATCTCTAGTTCGGTCTCTTTCAAAGAAATCCAAACCGGAAACATTAAATGGTTTAGGACCTATCAGTATAATCCCACTTGCATCTGAAATTTTTTAAAAAGTCTTCAGTTACAGCAGTATCTTTTTAAAAATAATATACTTCCAGATTTACAATTGGGATTTCCAAGTGGTCACAGCTGTGAAACGTTATTACTCAAAATAACTAATGATATCTTCAGAGCTTTGGAAAAGAATTCAATCGTAGTTTTAATTCTACTGGACTTTTCCAAGGCTTTCGATATCATTAGTCACAATATATTGCTCGCATTTTTACACACTTCATAGGCCTTGAAAACAGTTCAATCGCGCTTATGTGAAACGACTAATATCACAGGGTGTTGTTTAGGATAACATAATTTCAGATATTATGAGCGTACCCTGTGGAATTCAACAAGGTTGGATACTGGGACTCTTACTATTTGCTATTTATACCTACTATATTGTTGTTTGAAATTCTACAACCACCATTTATATGCAAATGATACAGTTATTTGTGATTTTGATGAGGATGATGTTGATATAGCTAATAAAGTAACCAAATTAAACATTCGCGCCAATGGAGTGTCCTTTAATACAGACCTGGATTTAATCGTTTACTCTAATCTGAAATTTGAGCAATATATGAAATATTGTTCATATCGTGCCTATGCAAATCTAAGGTATATATTTAGAATTAAACATCTTCTTAGTTACCACTACAAAATGTTATTGTGTAATTCGCTTGTGTTGTCATACTTTACTTTTTGTTCTGCGGTGTACAGTCCTTGTCTTAGTGTGGAATCCGGTAGGAGAGTGCAAGTAATTCAAAATTCTTCTTTGCGACTAACTTTTGGAATTAAAAGAAGTCGGCATATTTCATATAAACGAAATTTCATGGCTTAGTATGGAAAATAGGCGTTTCCTACATTCGTCTGTTTTATTTTGTAAAATTATCGGAGATAAAACCACTCGTTATCTCTATAATAAAATAACGTTTCGAACTGCGGAAAATACCCGTAGAAATTTCCGAGACCAACGTTCTCTGAATTACGAGATCATGATACTGATATAAGTTCTTGTTTCAGAATGAAGAGACAAGGCAGAGGATCTTAAGAAGACCCGGCAGGTGGAGTACGTGGCTCGCCTACGTATCTCCATTGAAGACTTGAGGCGGAGACCAGGTATCAGCAGCGCCACCGGTGCCACGGATTCCGTCACGCACAACGTTGCTGTAGAGTGGCGGCACGCTGTGTCAAGTGTGCAGGACATCACCACTCCCGTGAGTGCACGGACCAATTTCAGGGATTACCCAATGTACCCACTCGTCTCTCGCAGTGGAAGAAGACCGAAGCTCCACCTCCACGTCTCCAGCAGCGAAAGAAGACCGAAGATCCACCTCAACAGCGACAGAAGAGGACACCGCCTACAGTGGCACGCTCTCTAGTCCAAACCGGCGTTAGTTACGCGATAGTGACGGCAAGCGGTAGCAAGGTGGCTGAAGTATCGAATGCGGTGAAAGACACGTAAAAAATCCCGCTTCACCCCCTTTAAGAATCGACACTATTCTCAGTTTCCTCGGTTCCGGCCTTAGCTTCGGCACAAACTGCCACTCACCTGTAACGAGTGATCATCACACACGGTTAGATGTTTACCCTTTTCGTGTAAATACTTCCGGAACGGCGAAGAGTAGGGATGTCGGAATAAGTATAGCGAACAGTATCGATAAATTTAACTTTTACATTGAAACAACACCTGTTTAACATAATACAATTCACGAAACAAACACAAACAGTAATACTAATAATCTTTCTATCCAGTTACAGGTAACACCCACAATAAGCTATACCGAAGTCTGGGATCCCGAGTCATTTTGGTACTCCGAGAGACCAGCCCACCTCCTTCCGAGAAAACACCACCCACCTACCCACAAGTCCTACGAACTTCTTCAATAAATAGAATAAATAAAATACTACTCAGTTAAGTAATGCAAAATCCCAAATTAAATAGGCGTTTTTTCTTCTTTAGACACTAATTAATAACATGTAACCTTACAATGAAATGTAATTGCCTCGCCCAATTATGTAATCAAGAGGCTGAAGAGGCTATCTCGGTCGAGATGTCGCCTAAAATTGCTAATATCTATAATCAATAATTGTAACCTAATAATGAATAAACTGTATTGAATTGAATTGGATTGAACTGATGTCCACAACATTAATGTTCGGCGTAAAGATTTAATAGCTTTACTCCAGCACAAAACTAAAATAAATCAAAGAGCATTTCCTGTTAGCAGCAAATTTTATAATTCTTTACCTGCCGAAAAGAAATTTTGTACAATAAAAATAATCAGGAAAAAATTACATAAGATACTTTTGTTAAAAGAAAAGAAAAAGTAACAAAGAACTAAAATCTTGCAATAGTAATAATCACCTATAAAACCATGATTTAGTACAAAAACTTTGCTCATGTCACTTAAGCTCTTCTCCTTCTTTATTTTTATTTGTTATGTTTACGTCTCTTTCTTACTAACCTGTCTTTCTACTTTGTAATTATAATAATGACGTTTAAACTGCCATACCTAAACATAATCATTTTTGTTGTTACTATCGTACATAATATTAGCGGTTGAGTGGAAGAGCAAGTAATCCACGTCTGAACTCCGCCGTTTAGGAATTTTTCCTTCAATCACATTTGTTGTACATATAAAATTTAAATGTAATCTTTATGTTGCTGTGGTTGGTTGCCTAATAAAGACAATTTATTATTATTATTATTACTTAACATTTGGGTGTGTTCATAAATTGTTTTAAATTTATTAATGTATCCTCTTTGTGTTGTAAAAAGAAAATTGTTAATTGTTTAGCGTTTAAGCAAGATGGTGACAGAACTCAATCTATTATACTCAATCTATATTAACCCATTAACGCCCACTGTACCCATGTGAGTACAATTAACTTGCTTGCATAGTTCTGACATCTATAAGGAAATAGTATAAGCTTTTGTGGTTGATTCTTTGTTAGAAAGTTTCTAAAACAGTATTCTATCGGATATATACACCTGTTACCATGAAATGTTTGGTATGTATTTGTTTTTGGTCTGTTGTTCATGAAGTAAGCACGTGTCAAAATAGATTCGTTTGCAGAGACTTCTACTATTTACGGTAAGTTCAATTTACTGAGTTATTTTTATGAAATGTTTGCATATATTTATGTGAAATACGCTTGCTAAGATAGATATATACGTAATTGTGCAAAAATTAGTTATTTGTTATATTTAGTATTGGCGTAAAGTATGATGTACCCAAGCGAGTACACTGGGCACGTGAAAGCAAATGTTAAAAGAATTTCGATTTTATTACAGATATGGATATCACTGATGAATTTGAAGCTATTGATGTGCGAAAATTTTATGGAAAGAGGTATGTGGGTTTGCCGTCGGCTTTAGAGGATATTGAGGCTTCTAATTCACAATCTGAAATTGATATAATTTTGATTCCACCAGATCCTGACGTTGTTACTGACGAGGAAGATATTGAAGATGGCGACCTTGTACAGGGACATTTTTCATTACCGCCTGACGTTGCCGGAGAAGTAGAAGTGTATTATACGTCTGATGAAGATGAAGAAGAGAATATGCCTTTGTCAGTTAGACTACAAAATTTAAAAAAGAAAAAAAATGAAAACAAAATGGACAAAAGCTCATACAGACATTACTATGCCCAGAACAACGGGATGTACTGAACGGTGGAAATCGTAAGGCATGAACTCCAAAATTTAACTGAAGTTGAAGTATTCCAAAACTGTTCACTGACGATGTTTTTGATTATATTGTTACACAGACAAATATATATTCATCTCAAAAAAATAATCACACATTTTTTGTGTCTAAAGCGGATATAGAAATTTTTGTTGGAATATTGCTACTAACTGGTTATCATGAATTACCGAGTGAAAGGTCATACTGGAGTCTCGACGAAGACCTCACAGTGCCATATGTATCAAGTGCCATGTCGAGAAATCGATTTTTAGATATAAAAAGATATATCCACCTTGCAGATAATACAACGTTGAACCTACGTGATAAAATGGCCAAGCTTAGACCTCTTGTAGATTATTTAAACCAAAACTTCCAACAATGGGGAATCTTCCATGAGGATCTATGTGTAGATGAGTGTATGGTGAAATTTTTCGGAAGACATTCAGCCAAACAGTTTATAAAGGGAAAGCCAGTACGTTTTGGCTATAAAAATTGGTTATTATGCAGTGCTAATGGATATTGCTACGTTACGGATACTTACTGTAGGGCCAAAGAAGTGCAGCCAGAAGTCCAACAGAACAAAATACCACTAGGCTACAGAGTAGTCCTAGATATGGTAGAAAAAGTCGCTTGCCCATCAGATCACAGATTGTTTTTTGATAATTTTTTTACAAGTTATGATTTGTTATCAGAGTTAAAACACAAAGGTATGCCATCTACTGGAACTGTAAGGGACAACAGGACAAAGCAGTGCCCTCTAACCAACAAAAAAATAATGAAAAAGAAAGAAAGGGGTTATTTTGAGCACCAATACGAACAAACAGATGGTCTCTTATTTGTACGATGGAAAGACAATAATATTGTGACCATGGCAACCAATTTTGACAAAATACAACCCACTGGACAAGTAAAACGCTGGTCGACCGCAGCTAAGGCAAAAATTGATATTTCGCAACCAGCCTTATTTAAAAACTACAAGTCTATGGGTGGAGTGGACCTACATGATCAACAACTAAATAGTTACCGAATAAGTGTAAGAGGAAGAAAATGGTGGTGGGTCCTTTTTACCAATTTAATAAATACGGCAGTTGTAAACGCGTGGAGGTTATATCAATTGACGAATACAGATACGCACATTGGTTTACTTGAATTTCAAAGAGCTCTGGTCCGACACTATTTGAGTTGTTATGGTAAATCTACTTTCACTAGAGGAAGACCATCAGGCAGTACTTTATCAAGTGTCAGAAAGCATGAAGGAGGACATTTTCCGAAAAAAATTTCTAAACCATTGAGATGTGTCGAATGTCACCAACGAATTCGCTGGTGCTCTGAAAAATGTAATGTTACTCTGTGTATTGAAAGAGAGTGCTTTAAAAATTATCTTTATAATAATAATTCCCCATTTACTTTGTATAATTATATAGTTTCCAAAATAATCTTTGTATAGTTCATTAATACAGAAAAGTTACTTTGTAGTGCCCAGTGTACTCATATGGGTACATATGTATATCATACTAATTTGAAAATTTTCAAATATAGTTGCATTTAAAAGTTTGTATAAAAGACCATTTTTAATATAGATTTCAAAAGAAAAATAATTTTTTGTAAAAAGAATACCGTGGGCGTTAATGGGTTAAATGTGGTCCCTAAGATTGGTACACGAATTGTTAAAGTTATTAAAGAATCAAACTATAATCCTTAACATAAGTCATAAATGAAAACATCACAAGCTTGTTCTTAATAGATTTTGTCTAACTGAACTCACGTATGTAATACAAAAATAATCAAACGACCTTTCTGTAGTTTGAATACCCCTTGTTAAATACCGAGAAAGGTGTATATTTGTTTAGATATTAAACAACGTGACGTAATACTTACTTTCCTCTTAAGTTAACACTTCAAATAAATTATTTGCTTATAAGTTCCATCCTTTTATTAAACGAAAACAAGAGTTTATTAAATAAAAAAGCAATGAGCGTTATTAATTGATGTTTTTGTGAGTTCTGAACTAGCACTTGAATGATTCTGCTGTTTGTTGTGCCATCAAAATTGTCTTTCAGAGAAAATATATCTCAAGAGAATTACGACTATTTATTCAGAATACAAAAACGGACAATTTGTATTCTAAATAAAGCGGACCCAAGAGATCCCTCTTAGTGTTTATTCATAAAATGCAGAAGCTGTGTTTAGCTTGTACTTTTGTTCAATTTTGTAAATACCTTATATGCGACATGTTGTACTTTTTTAATTTTAGCGCAGATTAAATTAAAAACCACAAATCAGACAGCATTTGAGCGAAAGGTTCTATACAAAGATATATAGATTGATACTGAAAGCACCTTGATCAAAACACTATGTAATCGCGTCTATCTTATAAGGCACGCTCTCTCTTTCATATAATTGAATGTAATTCTGATAATTTAATGTTCAACGAATAAAATAAGTCAAGACACTTTATTATTCTACATTACGTTGCACAATTAACTTAAAATATTGTCGAACGACTCGTCAGCATAATTTTTCATTTACGATATTAATATCCTGAATGTGTCGTTTATTTTATACCAGCGCGGCACGTAGTTCGAAGTCGTTCAAATGTTCTGCTAAATTGAGCTGTAGATAGTAACTATCGTGTTAGATATCTATTCATGGCGGCCTGTTCTAATGTTCCATAACACTAACAATAAAATCGAACACTATCCACGTAAACTGCACTGCTAATTTTGTTATAATAATAATGTTTATCACAAGGAAAACACCAAAAAAGTACAATTGAATGGTCTAGATCAATTTTAGGATATAAATTAAGTAATACAGAATATGTACTACAAATTATAAATTAAGTAAAATTAATATGTCGTCTAAGCAATAAGTTTACTTATAGTTTGATTCAAATAAAGTTGGGTAAATAACTAAGATTTAGGCGACGTAAGTCTTCATTAAATCAGCAAAGTATCTTTTAGTTAATACTTTATCGGCAGATGTCTCCACATAAATTTCCATAAAATGTCAAAGAAAGTTGAAAGTTATTGAATGTTTTTTATATTTTGAACTAGAAAAATTATCCATTATATCCACTTACTTTATTGATACAGTCAAAAATATTTAGCTGCGACAGTGAATTGTTATAATTTAGGGTATAGTTCGATTATAATTAAATACCATCATAATACATAACAGAGCTGAGTGCTCGTGAGCAGTAAGCACTAAGCCCTCGTAGAAGATGCTCATTAGTCCCGAGCACTAAGCATTTTCAATAGTAATAGTAATTTTCAAAAAGTGCTTTAAAATTTCGAACACTAAGCACTTTTCATGAAGTCAGATTAAGAAGATTATTAAACGATAAAAATGGATACGTCTAAACCAACAACGAAAGAATAACGAATTCTACTAATTTTTCCTTATTAAAACAAAGCATTTAATATAAAATCCAGTTAAAGATTTATATTTACATTTAGTATGTTAATGACGGGGTCCTCCTGAAAAACATAAACATGCTATGCTGTGCTGTAGTAGACCAAAAGATAAAGCGACAAATTTCCGGAAGCAAGACATTAAAACATTTAAATTTGAGCCAAATGAGAGATAAAGGCCTAACTTATGTAGATAGTCTTAAATTAATAAATTAATCCTTCAGTACCCGTATTGGGTTGGTGAGACCGATCAAGCACACGATCCAACTTATTATCTACTGCGCAAGCGTCAACGTACCCGGCATTTCAATACCTTCGTGTATGTTACTCTCGAAGATCAGTACGTAGTTTGAAGTTAGAGGGTGCAGTGGTTCAAAAGTTATTTGCATATTGGTTTCAGAGACCGAAGCGGGTACTCAAGTTACATTTATTTTTCTTTTTTATTTGCGACCAAATTGAAAATAAGGTAGTATTTTTAAAAATTTTTGATAACATTATTACACTAAAACATTATTCTACCCATGGGAGACTATGAGAGAGAACAGGCGCGCCTAGTACGGTTGATGCGGAATGCAATGACAGAGCAGGATGATGACAATACGGTTTATAATGATGCGCCATCGTCGGACGAAGAGGATTTACTAAAAACTAGGCAATTAGATAGCGATACTGAACAGGAAATATCAGACGATGAAGATACTAATCACCAAGAAAATGACGAATTATTTTATGAAAGAAAAGGTAAGGTAACAAAATGGAGGAAACATGTTCCAGCTAAAAATGTTCGAACCCGATCCGAAAATAAAGTCATTCGTTTACCATTGTCAAGACTGCCGACAAGGTCACTGAAAGAACTCCTTGAAATCTGGAAATATTTTGTCAATGATACAATGTTAGACTTGATTGTGGACAGTACAAATATTTTTATAAATTCAATATTACATAATTATTCACGTGTCAATGACGCCAGACCAACAAACAAACCAGAAATACAAGTCTTGTTAGGATTAATATACTATGCAGGAGTTCTGAAAGCTAATCATTTGAATACCAAACACTTATGGAAAACTGACGGGTGAGGGATCGAAATTTTTAGGTTAACCATGTATTTGAATAGATTTCGATTCCTTCTTAGCAGCCTTAGGTTTGATGATAAGGCAACACGCGAAGAGAGAAAAAAAATTGATAAATTGGCTCCTATACGAGAATACTTTGATCAAATTGTTGAGAATTGTAAAAAAGGTTGCAGCCATTCAGAGTACGTCACCAGACGAAAAACTTGAGGGTTTTCGTGGGTGATGTGATTTCGGCAGTATATTCCGTCAAAGCCGAACAAATACGGAATTAAAATTTTGCTGTCAGATGCTCGAATGTATTACACCAGTAACTTAGAAGTATATGTAGTAACACAGCCAGAGGGACCCTTTAACTACAGTAATAGTCCTGGTGCGTAGTTGAGATGTCTTGAACAATATATATATATATATATATATATATATATATATATATATATATATATATATATATATATATATATATATTTTTGAGATGTTCAGAAAGAGGTAAAAGAAGTATCGGACAGTTTAAATGACATTTGGGTAATAAAAGGGTGATTTCTAGCTCGATACATGTGAAAGACACTGTTTTATATAAATCTGGTTCACGATGTGATTAAAATAGATTTTTTGGTATAAATTAGTCTGAATATTATTTACTTAGTTTGGTTTTATCATAAAAAGCATTTTGCTGCTAACAAAATTGTCAAGAATGTTAAATATAACCATTTTCGTAAAGTCATTTTAGTATTTCAATTATTGCAATAAAAGTCAATTTTCAAGGGTAATTTGGCAAATGAACACTTTACAGGTGTTTAGACATGAACTGTATAGTTAGGATTATGTTAGGGATAGTGTATAATTAGTTTTTGAAAGCAGGAAATATAAAAATTTCATAAAAGGGTTATAATTTGGACAGTTTAGACATTTTTCGCAATATTTCTGGAAGCGAATTAGTGACAAAATTTGATATAAGTTTAACAATAAGAAGAACACATAGAACATTTTGGCATAAAGACATTTATAGTGGTGTACATTTTATAATGAAATGATTCATAAGAGTGTTAGACGAAGAGACTTTTTAATGCAACGCTATATGACATTATGCATTACAAATATAGAGTGAAAATCATAAAGACAAGAATTACAAACCTGTAACATAACATTTCAAGTGTTGAAAACATTTTTAAATATGAACTATCTCCAATTTTAGAATTAAGTTTGGTTAGGTTATAATTTCTAGGTTTTTACATAATTTTATACTTTTTCACATTTTAGGCTTAAATTTTGCTCTTAAAGCAATTAGTAGAAGTTCTTTCATAATATAGCACAGTTTTTAAAGGATACATCGCTTTTCACCGCAAAATTGTGTGAAATTTGAGGTGAATTTAGGATAATTTTGCAAAAACTTAAAATTTCTTTAAATTAAATATTTCTAACACAAAAAGTATGTGTTCTTGTGTAAAATTTTCTCAAAATTCCATTTCTGTAATTACATTAAGTATAGCTTGTAAGTTTAGATAGTTATAAGCTTATTTAAGTTAGATTAAGTAATTTCGTATATTAATTTTAGGAACCATAGCTTGTTAGGTGTCTTTTTATCCGAAATTTTTGTAGTTTTATTTCTGTTATTAAATTTTAATTTCGTTTATGTATAAGAAAGTTACGGCCAAATTTCCATTTGAGTCCAATTTGTAATATATGTCCACTAATCAGAGCCTTAGATACGTAGGCAAAATGGCTGGAAAAAATGAATTTTGGTAACAACCAGAAAGATATAAAAGGAAGTGCTCTGGCAATTCAATTCTCTCTAGAATTTGTTCAAAGTTTAAAAAGTTAAAACAGTGTTGTGCAATTGTGTAAAAAGTAAGTTCATAACCTAATTTAAATTTTCGTAAAGAAAGTTATATTTTACGAAGAATACTTCGAGAGCATTTGTTTTATATCGCCGGTTAACATAAATAGTTCGGTCTCCGATACCTGTCGTTTTCGGAAAATATTTTGTACGTGTTAATTTGTGTCACGATTTTGTAAAGTTTTCTTTTGTGTTATCAAACTTGAGTTGATTCCGTTATACCAAATTAAAACCCACTTTTATTTGGTTAATGTTGTTTTATTTCTCGGACAATTTCTTTTAAATAAAATTTGAATCGGCATCTAAAATAAAAGTGCTTGTCAACAAAATTTTGGATAATATTTAAATATTTCTTTAAAACGATACCATTCATTAAGTTTTAAATTTAATTAAAAAAAGTTACCAAAGTAAAATAAGTGATTGGAGTTTGCTGATTTCGAAGAAAACATCATAAGTTTTGGAAGTTGGTGTCTTCGACAACCTGAGAATCGAGTTAGCTGTATATGGGTGATGGTAACATCTACAATCGAGTGGACATTGCCTGCATCTAGTTGGAGTTATCCGAAGACATCAAT
The DNA here is from genome assembly GCA_036346205.1 of Vesta saturnalis. NCBI lineage: Eukaryota > Metazoa > Arthropoda > Insecta > Coleoptera > Lampyridae > Vesta > Vesta saturnalis. Next base: position 135,130 of record JARFJB010001920.1, read on the forward strand.
CTACAGTGAGGACAGTATATGTGAGTCACAAATTTTATCTAACCCTATTGATTATAGACATTCATTTAGTAAATTTCCTGCAAATTAATATTTACCTGTAAAGGTAAAGGTATTAAATTATTTTCTTTTCAAAATTTTCATTTTGGATCTAAACAGTATTTTTTAAATTATTTATTTGACATCTTTGACAGCTTTGATTTTACTTATACATTACAACGCATGCGTTGAGTAAATTATTCAGGATAAATCTTATACTTTCATTATAATTCTATAAAGTGTATTTCTTATACACATTTTCAGATTTAAATTTAACTTCAAACTAAATTACTTTGAACTCTATCCCCAAATTGAGATTGAGCTAGTCCGGTGCATAAAAGTTAAAGTTAAAAAATTCCATCAATCATATTATTAACATTTAAATTCAAATTAACCCAAACTAAATAAAATTCATTCATCTTAATAAAATTCTTATAAGCCGTCATTACAAATTATTGGCGCATCTATCCCTTTATTCGATTATCTAATCTTTATTTCCTCATATTATCTAATAATTTAATCAAAATAATTATTAGCGCATTACAAATTTAATTTTACCTAATATCTAATTACCTTTCCCATTAAAAGACGCAGCCAAACAACTTTTTCCCTCAAACGTATTTAAATTTAAATTAAATTATTTACTCAATTAGCATTAAATATATATATATATATATATATATATATATATATATATATATATATATGTATATATATATATATATATAGTACAGGAGGAATGTGACTATAGATAACTGATTCACAAGTCTTCAATTGGTCAATAGTTTGCTGGAAAGGAAACTGACTTTATTGGCACAATTAGGAAAAATAAAAGAGAATTACCCTTGGAGTTTAGCAAACCAGTAAAACGTCCACTCAAACCCAGTGTATTTATCTTCATGAACACTTGTACCTTAGTACAAGTCCTCGTAAAAATAAGAATGTTCTGTTAGTATCCAGCCTACATCACGACAATACTATTGATGCTGCTTTAAGCCGGAAATTATAACAATGTACAATAAGTACAAAGGACGGTGTTGATGTGGTCGACCAACGTGTTCAAACTACAATTGCGCTCGGAATACTTGTAGATGGCCCATGGTGGTGTTTTATTCAACTTTAAATGTAGCTGGAATCAACAGTTTGGTAATATACGGCTCCAATAGTCCAGATGTTTCCATATTACATCGTGAATTTTTACATAAACTTGCCATGGGCATGATAGAACCGCATTGGCGTGTACGAGCTAGTGTACAGTGCCTCCCTCGAAATATGAAACTACGAATTGAAGAACTGTGTGGTATAGAAAGGAATTCCGAAGTTGTAAATGTTGAAACCCAAAAAGGTAGATGTTATTTCTGTGATACAAAAAGAAATCGGAAAACACGGTATTTTTGCAAGAAATGTAAAAAGTTCATGTGTTTGGAGCATGTAACGGTGTTTTGCGAATTTTGTTATGAAAACTGTTTTGCAGATCAGTAACATACAAGAATGTTGTTTACATCAATATACTCGTGAGCAATACATATAACAAGGTTTACTGTTCCTAAATTAATTAGTTTTAGTTTAAATTTGAATTGATGTAGTAGTTTAAGTTTTGTCTGTTTCTTAAATTTATTTGACAATTATTTGTTGATTTTTTTTTTCATAAACACATCAGAACAACTATATTAATCCATTCCCCTATCTTAATCTACTTAAATATGTCTTTGGCGCCGACAGCTGGGCGTCGGTTTGTGAGACCGAAACGGGTACTGGTGTCTTAGAATTTCATACGGGTACTAGGGGATTAATAATATCAATAAAAGGCAGAATTTTTGTGTACCTAATGTAAAAATAGCAAACTTGAAAATAAAACTTACAACTAGAATTCAATTCATAACGTGACGTTCAGAAACAAATTCGACTCCATATTTAAATTTTACGTATTAAAATGACAAACAGTAGTATCTGCAAAAACTGTCATTCGCAAACTTTTAATTTAGTAAATTTAAGCAGGCAATGCCATATCTCCTTGGGTGTTTATAGGCGATTTCAAAAGAAAAATATTAAGGCCGCATTTTTAATCACCCAAGACTTTTCAAGTTTGATATTTTTATTATCAAGTTTAATGGTGTCCCGTTTCCCGTTGTCATCATACCTAATGTAAATAAAAGTTACAAATAAAACATTTATTCTAAATCTTAATTAAACAAAGTACAAATTACAAAACAACGAAATAGTTATAAGTAAAAGTTACAAATAAAGCATTTATTTTATTTAAATAAAGTACAAAACAAAATTTTAAGGACGGGGTCTTGCTGAAAAATATGCTAAAGTGTGTAGACCAAACGTTAAATCGACAAATTTCGGAAACTACGTTATTACAAACTTAATTTTTTAACCAAATTAAAGATAAAGGTCTTATTTAGGTAGTTTTGCCATTTTAAATTGATAAATTATTGATTTTTGAATGTGCTACTTTTGGAAAGTTGTTGATTTAACTTTTGTTCTGCAGGGAGAAAAGGAAAAGGAATAGGCTAAGTATTTCATTCCCTCCCCAAGGGGAGGGCGGGCTGCTCGAGCTTTCCGAGCTCCTTCAGCCACAATCATGGATTCCCAGCATGCATAGATACATTACGTATATATGCATGATGGGATTAAGGATGGGTGTGGTCAGGATAGGATCGGAAGAAACGGAGTTAGGGTTCTGAGGGGGGTAATACTACCCCAGCATTCGCCTAAGCAGCCGCACATGGTGTGCATATACGCAGTGACCATGCCGCTACATGTGTACGAGGAAAACCCCCCTGAAAAAACCTTATACAAGGTAGACGGTAACGGGAATCGAACCCATTACCTCCCGAATGCTAAGCAGATCGTGTCACCACTACGCTACCAGCTGAGTCTGCAGGGAGACAAAGAGAGACCCCATACTTAAAGTCGCATCTAAACTACAATACAAACAACAACGGTAAACATCGAAAACAAAATAAAAATAGAAAATAAAAGTCTAACATGCGCGCACGCGCACGCGCACGCGCACGCGCACGCGCACGCGCTAGTTGAACCAATTTCCATTTGCCTTTAAAAGAACTAAATTCTCGAAATTTTTGTCACTTAAAGCATGATGTTCAGGTGGATTAATTATTGTTGCAAAAGAAAACATCCTTTCAAACGGTGCACTTGATAGAAGTAGTGTGTTAAATTTTAAAAAAAGTTTTTTTTTATATTAGGATAATTATTAAGAACATTTAGGTCATTTCTTTGATCTTCTAAGTATCTTAGAATTTCTAAATTGACCATATCGGTATTTTGTATTGAAGCTGAATGCGACTGTTGCTGATTTGAGAACGCTGTTGGGAAAAAGAGGTCGACTCTTCGAAATCAAAATCAAAAAGCTTATCGATTGATGAAAAATCATATTTTTCAATATTTATATTCTCCTCTGGATTCGCCATTGCTGCTGCTGTCACTATCATTTTTTTTAATAATTTCTAACTTCCTCCACTTGTTATACCTTCAAACTAGCGAAATTTAAATTCAAATCGCATCATCAGCATCTTTGGTAAGCTCCGCAGATGATGAAAGTCTTCGATTTAATATTTTTGTTTTTAACATCTAAAATTTTAAAATATGTACCATCAAGGTATTTATCAGTTATACAAGAAAATTGATTAGACGAATTTGCTCCAGCATGAGCAGTTAAACTAGATGAGACAGATGAACTTACTAGAGGTGCAGACTCGTCAGATTTAGCCACTCCATCTTTGCTTAACTCTCCTGAGCTTCCTATGTCTTCATTATCTGCGGATTCCGTTAAAAGTCTTTTCCGATTGTGGATATTGAAATAGTCAGGTATTTTCCTCCTGTTATCATCATGATGTTTATCATTTTCAGGATCATAATCAGGATCATCTCTAGAATGAAGCCTCTCAAAGTCCATGTCCATCCCGTCATTATTCCCAGTATTCTTCTCAGCCATAGCTTATTTTTATGTATCTTCAATAAAGTAAAATTCTAATAATGCACACCTAAAAAAGAGGAAGGTATTTATAGTTATCGTTAAATGATTTTTATTTAAACTTTCTAATTTTATAGGCGTAGTTTAAAATTAGCAATTAAAATGGAAAACTACAATTAAGTGTACAGACTCATTTTGGAAAAAAAAGTATGACTAAATGGAGCAAATCTAAACTCACCCCTCTCCCTACTATTTTTGGAGTCCCCTCGAAGAGCTGCTTTTTACAACCTTTAAGAATACTTGGGGTTCAGAGTAACTAGTTACGGAGGTAAAGGGTATTGAAAATCGACCATTTCGCAAGTTTACAGCCCTGTTACTAGAAAACTATTAAACGTTTTGCAACGTTTTTACATGTGCCTATCTTAACTTGTTAATAGATTGTCAATGGTGTTGGCGAAAAACGTATGCAGGGTGGTCAAAGATTCGAACTTTTGACTTCCCTGTATGCCAGTTTGGCTAACTGTTAAAGAAGAACTGTTAAAAAGTTAAGATAGGGACATAACATGTAAACCGTTATGTGAAATACTTATTAGTTTTCTTGTAGCAGTGCGCTGTAAATTTGCGAAACAGGCGATTTTCAACACCCTTACAACTGTAACTAGTTATTTTTGACCCCAAGTGTTATGGTATGTTTAAGTAGCTCTACAAGTATAATAAAAATAAAATATAGGGTGTTGCAATTAGAAAAACATAAATTTGACATGTCGCGATTTTTTGAGCCACCCTGCATAATTAAAAATAATTTAAAAACTGCTCATGATCGATATACATAAAACAACAAATAATGAATCTCTAATTTTAGCCATAAGGGATCAGGGGAACAGCGGTAAATCTCACCCTGTAATCCCTGTATAAACCGATTAGATATAGTCTCTACTATAAACTCAACAAACAACAAACAATAAACCTAAGAAATCCAGTTATCAAAAAGATAAAATATATTATATTATAATTATATTCTTTCTGATGACGGTTTCTATTAACCAAAACGTGAAAATATGGTTTGTTTCCACCAATTCTTTTATAGTTGGTTGAGTAGAAACCTAATATGGGAAAACATTATGTTTCTGAATACTATACTAATCTTCTTTAAACATCACTCACTGTAAAATATAAGATATAACTATAAAATATATGCTGCTAACACCAATTATTGATACTGTACTGCACAAGTTCAACACCACGTTTACGTAACTATTTCCCGACAATCTTCGAAAAGCAAATAAAGCTACAAAAAGTGCTACTCCACTTCCAGTATTTATTTTATAAGGACAGCTTACAAACAAGTTTTAACAGGATTTTATCTGCAATTCGCAAATGTGGGATTATTATTATTGATACACTTTATTGTGATTTTCTAATTATTATTTCAAATTAAAATCAAATTGAAATCTTTTATTCTTGCGAGCTTTTCTCGTAAAACTTGAATTTGTTATTCTTTACGCAATCTAATTTCTGGTCTGGATAATAACAGTAACTACAATTTGTATTGCTTAGACACTAGACAAACAGTGACGGATGACGGATATTGTCGAACAACGGACCCGGACATTATAAAAATTTCTACAGTTTCTTATTTTTTTAAACAATACTAATATCAAATTTATGATTATGATTTAGGTCATAAGGAACAAAGAAAGAGTAAAGAAAAATATTGAACTAAGGAAGCGGCATCTTCCACAGGTATTAAAAATGTTGCTCCTAAAAGTTCTTTGTGCTTTCGCAAGCAATCAAAAGTGCTTGCAAGCACTTAACGTGCTCACGAGCACTTAACACGAGCACTAAGCCCTAAGCCAATTTGGAAAGTGCTCGAAGTACTAAGCACCGATTTTAAAAAGTGTAAGCACAGTGCTTACGAGCACAAAAGTGCTTCAAGTACTTAGCTAAGCACTAAGCACAATGCTCGGGCACAGCTCTGATACATAACCAATATAAGCAAAAATAAATACTTTTTTTGTTAATTGTAAGTTAAATCATTTCAGGTGGAAAAATTGATAAAAGTTGCAATTAGTTTGTTATCCTCAAAATTTACAACAACGCCTCTAGAAGCATTATTATTACTTTGTAATCGACATAATTCTTGTAGATACTTTAGATAACATAAATATCGATATATTTGTGATTGTTTCATTGTTGTTGAAGAAAGTGTATACAGTGTAACGTAGTTTGAAGTTACAGATGTTTAATATTTTAATTTGGCACACAGTTTAAACAGATTTCATATTGCTCCTAGTTAAATGAAAAGCAATTTACATAAATCAGTACATGTATTGAGTCCACATATAGTAGAGTTAGCAATAAGTTATGTAAAAATTAGAAGATTTATGTTACATTGGAATTAAAAAATTTAAATTAAAAAAGTTATTCACTATCAGTGTCACCCTCAAGATTCCACAAAAGTGGAATCGTTAACAGAGATGATTAATGGTTGCACAACCTCAAAATGTTTTTCAATTTTCCACAAATCTAAGATAGACACTTCCGCATGTTTAATGCATTTCTGCCAATATGTCACATCAATTCGTTGCAAGGATTCCATCCATATTTCTTTTACATGGTCCTCGTTAAATTTGGAATTGTCTTCCTATATTTTTATTGTAGTGTTCTTTGCAATTTGCCCACACCAGTTCAATTGGGTTAAATTGACAGTTATATGGTGGTAACCGTACTACTCTGTGTCCACACTTGCGTGCTATTTCATCCATTTCGTACACCTTTGTTATCGCATTATCTGTAACTAATTGCAGTAATTCTTTTTTAAATATGCTAGGTTCATAAGCTATGTTGTGCTTTAATAGAAAATTATATATTTCTTCTTTCTTAGACGAATTACTTCGAAGTTTTTCTAGAAGTTTGGAATGATAATTAGCATTTTCCATTACAATTAAAGATGGTTCTTTTGTTTGCAATTAAACTATTTTTAAACCACTTCGCTAACAACTCCGCACACATATCTACATGATATTCTGCACTTTGTGACTTTGTAGAAAACAAAAATGAAGCAAATAAATTGATCTTTACCTGCATGCACTATGCATAAATCTAAAAAATACAGTTTTTATTAGGAATTGTAATGTAATAACTAAATTACAACAAATTTGTTTCCTTCACCCATTGGCTTCTTCTTCACGCTTTACAAGTATCATATTTTACACAATAATGTACTACATACCTGCATAACAGATTCAAATGGGACGATATCCCTTGGTTGTCACGTTCCCGTCCAAAATAATTAAGCACGTTCACAAATACGACATACGCTTGAAATTTAAAGTGCTTATTATGTAGCATATCTAAATTTTGTAAATTTTATATAAATTATGTAAAAATGTCACCAAATTACCGATAATTCACTGAACAAGTTATAGATAGTTTAAAGAAACGCATAAACAATACTTTTTAAGAATAACTGGAGTGACAGATGCTGTTTCTTAATCACGACACACGTTTTAGTGCGCTAATATGAATTGTACAGCAGATTTTATTTTGATGGTCATTCTTCTCTAATACATGTAGTTGAGAGAGAGATAAAAATATGTAATTTTATTATAGAGTTTTACATCGGTGAGTCATACCTAACTTTATTTGAATCAAACTCTACAAAATAAAGAAAAGAAAAAGAAAATTGCAATGGCAATTACATGGTAATATAAGGTCAAAATAGAACATAATAACTTGCTCAACGCTTATTCTACCACTTATTCTAAGCAGTTATCTTTAGTATTGCTCTATTGGCCATACAGAGTATTATCAATTCATGAAAGCATTAATCTTAATTGACTTTTAACCGGGTTCAAGGTTTTATTCAATAGATCAAGATGTGGATAAAGGTTAGGCAAACACATCAACCTTTCAATTGGCCAGATAATTAGTTTTGTGACATTTGGGCGAGAAAAGGTGAGTGTTTTCCGGGTACGTTAAAATTTATTAAATGAAGTAAGGACAGTCGTAAAGCCCATTCAGTAGTTTAAATGATAACATAAGATCAAAAAATCTCCTTGATAATAATGTATTGCAATTTAATACAAGAGCACAATGGTGTACGAAAAATTGTCATTACGAAAACCTAAGTTGTACCAGAAAAATCGTAAAAACTTGGCCCTGTACTTTTTCCATTTTTACTATTTACGTAAACTAATTATAGGTAAAAATGATAACAATATGCATTTTTTTTAGATATGAAGTAGAAGGGCTGGCATGGTGGTGCAATAGAAACTTTCTGTTTTCTAACACGCTAGAGATAAAAAATTATTGGAATGCGCTAAATTATGTTGTTAAACTAAATTGCCATCGTTTTTAAAACCAAAAAATTCAATTTTGCCTGTTACGTGGTCGTTATTGTAGTTATTTGTTAAATAAAAAAAGTCATAATTAAAAATTATTATTAATTTTATTAAATACATAAATAAAAAGTTTACTCGTGTAGGATTTGAACCTACGACCTGTACTTTGCTAGAGTACCGCGTTAACCAATTGCGCTATCGAAATTCAAGCTCCAATCGATGTAACTTACAATAAAAAAAGGTCGTACTTTAATACCAAATGTAATCTTAGTAAAAAACACAACAGCTGTATTTATTTGTATATTTAGTAAAACAAAATAATACCTGCTGATTAATTCCATCATAAAATCAAATAAAACAGTACCTAACTTTTAGCAAATATTTACGATAATAAACTAATTCTTAATTGATACATAAGCTATAGATAGAATATAACCTATCTTTACGTAGAACTATTTCACACGCGTACGCACACGCATGCGCACTCACACGCATGTAGATGCACACAGACGCATGCACACGTACACCGTTGTATTTCAACAAAAATGAACTCCTTCAACAATATGTTTTTTTGTAAAGTTAGTTAAAGTTTTTAAATCTCTTTCATAATTTAGTTCGCCAAATATTTAGGAATGTTAGTAAACAAGGAAACCACATGAAGTGAAATGAGAATGTGGCTGTTTATAATTTTTTTGTTCTTAATTTCACTTTTAAATGAAAAGAATTTCAGATAGAAAACGTTTTTTTAACTGAAATCAGTTTCAGAATATTACAAAGAAATTATTTAAAAGCTAATAGCGGGATTCACCGATGATATTATAGCACGAAAAGGACGTCTTTTTTGTGCCTTTTTGCATCATTATACCAATTTTGTGCAATGGTAAGCTTGTAATCATTATTAGAGTTGGATCTTCTTGAACTTTGAAAATTAATATGAGTTATCCCAAATCTTTAATTATAAACATTACTGAAAAAGAGTTAGTATATTCAATTATAAACATACTGACGTTCCTCATTAACATTTTTATTTCTAATTCAAATAAAAAAAAATAAATTTTAAAGTGGCGTATATTTAATCTAAAACATGTAATTGAGTTATTAAATATTTCTCAGTTTTTAAGTTAAAATCTTCAAATCCTGAAGAGAAAACAACAAATAACATTTACAACATCCAATGTAGCAATTACCAACAAATTTATATTGGTGCTGCAATGCAACTTTTGAAGAATAGTTTAGTTCAACATAAATAATAGAAGAGTGAAACCCAAAACTATCACTATGGCGACACATGCAGTTAATAATGAACGCACACATGAAAATAACGTATACATGATAACAAGTATCTTAACGATAGTTGTCACTATAAATTTTCTTTGATTGGGTCAGTAATGTAAGTGGATAAAGTATCGGACAATTCTTTTACACACTCTGTAGGATGTAGAACAGCCAATTTATTATTATCTTAGAAGAATACTAGTGAAGAGTGCTTCTAATAGCAACAAAATGAGTTTTAACTCAATAAATGTAAAAAATAGAGCCTAGAACAGAATAAGTAGAGTTCAAACTCTAACCATAAGTATAGCAAGTTTAATTGTCATAGGGAAAATGTGAAAATCAAAACACTTATGCTTTTCTTAGAAGTCTAATGATTTTTCTTTATATAGACTTATCGAAAATAATTATACTATTTGAATTCTAAATGCACTAATTTATAGTTTAATTAATTATTTTACACTCTTTATTCTCTACATTTATCCTCATTTAGACATTTATTCTTAAAAGAAAAAGTAAAAACGATATCATCTTGATTATCTTAATGTGTTGCACTAGTATTTTCCGTTTTATGTTCAGCAATAAAAATTTCAATCACTCCCGATGGAAGGGTTTTTTATCCATTACCAAAATGAAACATTAGGTACCTGCAATGTAAAGAGTTCAATAAAAAGGCACAAAATTACAAACAAGTCCCGTTGTTAATTTAAATACTTTTTAATCGATTTTCGAAGAAAATTTGTATTTCTAATTGTCAGCCTGAAGGTAACAAATTTAAATTGTTCTTAAGTTTTAGTTTCATTCTCAGACGTTCTCTTCTTCTCCTTTAACTATGCTTTAGAAATATTATATCCGTAGGATTAACTACGTATAATGCAATATTTACATACCCTTTATTATGTAAATTAATGTTGCTGTACTATAAGGATTATAAATTGAATAAAATCTTTGCTGTACAATAGTTTCTTTTAAACCAACTTGGCCCTATTGCGAAACTTTCTCTTCTAACAGAAAAACAGTTTCAAAATATCGACAAAAACTAATAGTGAGTCTATCATAGTGTGCTACGTTTTTGTCATGAGACCAATTTTAGGGTACGGGAAGTTATCCGAGAGCTTTATAGAAAAGTAGGGTATCTAAAATGTGACAGCGCACGAGTTTTTGTGTTTGTTTCACAAAAACTTTATTTTCTCTAAATTTTGAGACGAAATGTGACAGACAACCTATACAGTGAGACCAACTAAATCTAAACTTTAAAAGACTTTGGGGAATCAAATCTATACCTTACCATAATTCTTCTTTTCTGCATTCTTTCTTCGATCATTTTCAATACTCTGTTGTTTGCGATATAGTTTGGAAGTAGTTAAGTGCAGCCTTTCTAGAAGAGTTCCGTGAAAATTTTTGAAATTGTGCAATTTTGTGCCATTTATATTGTTTTGCGATATAACACAATGTGTAATTATTTCGTGAAACAAGCAGCATAACGCAAACAAGCAAAAGATGAGGCTATCCCAGCATTTTGGTCTAGACTAATTACCCCCTTCTTCAAAATTCGCCATGTTCCTTAATATCTCCCACTATGTTACTTAAATCTGCATTAGTCCATAACCAAAAAGAAATACTTAAGATTTTAAGTTGTGCCAGAAACGAATTAACTCGAAAACCGTCGAAAAGAAAATTACATCACCCATCTAAAATGTGTTCCCAAAGGGTACCTCAAGTAATTTGATATAGCTATGATAACGAAAGCCAAACTCTGTTTAAAACTAAGACTTATCAATAGTAACGGCGACCGTCTGTCGGCTTACAGTTTAACACACAAAAGATGTACTATATACCATACTAAATATTATACAACATAATTCCCATTCGTTTACCAAAATACCCCAATATTAAAAATAACGAGAATATTTACGTGCACAAACCAATCTTTCACACTAATCTAGTAAAAAGGGAATTCCACTATCCATTGATACCAATAAATGAACCAAATTTTAATTTTAGAACTCCAGTCTAAACTTGCTAAATAAACCAAAATCTTATTTCATTATCAAAATGGGAATTCTAAATGCGACCATGGTTAATAAAACAATTTCACATATTCCTCAAATACGAAAAGACAAAATAAAACGTTACAATTAAAAACCTTCCAAACATTTATGCGTTATTACTTTTACTGCGCTAATCTATACCACATTCAAGATGTCGGTACTAACAAATAATTGGTAATTTCAAAATTTATCGGCAAATTTACCCACAGGGTGACAATGGGCTTCAATGTGATTAGCTGGGCTACCACAAAATATACAAATTAATTTTCTGTATCGGGTTCTTTCAAAGCTGTTTCACTTATTTTTTTTTGTCGTGTACCTGTGGAAACTTCTTTATCTTATGTGTCGCTGTCAGCATGCACTTGTTCACTGTTCACCTAAAAAATACAAATAACAAAAACTATATGTACCTAGCTGAGCCACAAAAGGAAAATTTATTTTTATCACTTAAAGTACATAAATTGGAGCAGCGCGACGTCAACTATATTGCAGTAGTTGAGAAAGTCCCACAAACACTATACTTCAAGGAAGGTCCACACGCTGTGACATCTTTTTTTATCTTAATTTGTAACAACCCTTTTTTATGTGTCGCTGTCAGCATGCACTTGTTCACTGTTCACCTAAAAAATACAAGTAACAAAAACTACATGTACCTAGCTGACCCACAAAAGGAAAATTTGTTTTTATCACTTAAAGTACATAAATTGGAGCAGCGCGACGTCAAGTATATTGCAGTAGTTGAGAAAGTCCCACAAACACTATACTTCAAGGCAGGTCCACACGCTGTGACATCTTTTGTTATCTTAATTTTTAACAACCCTTTTTTATGTGTCGCTGTCAGCATGCACTTGTTCACTGTTCACCTAAAAAATACAAGTAACAAAAACTACATGTACCTAGCTGAGCCACAAAAGGAAAATTTATTTTTATCACTTAAAGTACATAAATTGGAGCAGCGCGACGTCAAGTATATTGCAGTAGTTGAGAAAGTCCCACAAACACTATACTTCAAGGCAGGTCCACACGCTGTGACATCTTTTGTTATCTTAATTTTTAACAACCCTTTTTTGAGTTGTATTAAAATATACCTTAATTTAATGTCTTTCATTTATTTAGTTGTAAATATAAGAAAAAGTTTTTAATTATTGAAATATAGGTATGAGGTAGGCAATTTAATTTGCATATCTTTTTAAAGGTTTATATTCCCATAAATTATTTTTCTGCTTTCACTCAATTCCTTGCGCAAATCCGTTTGGCGCACGAGTACATCATCTAACTTCCAAAGCATCCATTTTGCTCACTTCCTGATGCACATTACAGCAGGAAGCTTTGTTGTGGTTTTCCCCTAGATTTCATGTGAAAGTGCCATTGATTTGATGGTAAGATATCTTTTAACTCGTAATACTAAAAATTAAACCATTTGCTATTTTCAGGCACTATTTTTTACAGCACTTTTATTTCAGTTCAGTTTTATTTGTACTTTGATTACATTTTAAGTACGCATTTAATTTTACTGTAGCGTACGTTTTCATTTTATGATTGCAATTTTTGCATTCAAAACTTCAAAATAATGCGCAATAATGATGCGAGGATGACATCACCTTGGTTGACCGTGTCGTAAACATTTAGATACCAGAGGGTATTAAAAAATTTGTGTACAAAAATTTTACAAAGGTATTTATGTAATGATTTTTTTAATTTAAGGATAGTTTTAAGATATATTTTATTTAATCATATCACATTCTGTCAATAAACATAATTGTATATTTTTATTTTTTTACATTTTGATAAAATTTTTATTGTTAACAAACTCGGTTTAGTTGTTCCGAGATAATTACAAAAAAAATAACTTGGCGTCTGAGATCATTTTATTAGTATTACATTGCATTTTTATTATTTATGTTAAGTGAAAATAACATAGCAGATTTAGTGGTAACTGAGCAAATCAAAATTATTGAACCTACCCTAATTAAACTACCGACTGGGACAAAGGCACTATTTGTGGTGAATGGTTAGTATCTCCAGTCAGTTTAACGATTTGTGTTTAGGAGAACATTTTTACTTTTTATTACATTCATTTATTAGTAAATTTATCATACCATTTACACCATTTTATTACAAATTGTTTTTTAAGGTGTCAGCTTAGTAAATGGATGGATAGTTATAAAACAAGGCTTTCGTTATAGATAGAATTTTCCTGGCTGTTATGGGGTAATAGACGGGAAGCACGTTGTTATTCGTGCACCAAGCCACCGTGGAAGAGGATTTTTTAATTGGTAAAGATAGAAACACCGTCATTTAGCAGTCGTTAATTATAGTTATTGTTTCCACCACATTAATGTAGATTACACTGAGAGGCATTCTGATGGGGGAATTTTTCATCAATCTTCTATGTTCGAAGTAAAAGAACATCGTTTATCACAAGATGATGGTTGCTTCGCTGAGAATGGCGCTTTTCCATTAAAAACTCACTTAGTAAAGCCTTATAAAAGAACACTTACGAAAGAACAAAAAAATTTGAATATTCACCTTTCCAGGGCGAGGCGGGTTGTAGAAAATGCGTTCGGAATAATGGTGGGTGGATTTAGAATTCTTGAGAAACCTACTAAATTCATCCCAGAGACTGTTATCAAAAGCATTAATGTATGGTGTGCCCTACACAACTGTCACATAACAAGTTCAAGTGCTTCCTACGCACCGAAAGGAAGTTTCAATGAATAAGATTTAGATTGCGGTAAAATGATACCAGTTGATTGGGGACAAGATATTAACAGAAATTTGACTTCGATAAGCTTCACCGCAAGTAGTAACCATTCTTCAAGAATGGCAAGAGAATAGAGGGTTACATACCGTCAATATTTTATGACGCAAGGAGTTGTACACTGACAAGGTCGTATGATATTTATAGTTAACCAGGTGTGTGTACTTATTACGTATTATACCAGTTTAATAATAATTAAGCTTTTAAAGCAAAACTAATAAAACCCTCTTGGTAAAAATTTAATAAATGGATTTTTATATTAGCTTTTTTTGATAAATATTTATATCTTCAGCTGTCCCAAAGAAGTAGAAATTTACTTCCAGTATTTAAATTTGATGTGGAATCATGGTGCTAACAGTTTAGGAATGAAAATAAAAGAAGATACCCTTTGGTATAACTTTTTGCGTTAATTAATGTTAATAATAAATAATAACAAACACGTTGTTCAACAACCTGTTTTTTAAAATAAAGCATTAATGAACGCAAAAAGTTATACCAAAGGGTAATTTATTTTATTTCATTTCTGGAATGTTAGTATCATGATTCCAGATTCAAACTTAAAATAAGTATTATACAGTTCATGACATTAAAATTTCAACTTATACAGTATTTAAATTATCTTCAGTTGGCCTTTTATTGTATTCTGTATTCCTCGAAAAACTGTCCATTTTAAGAAACCATTTGATATTGCGACCTACGATTATTTATAATCATTAATTTTTCTTTTTGCCTGTGACTCGGTAGAGTTCAAGGCTCTTATCTTATTTTTACTTTGTGCGCCCCAAAATCTTCAATTCCCTATTATCCTGAATGTTTTTAATAGCCGCTTGTTTGCTATTGTACAGTGAAATTTTAAAGTTGCTTAAACACGGATATGCTATACGCTTGCACAAATTTAATTGTCGTTTCTTCCGGCCAACGAGACGACATTGCAACGGCATGCACTGTGTCCAACAATATGCAACATGAAAACGCTACTAATATACTTTACCATTTCGGCTAAAATATCCTATCTACACGCGTCCAGCGGACATTCATGTTTCAAATATTTATAGATAGTTTTTTACTTTTATTATTATGCGTATGTGTAGGTGCTTTCGTGTGAGTCTATGTGCATTCGCGTGCGCGTGTACGTGCGCGTATGTGTACGCGTGTGCGTGTGCGTGTGCGTGGGCGTGTGCGTGTGCATGTGCGTGTCCGTGTGCGTGTGCGTGTCCGTGTGCGTGCGTGCGTGTGTGCGTACAAGCGTGCGTGAGGTGTGTGTGCGCGTGTGTGTGCGTGCGTGCGTACGTGCTTGCGTGCGTGCGTGCATGCTTGCGTACGGGTGTGTGTACATGTGTCGGTTCGTGTGCGTGTTTCGGTGTGTACACGAATAGGCGAATGCGGGTGTGGGTCCATGTGCAGTGCGTATGTCTTAAAATTAACTATATAAAAATGAACTTTTAATACAGCTTCGATTTGTATATTAAATCAAATATTATATTATATTGAATAAGCAGTAAAATTTGTACATTTCGAATAAGAGGAAATACGTATATTTTAAAAATATCGCTCTGGTCGCTATTTGCATAACACGGCACAGGCATAAGATAGTTATGTGCAGGTTATTTCAGATTGACTATACTGTACTTATCTTTCTTCGCACATAAGAGTATAAAGTGAGGAATGTAGTGCTTAATTATTATCTGGTATAGTGTATTCTTAATAAAATGCCACATTCGTTGATTCTCGGAAATTCAATCTCCGAAACTTAATTTACTACACTTTTTTATTTAAATTGGTGCTTGCAATCGTAACTTGAATTTTCAATATAATTGAAATTCAATATTGACTTTAGATAAAGTAAACAAGTTTAGCGTAGCGTAATCTATGACGTTGTTGTTAAATCTAATTAACCTGACATGTCTTTGGATTATTTTGTTCATTTACTACGTTGACCATGTTTTCAATTAGAAAGTTCATGCTAGGCTGAACAATTCACCTTCAGAACCTAAGTTATCACTGAATTTAGTAAAAAGTTTATGTAGTTATGAAGTTCATTCTAACTCGATGATTTAGCCTCATATCTCCTAGGCGAGGTACGTTACGCGCAAAAGCGCTAGAATGACATGTGAAGTTTAAAGGTACAACTAGTAATTTAATTAGTTACGGAAGTAATTAATTCAATGGTAACCCACAAAATTGAAACTTTACATACTACTAATATTTTGATCAATAAAGAGTTTGCTTACAATCTCAATTATTATGTAAAATTAGATTATACTAAACGAATTCTGTATAATAGTAACCCTAATTTAAAGCACTTTATGGTAAATATTGGAGAATTTATATGTAGAGCGTAGCTGGTGTTCAAACGCATTATTTTGCAGTGCTGTATAATGTAAAACTTTCCATACCTACTACAATCATACGCATCACTTCGTAAATTTAAAATAAACAACTTTCCCACTCAATTCGTAATACACTATTGCATAAAAGTGTTAATTCGTATCACTTTTTTATACTGCCTAAACAGATCCCTCCTCGCTTAGAACCATAAGGTGAGCTTAAACTTTCTACCTTAGTATTACCTACACAAGAACTGAAATACTTTAAATTAATTTTAATTAATATTTCTGAATAAGTACCGTTAAGTTACCTTGTAATAATTTAAAGAAATAGGTATCTAATCCATTGTAAATTTAAGCACGAAAGTTGAAATTGAAATTGTTCCTGACAGTCAGTTACCCAATATGAAAATTGATACTAAAATAATTCAAATTAGCCACCAATGTAAGCAATACGTAATAATTTTCATCTTGCAATGCCCTCAAAATTATTCTGAAAACATCTACAAAACGATTTTCACTTCAAAAGCGTTGTCAATAAATGAACTAAAATACAAATGAAAATTGAGCATTTATATAAAAAAAATACTTTTATCTCCAACCACCTAAATAAGACACTAGATTGTGACAGTATTTCGTACCAAAGGTGGCTGATTTCGGGATTCTTTGCTATTTCCATGGTAACTGTACAAAAAGTAATTTAGCTTAACTAAACATCAACTTCGTGTGAATGACGTTCATGGGATGTCATTATTTGAATAAACACAATTTTAAAATTTTCGCATGTTCATCAAAAACGACGCTTTCAGCCATGAATAGGTATTGATATGTAATATAATTTTGCCTTTTACTTTCGTTTTAAACAAGTGTAAGTTTATATTTTGAGTGAATATCTTTTATGAACAGATATCGACATTTGCTGTCGCCGGTGGCACCCTCTACCTTTACATTATTTCACTAACAAGTGTCACATTTGAATTAAATTTATAGAGGTAAAATCCTAGGAATGTTAATTAAGAACTACACGGTACATTTTTTTTTCACTAAAAAGTAGAATAATACTCATTTTGTATAAAATGAGTGGTATGATACTGATAGCGCCATAACTAAAGGTTTCCCGAAAACATAGTGAACTGCAAATAAATGACTGAATATAAAGATAAAGGTGACTGGAGAAAAAATTTTATATTTTTATTCGTACAAAAAATGCATTTTCGCGTCGTCCAGCAACTTCCTTCCTCGTCCTGCAAATTGACATTTTTTTATACTAATAAAACAAATAACTATTTTCTCCAATGTCCTAAACAAGACGATATATTGTGACATTATTTCGTACCAAAAGTGATTGATGTCGGGATTCTTCGGTGTCTCGATCGCAGTTGTAGAAAAAGTAACTTGACCTCGACTAAACATCCAACATCATGTGACTGATGTGTTCACCCGAAACAACGTGCTCAGTCATCAACAAGTATTGATATTTAATATAATTTCGCTTTTTATTTACTATGACCGAGAATATGGAGTATCTCGGGGTACACTGCGGGACTGATATGTAACAAAGTTAAGCAATGATCACGCATATTGGGAGCCAACACTATACTTACCAAAGAGGAGGAATATATCTTGCAAGCTGGGCTTGCTTGCAATGGCTAGATGTGGATTCCAATTAAACAAATAGGATTTATTAACCCCTGTGGGAAAAATACTAAAAAGCGACCAGCATGAAGCACAGTTGAAAAATAGCACACTGGGGCAGAAGTGGTATGGTTGTTTTCTAAAAAGTATCCCAATCCATCCTTAAGCGAAGCAGAAGGACTACTTGAAAGAAAAGAAATGTTTTGCCATTTTAGAAGACCCAACACGAGTTTTGAATGATGATGAGACTATAATTTCTGTGTGCCCGAAAACTGTCACCAAACGCCATATTAGAGTACGTATGAAGTAAAGAAAGGAAGTGAAAAAGAAACAATTACCGTGTTTCTAATATTTTCGACAGATGGAAATGCATTACCTCCAATGGTCGTTTTTCCTTATCTTAGGCCAAATCAAAATATTCTAAAAAGTATGCCGAACGAGTGGCTTTCTTTGGGAAATCTGAAAGCGGATAGATAGAGACAGAACAAATTATTATTATTCTTTTATGAATAGGTTGCAAACGAATTAAATGAATACTTAAAGGATAATAACATCGCTAAGTCTGTGTTGCTCTTTGTAAAAATCCCATTTATCTTTAGAGTTGAGCCAGTTTTATGGTGATAATGGAATAATATTATATGCTTTTCCCCTTAATGCCACTTATGTAATGCAACTAGCTGACGTTAGTGTTTTAAAACCACTGGATGGTAAGATCCTGCCAGTAAAAGAATATTAACTGTGTTTTAACCAAAAGCACTTAAACTTCGTTGTTGGAAATAACGCATTCTGAAGAATTATTGTACAATTCAATTAAGAATAGATACAGGAAATGTGGAGTCTTTCCCTTTAACCCCGAACATGTGTTCTATACCAGACAACACACTTGAGAAAATCCATGTCTATAGTATAATATCACAAATCTGTTTCAAAATAAGGAGATATCTGAGGAGCAGATTAGTATAACTAGAACTGTTTCAATTAACTTTAAAACTAGAATTAATGAACGTGGATTACCAAACGTCGATAAAAACATCGACTTTCTTCAAATGGTTGAAAATTACACCAGCCCAACCCATAATAAATATTCATTAAATGAAATAGTGGATACCATTATGAGATCTGATGGACTATTGCAAAGCTGCAACAATAGTAAACCAACAGAACAACTAAACCAAGAAGCTGACGCTATCTTAAGTGGCATGTTGGTATTTGATTTTGATAAATTTATTATAATGGATGACGACATTGTAATTACACCCCCCCTCCTCCACTAGTAGGAATCAGAAATTAAAGACACTGAGGAGGGTTATGTTCAGTTAAAAACGAATATTATAACAAATATGGTATCTCATGAGTAAGAAGGTGATGACTCAGTTGTGGACGACAGAAGAATGGCAACCGTTCCTGCAATTGTGAATTTTCGTGTGGAAAATGATAATGCGAAGAAAGATCAAATAATCTCATATCAACTATCGCTGTTAACGTCGCCACGGCACCAAAGGGATGGGAAACCAGAAATAAAGTGTTAAAACCAAAAAGAGTACACCGTAATCCAGATTGGGATATGAAATTTTAGAAGTATATTAAAGAACCGAACAGAAACAGTACCAGCAGCCCTGACACAGTGCAAATATCACACTGAATTATGAAAATATACATTTCTCTTTAATTAGTAAGCACATCTTTCCAAGATTAATAGAGACAAAGAACAAAAAAATGGCAAAAGAGAAACTTCCAACGGCTATTTTTTTTAAGCCTATAGAAGCACATTGCTGAAGACGGGAAGTAAAAGGCGATGGAAAAAATAACAGAAGGAGCAGCTAGGCTTAAACGTTCAGCAGAAAAAAACTCAGAACTTCAGCAATAAAAATGAAAAACATTACGAAAACGTTGAAGTACCTCCAATTAGATACAAGGAAAGGTTTGCAGCGTGTGATAGTGAAATGGACAGTGACTGTGAAAATGAGCGTAAGCTATCCTTTTATTTCTTATTCTAGAAAAGATAGATTAGGCTCTGAACAGTGCAAAGTGATCGTAAGTCAAAACTAGAAGACATCGCAGCTCGTCAATCTGAAACAAAGAAAACACATAATGTACTGGTGTATCATAAACGATACACTCGGCCTAGAAAGCAAAATTATTACTTTTCGGTAAGTGTATCATTTATGATACACCAAGAAAAATAATCTATAACCAAAAATATTAAAAACTATCAAGTATTGAGTAAAACCAAATATGGGGAATGCTTTCAAAATGTACCACATTGGTAAAACTTATTTTCGCCTGTGAGGTCAGATTTCGAAATTTTAGCTCGGCAGCGAACGTGTTAAAGTACATAAATTGAGCAGCGAGACATCAACTATATAGCAGTAGTTGAAAGTTCCACAAACACTATACTTCAAGGTAGGTCCACATGCTGTGACATCTTTTTATTTTAATTGTTTTTTAAGGTGTCAGCTTAGGAAATGGATGGATATTTATAGAACAAGGCTTTCGTCATAGATAGAATTTTCCTGGCTCTTATGGGGTAATAGAAACACCGTCGTTTAGCAGTCGTTGATTATAGTTATTGTTTCCACCACATTAATGTAGATTACACTGAGAGGCATTCTGATGGGGTAATTTTCACCAATCTTCTATGTTCGAAGTAAAAGAACATTTTATTACCAGATGATGGTTGCTTCACTGAGAATGGCGCTTTTCCATTAAAAACTTACTTAGTAAAGCCTTATAAAAGAGCAACTATGAAAGAACAAAAATTTGAATTTTCGCCTTTCTAGGGCGCAACGTGTTCTAGAAAATGCGTTTGGAATAATGGTGAGTGGATTTAGAATTTTTGAGAAACCTACTAAATTCATCCCAGAGACTGTTATCAAAGTATTAAAGTATGGTGCGCCCTACACAACTGTCGCATAACAAGTTCAAGTGCTTCCTACGCACCGAAAGGAAGTTTCAATGAATAAGATTTAGATAGCGGTAAAATGATACCAGTTGATTGGGGACAAGATATTAACAGAAATTTGACTTCGATAAGCTTCACCGGAAGTAGTAACCATTCTTCAAGAATGGCAAGAGAAGGAGAGTTACATACCGTCAATATTTTATGACGCAAGGAGCTGTACATTGGCAAGGTCGTATGATATTTAAAGTTAACCAGGTGTGTGTACTAATTATGTATTATACCAGTTTAATAATAATTAAGCTTTTAAAATAAAACCAATAAAACCCTCTTGGTAAAAATTTAATAAACGGATTTTTATATTAGCTTTTTGAAAATATTTATATCTTCAGCTGTCCCAAAGAAGTAGAAATTTATTTCCAGTATTTAAATTTGATGTGGAATCATGGTGCTAACAGTTTAGGAATGAAAATAAAGAAGTTACCCTTTGGTATAACTTTTTGCATTAATTAATGTTAATAATAAATAATAACAAACACGTTATTCAACAACCTATTTTTTAAAAGCATTAATGAACGCAAAAAGTTACACCAAAGGGTAATTTATTTTATTTCATTTCTGGAATGTTAGCATCATGATTCCAGAATCAAACTTAATATAAGTATTGTACAGTTCAAGACATTAAAATTTCAACTTATACAGTATTTAAATTATCTTCAGTTGGCCTTTTATTGTCTTCTGTATTCCTCGAAAAACTGTACATTTTAAGAAACTATTTGGTATTGGGCACGTAAATACTCTCCGTTGCGACCTACTATTTTTATAATCATTAATTTTTCCTTTTCCTGTGACTCGGTAGAGTTCAAGGCTCTTATCTTGTTTTTGCTTTGTGCGCCCCAAAATATTCAATTCCTATTATCTTGAATGTTTTTAATAGCCGCTTGTTTGTTATTGTACAGTGAAATTTTAAAGTTGCATAAACACGGTAAGCTATATGCTTGCACAAATTTAATTGTGGTTTCTTCCGGCCAACGAGACGACATTGCAACGGCATGCACTGGATCCAACAATATGCAACATGAAAACGCTACTAATATACTTTACCATTTCGGTTAAAATATCCTGTCTACACGCGTCCAGCGGACATTCATGTTTCAAATATTTATAGATACTTTTCTGCTTTTATTATTATGCGTGTGTATAGGTGCTTTCGTGGAGTGTGTGTGCATTAGCGTGCGCGTGTGTGCGCGTATGTGTACGCGTGTGCGTGTGCGTGTACATGTGCGTGTCCGTGTGCGTGTGCGTGTCCGTATGCGTGCGTGCGTGTGCGTACAAGCGTGCGTGCGGTGTGTGTGTGTGCGCGTGTGTGTGTGCGCGCGTGCGTACGTGCTTGCGTGCGTGCGTGCATGCTTGCGTGCGGGTGTGTACATGTCTCGGTTCGTGTGCGTGTTTCGGTGTGTACACGAATAGGTGAATGCGGGTGTGGGTCCATGTGCAGTGCGTATGTCTTAAAATTAACTATATAAAATGAACTTTTAATACAGCTTCGATTTGTATATTAATAAATCAAATATTATATTATATTGAATTAGCAGTAAAATTTGTACATTTTGAATAAAGGAAATACGTATATTTTAAAAATATCGCTACTAATTAGCTCTGGTCGCTATTTGCATAACACGGCACAGGCATAAGATAGTTATGTGCAGGTTATTTCAGATTGACTATACTGTACTTATCTTTCTTCGCACATAAGAGTATAAAGTGACGAATGTAGTGCTTAATTATTATCTGGTATAATGTATTCTTAATAAAATGCCACATTCGTTGATTCTCGGAAATTCAATATCCGAAACTTAATTTACTACACTTTTTATTTAAATTGGTGCTTGCAATCGTAACTTGAATTTTCAATATAATTGAAATTCAATATTGACTTTAGATAAAGTAAACAAGTTTAGCGTAGCGTAATCTATGACGTTGTTGTTAAATCTAATTAACCTGACATGTCTTTGGATTATTTTGTTCATTTACTACGTTGACCATGTATTCAATTAGAAAGTTCATGCTAGGCTGAACAATCCACCTTCAGAACCTAAGTTATCACTGAATTTAGTAAAAAGTTTATGTAGTTATGAAGTTCATTCTAACTCGATGCTTTAGCCTCATATCTCCTAGGCGAGGTACGTTACGCGCAAAAGCGCTAGAATGACATGTGAAGTTTAAAGGTACAACTAGTAATTTAATTAGTTACGGAAGTAATTAATTCAATGGTAACCCACAAAATTGAAACTTTACATACTACTAATATTTTGATCAATAAAGAGTTTGCTTACAATCTCAATTATTATGTAAAATTAGATTATACTAAACGAATTCTGTATAATAGTAACCCTAATTTAAAAGCACTTTATGGTAAATATTGGAGAATTTATATGTAGAGCGTAGCTGGTGTTCAAACGCATTATTTTGCAGTGCTGTATAATGGAAAACTTTCCATACTACAATCATACGCCTCACTTCGTAAATTTAAAATAAACAACTTTCCCACTCAATTCGTAATACACTATTGCATAAAAGTGTTAATTCGTAACACTTTTTATACTGCCTAAACAGATGCCTCCTCGCTTAGAACCATAAGGTGAGCTTAAACTTTCTACTTTAGTATTACCTACACAAGAACTGAAATACTTTAAATTAATATTTCTGAATAAGTACCGTTAAGTTACCTTGTAATAATTTAAAGAAATAGGTATCTAATCCATTGTAAATTTAAGCACGAAAGTTTTTGTGAAATTGAAATTGTTCCTGACAGTCAGTTACCCAATATGAAAATTGATACTAAAATAATTCAAATTAGCCACCAATGTAAGGAATACGTGGTAATTTTCATCTTGCAATGCCCTCAAAATTATTCTGAAAACATCTACAAAACGATTTTCACTTCAAAAGCGTTGTCAATAAATGAACTAAAATACAAATGAAAATTGAGCATTTATATAAAAAAATACTTTTATCTCCAACCACCTAAATAAGACGCTAGATTGTGACAGTATTTCGTACCAAAGGTGGCTGATTTCGGGATTCTTTGCTATTTCCATGGAACTGTACAAAAAGTAATTTAGCTTAACTAAACATCAACTTCGTGTGAATGACGTTCATGGGATGTCATTATTTGAATAAACACAATTTTAAAATTTTCGCATGTTCATCAAAAACGACGCTTTCAGCCATGAATAGGTATTGATATTTAATATAATTTTGCCTTTTACTTTCGTTTTAAACAAGTGTAAGTTTATATTTTGAGTGAATATCTTTTATGAACAGAATGATATCGACATTTGCTGTCGCCGGTGGCACCTCTACCTTTACATTACTTCACTAACAAGTGTCACATTTGAATTAAATTTATAGAGGTAAAATCCTAGAATATTAATTAAAAACTACACGGTACATTTTTTTCACTAAAAGTAGAATAATACTCATTTTGTATAAAATGAGTGGTATGATACTGATAGCGCCATAACTAAAGGTTTCCCGAAACATAGTGAACTGCAAATAAATGACTGAATATAAAATAAAGGTGACTGGAGAAAAAATTTTATATTTTTATTCGTACAAAAATGCATTTTCGCGTCGTCCAGCAACTTCCTTCCTCGTCCTGAAAATTGACATTTTTTGTACTAATAAAACAAATAACTATTTTCTCCAATGTCCTAAACAAGACGATATATTGTGACATTATTTCGTACCAAAAGTGATTGATGTCGGATTCTTCGGTGTCTCGATCGCAGTTGTAGAAAAAGTAACTTGACCTCAACTAAACATCCAACATCATGTGACTGACGTGTTCACCCGAAACAACGTCTCAGTCATCAGCAAGTAGTGATATTTAATATAATTTCGCTTTTTATTTTTATTTATTTATGATTGTTTAAATATTTGGACATAAGGACTGTGACCGAGAATATGGAGTACCTCGGGGTACACTGCGGGACTGAATATGTAACAAAGTTAAGCAATGATCACGCATAATGGGAGCCAACACTATACTTACCAAAGAGGAGGAATATATCTTGCAAACTGGGCTTGCTTGCAATGGCTAGATGTGGATTCCAATTAAACAAATAGGATTTATTAACCCTGTGGGAAAAATACTAAAAGCGACCAGCATGAAGCACAGTTGAAAAATAGCACACTGGGGCAGAAGTGGTATGGTTGTTTTCTAAAAAGTATCCCAATCCATCCTTAAGCGAAGCAGAAGGACTACTTGAAAGATAAGAAATGTTTTGCCATTTTAGAAGACCCAACACGAGTTTTGAATGATGATGAGACTATAATTTCTATGTGCCCGAAAACTGTCACCAAACGCCATATTAGAGTACGTATAAAGTAAAGAAAGGAAGTGAAAAGAAACAATTACCGTGTTTCTAATATTTTCGACAGATGGAAATGCATTACCTCCAATGGTCGTTTTTCCTTATCTTAGGCCAAATCAAAATATTCTAAAAAGTATGCCGAATTAGTGGCTTCTTTGGGAAATCTGAAAGCGGATAGATAGAGACAGAACAAATTATTATTATTCTTTTATGAATAGGTTGCAAACGAATTAAATGAATACTTAAAGGATAATAACATCGCTAAGTCTGTGTTGCTCTTTGTAAAAATCCATTTATCTTTAGAGTTGAGCCAGTTTTATGGTGATAATGGAATAATATTATATGTTTTCCCTTAATGCCACTTATGTAATGCAACTAGCTGACGTTAGTGTTTTAAAACCACTGGATGTAAGATCCTGCCAGTAAAAGAATATTAACTGTGTTTTAACCAAAAGCACTTAAACTTCGTTGTTGGAAATAACGCATTCTGAAGAATTATTGTACAATTCAATTAAGAATAGATACAGGAAATGTGGAGTCTTTCCTTTAACCCCGAACATGTGTTCTATACCAGACAACACACTTGAGAAAATCCATGTCTATAGTATAATATCACAAATCTGTTTCAAAATAAGGAGATATCTGAGGGCAGATTAGTATAACTAGAACTGTTTCAATTAACTTTAAAACTAGAATTAATGAACGTGGATTACCAAACGTCGATAAAAACATCGACTTTCTTCAAATGGTTGAAAATTACACCAGCCCAACCCATAATAAATATTCATTAAATGAAATAGTGGATACCATTATGAGATCTGATGGACTATTGCAAAGCTGCAACAATAGTAAACCAACAGAACAACTAAACCAAGAAGCTGACGCTATCTTAAGTGGCATGTTGGTATTTGATTTTGATAAATTTATTATAATGGATGACGACATTGTAATTACACCCCCCCTCCTCCACTAGTAGGAATCAGAAATTAAAGACACTGAGGAGGGTTATGTTCAGTTAAAAACGAATATTATAACAAATATGGTATCTCATGAGTAAGAAGGTGATGACTCAGTTGTGGACGACAGAAGAATGGCAACCGTTCCTGCAATTGTGAATTTTCGTGTGGAAAATGATAATGCGAAGAAAGATCAAATAATCTCATATCAACTATCGCTGTTAACGTCGCCACGGCACCAAAGGGATGGGAAACCAGAAATAAAGTGTTAAAACCAAAAAGAGTACACCGTAATCCAGATTGGGATATGAAATTTTAGAAGTATATTAAAGAAAAAAAAAAAAAGGGGGGGCAAATATCACACTGAATTATGAAAATATACATTTCTCTTTAATTAGTAAGCACATCTTTCCAAGATTAATAGAGACAAAGAACAAAAAAATGGCAAAAGAGAAACTTCCAACGGCTATTTTTTTTAAGCCTATAGAAGCACATTGCTGAAGACGGGAAGTAAAAGGCGATGGAAAAAAAATAACAGACAAGGAGCAGCTAGGCTTAAACGTTCAGCAGAAAAAAAACTCAGAACTCCAGCAATAAAAAATGAAAAAACATTACCGAAAACGTTGAAGTACCTCCAATTAGATACAAGGAAAGGTTTGCAGCGTGTGATAGTGAAATGGACAGTGATGTTGAAGACGATATAAAAAATATTGCTTGTGACTCGTGCCGAAATTGGTTTCATTTAAAGTGGGAGGGATGTATGTATTATGATGTTGAAAATGCAGATTGTTTTTGGGACTATCACAACAAAACTGTTTTTAAACCTTTAAGGATATTTAGTTTTTTTTTGTATACCTATCTCGGTATCTACATTTTGATTTATGTTTTTAAAGTTTTTTACAGTTTATTTGTACGTTTTATAGTTTTTGTCTTATTCCCATATAAACCTGACCAAAGAAGAAACTTATAAGTTTACTTAACGAAATTGTTTAGTTTTTCTTTTTGGACAGGCTTAACTATGGGTGCTTGACTGACCCAGTTTTACATTTTCCTCTTAAAATCCATGAAATACAACTTGCCGGCCTCAGGAGGGCAACAAACCATATTTTCATTAAGAACTTATATAGGTTTCGTAAAGGAGACATAGTATTTGTTAAGCTGGACTCCGCTTTGCGGCATCCAGCAATATTCTTCCCGGTCTAGATAATTGACATTTTTTGTACTAATGAAACAAATAACTAATGTAGAATCATGGACTACGCTAATTTTTAAATGATCCTAGCTGGTCAAACGTATGTAAAAAACTGTGTATTAATATTTTTAAGATTATTAACTCTAAGCTAAACTGTATTGTTTCATAATATTCTTTATTGCACAGCCGCCAAGGGGTTAGAAACGTTCATAAATGTAAAATTTATGTGTACTTTCATTTAGGTTTGTACAATACGCAACGACATTTTTTTTAAACAAAAATATTATTTTTACAAGAGAATATTTAAGGGACAAAATTATGTTTATAAACGTTTCAGAATAATTCACAAAAGGGAGCGCCACATTTCTTCTGCGACTTGAATGGCTTTGTAGATAGCAACGCTAATGTCAAGTAGTTTTGAGAAGAGACAATTTTAGATAATAAGAAACAGTTGTGAATTGAACCGCAAAAATGTGAAAATGTATAGCCCTTCAAGAGATATTTTTTAATTTTTCTAGCTGGCTTTCTTCTCAGCAACACCTGGAAGCAGGATTGTTCAAATCAATACCTGCTTGTGTTTCTATGCGTCTACCTTATTCTGATTCTTATTTCACTTTAGCAACAGCCCTTCCGAAAGTATGACTTTATAAATATTGGCTACTAATCTCCTTCTCAGCAACACATCGGAAGAAGGATCCTCCAAACTTTTATTTGCTTATGTTGCTATGTGTCTCTTTTATTTGCTTCCTATTTCACTTCAGCGGCAGTACAATTTACCGAAACATGGATTTTTCAATTTCTGTTGATGATCTGAGCAACACATAGAAAACAGGCTGCCTAAATTCCCGATTGTGTGTCTATGTATCTCCATTGTCCCGCTTAGGTGCACTGGTGCGTATAGCGGACCCTTCGTAGCTATTGTATAGATCCTTAGTTTCGTGAAAGTTGTAGTGATCTTTCACAAAGAAAAATACCATCTATGAACCAGTGAGAATAATCGAGGCACATTTCCTGGGGCACATGTCGTGACAGTTTCCCGATTGACAACGTGATTTTCAAAATATGCCACACTTTTCACACAAATCTAGGACAGGCTTTTCGCACTTTTGTTGAATTTGGGCTTTCTCCTGTTTTTGGACAAGGACATGTGCACTTTCATTCTAGCCTTCTTGCCCCTCAATGTGTAACATGCAATGTAGTTCTACAAATGCTTAAATATTATTTAATCTACTAAAGATACAGTTGTTACTCGTTTCTCTCAATATTGTAATATGCAGTAGTAGATTTTGAACACATATTAAGCAGGCTGTGTCTTGGTGTTTTCATATTTCATAAATTTTCTTGAAATATTCCAAATATTTGCTAACACTGTTCTTTTTCTGATGAAAACAGCTGCAATTGCTATTGAAACGTTTAAAGCTTGTAGTTATCGTTTTTTCAAGGATGACAACTTCAACTTTACTTGCTTCAACCATCCGTACGGAAAGATGTGGTTAGTTTCAATTTTGGAGTATGAATAATTATAAAAATAAATCGTTTTTATGGAAACAAGTAAATTATCACGACATGAGAGGGAGCAACATACTATCCCATTAATGCAAACCAAACTTATTTTATCTTACAACCGTTCCTAAAGTACCTGCCGCTCGTGTGCGAAAATAATTTTCCCGTACCTCTGGTTAATCATAATTTCTTTGAAGTAATTTAAGCTTAAATATAACACTGGAAATGTGAAAAAAGTAAATTGTATTTCGGAAAAATAAGCCAGCAAGAATTTATCATAAATTAATATGAATAGATATTTATACTTATTAATGGGTACAACCCGGCTCTCGTAATCAAATGATCGTTTTTGTTCGAGGTCTAATACTATTAAGTGGTAGAAATGAAGGGTCGCAATCGATATTCTCGGCAATATTTTTTGCCTCTTCTAAAATATTATCAAATCCTTTATCTGATCTAATATCGTGTAAATATGCCTTAGGTTGTTCCAGTTGTTAGAGCAGTGCTTGTTGCCTGCATCGATTTGTTTACGACGTTGATTTTGACTAAAACGTTATACAGTACTACTAAGGAAGATATGAACTTAAAAGATATCATTTTTATCAGTAAAGAATTCGTCACATTTCTTGTATCAGAACCTCTTCTATATAAAGCATCATATATTTTATCTAAATTGTACCTAAGAAGCTTCATTGCATCGATTCCGCTTTCCTACTTACTATCCGAAAAGGGTTTTAATGTTAAAGTAGGGATTTCATCTTTAACACCTGCCAACGTTTAGTCGATGCAGAGAAGAACACGTACAGCGCTTGTACAATTGCAAAAAAAACTTGTTACTTCTAAAGACGCTTGAGCAGCACCACTAAAGACTAAATTTATACTGTGGGCTACACAAGGCACACAGACAGCTCTAGCGTTTAAGTCAAAAAAAATTTTTTTGCACTGTATTATTGCGACCCTTCATGTTTGCACCGTTATCGCAACACCTAAATAAATGTAAGCCTTCAAAAAAGCTGTATTATATGTGTTTTGTAACTGTGGTTTCATATTAATTGAGCTGATCGGCCTATTTCTACAGTTTTTGCTTTCATAGCGCGACGTTTCGGAAGCGGACTCTGCTTCCGCCCTCAATCTTAGTATTTAGATGTGATATAATTTTCTCCCAAGCACTTGACTACTCAGATTAGAACTATATATATATATATATATATATATATATATATATATATATATATGTATATATACATACAGGGTGTCTCAATAGTGCGTATTCGGTCGATAGCTCCTTAGCCATTAATGATAAGTTTAAATACGAAAGTTGTCTATTTTTATAAGCTGCATAATCTAAAAATAGTTTGGTTTCTACAGGGTGTAATATAAAAGCGGTACAATATTTAACTTTTGATTTTTAAATAGAACACCCTATATATTATTTTATTTTTCGATTTTCCTTATAATTTTACATCTTTTTTATAAAAATTACTTACAAGCTAAATCTTACAGTTTTTGAGACATATGCAAAGTTAACTAAAAACTGACATTTTTATGTAGTTATTCAAGTAGGCGTATCTCAGTTATTTTTAAAGATAAAAAAATAATCTTTGGTATAGAATTTATTCACATATGAGCTTACTATAATCTATTGTCAAAATTGGATTTCAATATACATGGTGATCACAAAAATTAATTCAATAACATAAATTTGAAAATGCTATATCTTCATTTTTTTAAATGGCACACTCTATATTTTTTTAATGCCTTGTCTTCGTCTATTAATCGGCTTTCATTTCTATTAAATATGTTCTATACCTATCTCTAATAGTTTGTTCAATTTTTTTCGTTAATAACACTGAAGAAGAGTAAAATTAGGCGGTCAAAGCAAGCTATGAATACATAAGAAACTAAAAAACATATTAACTGAAATACAAACACTTAAAATTATAATAAATGATCAATGTGACCACTATTTTGTTGTTGGCAAACATGAAGTCTTTGAATAAACGGGTGATCACAAAAATTAACTCAACCACGTAAATTTGAAAATGCTATATCTTCCTTTTTTTAATTAGCACACCCTATATTTTTTAACGCCTTGTCTTCGTCTATTAGTCGGCTTTAATTTTTATTAAATATGTTCTATACCTATCTCTAATAGTTTCGGAGATATTTAAGTTTGTTAAATTTTTTTCGTTGATAACACTGATGAAGAGTAACGTTACTCGGTCAAAGCAAGCTGTGGATACATAAGAAACTAAAAAATATTAACTGAAATACATAAATTGTAATTATAATAAATATTGTATGAAACCACCATTTTTAAGAGATGTTCTTAAACGATTCATGGTAAAATTAAACAATTTAATCAAAATAGCGTAAAACAAAAGATGAACGAAAACAAATGAAGAAATCAAACTTGTCAAACAGTGCTATATTTGTGCAATATTGTATACTTACTTCCTAAATTACAAAATGAATTTTTCGAAAGAAGAACTTGTTAATATGATTTACGTCCTTGGTGAAAGCGATAAAAATTGTCTTTTAGCTCATCGAATTTATAAGCAAAAATTTCCAAATGCACGACACCCGCTAGTTTCAGCATATGCAAGATTGAAAGAGCGTTTTGAGCAAACAGGCAGTATTCATTACGAAGACAATTTAAAACGAGAAAGAACCGAAATTAACGAAGGTAATGAACATATAGTTCTTCAATCCGTGATTGAAAATCCTCACGTTTCTTGCCGACAATTGGAATTAGAAGTTGGAGTTTCAGAAACATCAGTTAATAAAAAATATAAATATCATCCATACCATGTCCAACTTGCACAAGAATTAGACGAGGATGACTTCGTTAATAGATTAAACTTTTGTAATTGGGCCATAAATAAAAACTTAGAAGAACCCAACTATTTTAACAGGATCTTATTTACTGATGAAGATACTTTCCACAAAAATGGATACGTTCCTGTTGATCATCAACAACGCTGGTCACTTAATGTTTGGGCCGGAATTATTGGGGAAAGAATTATAGGACCATATTTTTTTGAAAACACGGTCAATGGAGATTTATTTTTAAACTTCTTGCACAAGCAACAAAATGGTGGTAACATTGATCATTTATTATAACTTTAAGTGTTTGTATTTCAGTTAATATGTTTTTTAGTTTCTTATGTATTCATAGCTTGCTTTGACCGACTAGTTTTACTCTACTTCAGTGTTATCAACGAAAAAATTGAACAAACAAAATATCTCCGAAACTATTACAGATAGGTATAGAACATATTTAATAGAAATGAAAGCCGATTAATAGACGAAGACAAGGCATTAAAAAAATATAGGGTGTGCCGTTTAAAAAAATGAAGATAAGGCATTTCCAAATTTATGTTATTGAATTAATTTTTGTGATCACCGTGTATATTGAAATCCAATTTTACCAATAAATTAAAGTAAGCTCATGTATGAATAAATTGTATCCCAAAGATTATTTTTTTTACTTTAAAAATAACAGAGATACGCCTACTTGAATTACTACATAAAAATGTCAGTTTTTAGTTAACTTTGCAAATATCTCAAAGACTGTAAGATTTAGCTTGTAAGTAATTCTTATATAAAAGATGTAAAATTATAAGGAGAATCGAAAAATAAAATAATATATAGGGTGTTCTATTTAAAAATCAAAAGTTCTGTATTGTACCGCTTTTATATTACAATCTGTAGAGACCATACTATTTTTAGATTATGCAGCTTATAAAAATAGACAACTTTCGTATTTAAACTTATCTTCTAAGTTTAATGGCTAAGGAGCTATCGACCGAATACGCACTATTTGGACACCTGTATATATATATATATATATATATATATATATATATATATATATATTATATAATATATATATATATATATATATATATATATATATATATATATATTCTAAAAGATATGTATTGTATTACTCAGTAGCTCAGCGATAAAGGTATCAGATTTGTAAGTGAAGGGTGAGAGTAGTCAAGTGCTTGGGAAAAATAATATCACATGAATTCGACTCAAGTGCAAAAACAGTTCAGAGGACTAAGCCTGATGGAGGAAGCAGAGTTCGCTTCCGAAACCTCGTGCTATAAAATCAAAGTAGGACGGTTAACTCAGCTAATATGAAATCACAGTTACAACACACCTACAATATAGAATTAGTAACTCGGTACGGCCCTGAACAACTTTTCACAAAGCTTGAAACATCCTAGAGAACCACTAGAGGAGAACCAACCAATCTCCCTCTGCAAAGCCCGTCATAACAACGTAATTCCCACTGGGCTCAACATCAAAACTCCGATACAGTGCCGAAAAATATCACAAATCGCAAAAGGAAGCTAGCGAAACTATAGTCAAAGAACGAATCAGGCAGCACTGTTTCAGAAAATACCAGCTAGAACACCAATCCAACGAGATTAGAGAGACTGTTCCAAATCGAGTGAATGAACAAGACTTTGATAGGATCAATACGGCTACTAGAAGCAAATATTCAAAGACCAAGGCAATGCACAAGGAAATTCAGTAGAAGAAACCAGAAAAGCTAATGAAGGAGATGAAGGAACCAATGAACACCAATCCCATAAACACTCTCATAAACATATCTAAACGACAGTTGAACTAGAACGAAATGAAGGCTCTGGACAAAGGCTTGAACTATGCAATAACATCGAGGTACATTCCGAAAGTAAAGTTTATAACAGCAGTTGAAGAAACAGCTATAAAATTAGATCCTGAAGAAGCCGAAGAATGCACAAAAAACCTAGATCAGTCATAGATTCATTTAGGCGAGCAAAACCTATCTTCTCTAACTTTAGTAAGAAGTAAAATTACGTTATTAATATAAGCGTAATTTCCATTATATCGAATATTTTGCCATTATATTAGTATAATTATCACAATTTTATATTAAATAGACAAATATAACGAAAGCGTGGGAAGATTTTAAACGATGGAAATTCGGCATATAATTCCCTGCGAATATTCAAATCAGTAGATACGTTTCTTAGTTAAGCTCAATGTAATTCGTGATTGATAATTAAGAAGTAAGGTGAATCATTTCAAAAGTTCTAAAGTTCCTGAAGCAAGAGTTCTCCGTTCGTTTATATATTGTTTATATAAAGGATATGGTTAAGAATACTAAATCGAATACAAAAAATTCACAATTCCCTGACGATATAGGTTTACACACAACAGTGACTACTGCAAACATAGTAAATGGGAATTAGAGCCAACAATAAATGATATTCATATACATTGAAAAAGCATTGGGCAGAGGGCTACTCGTGGTCCCCAATAATATTCCTACACATAAACAAAAAATCACTTTGAGATCAATTTAATTAAACTAACTCTTGACATTAGAGGGGAGGGGGGTTTATCTATTGTAAAATACGGCATAAGTGCGCGTTACCTAAAAAATAATGGGAGATTTGGAGATTTTAATACGTTGCGCTTAGACAATACCTAGGACGTTGATGAAGCACCCCGATGACTAACATTACCTTAGCGAATCAAAATTTCTCACTTTAAATGATCAAGCTATTCAGTAGTCTTTTCTTTTTGTATGCTTAGGTTTACTACATGCATGTTATGTTTGTTTAAATTACAATTTGTCGCTTTTCAAATTTTTCTGTAACCAGGTGTCTACCGTCATCATCTCGGCTTGCCGCCCCAGCGGCTTACGGCCCGTGTGCATCCATTGCACCCCCGGATCCGAACTTACAACCTATTTTACTAGTTAAAATTACATCATTTCTAATATGTTTGGGCACTATTCATCATAGCAGATACAATTCATTTCCCTATTTAAAAATACAAAATTTAACGGAACTAAAAGACATCAGACTAATTAACATTCTAATACCTACTGTCACTTCAAGAATTAATAAAATATTGCCTTTTGTCCGGTCAGGATTTAGCCCTAATTCTGATCGTACCAATGCCCAATCATGCACACAAACAACATATCCTCAGCTCAAGGTGCCGGCTTGAGTACTGCTCGTATAATGATTAATTTTTCGAACACAATTGTCTTTATTCTGAGCTTATTCCGCTTTTGATTGGAATGCATTAAGCTTCAATACCTGATCCTCTTAACAGTGCATGAACGCAATCATATTCCCTTTTATGTATTAAGTGCTCAGGGCAGAAGCTTCTTTCAATAATATCTGCAACTAAACAAAAAATGTTTTACTGATTATTGATGTCTGAGGCTCTGACAGCACGATCATAATCAGTTGGAAAGGCATATGGGCAATTCCCTTATTTTCAATGTATGAAAGGTTCCATGTGATAATCTTTGATTAAGCAACTATAATGCTTGTGATGCTAAATATGGCCCTTATCACAATTATTACAAATAGATTATGCTTCAAAAACGACATGAAAAAAGCATACGCGGGGAATCCAAAATTTTTAATTACTCAATAATTAAACCAGCGCAAATACCAATTTTTATGACGAATTACCATGACCAAATTTTATTTGCTTGGGACGGTTAGCAGGCGTGGTTGATGTAACGTTGTGACCGCTTCTGTTTTACTAATTACCAAACATCTTGCTAAAGAATTTTTGCGTAATAATCCACTTGTGCTCTATATTGGGATAAAGTAACTATCAGGAAGTGTATTCCTAAAAATATTTCGTATTAAGAATAAATTTGCATAATGTCTGGTTAATTTATATCAGATTGTAAGAGGGAAGATGAATAAAAATTGTTGCTGATTTTACAATATTACTTTACTTCCTCGGAATTGGAACAACAAAAGCGACAAGTAAAAGGATTACGAGGCTAAACAGACAATTGCTCTAGAATCTTCTTGCACGGAAATGTAATTTAAAAGACGACATTGATTAATGGTTTGTATATTGCGGGTTTAGTATTTGAGAGATTCTTAATGTCTTTAGTTAGAAACGTACTCAATTAGAGGGTTAAAAAACGGATTAAGAGAGTTAAAAATAAAAATACAGCCTATTATTCAACAAAATTTCGAATCTGTCACAACTTTTATAAAACAAATTTACTTTTTGTGTCTATACCTCTTTAATGTAAATTCTGGTTAGGTAGTAAAACCGAAAATTGCTGTACTTACATCTAGGTAATTTTATATTCTTATAAAATCGAAGACGCAACTATTACCCTAGACACGCTATTTCACATAAAGAGTAAAACCCTTTTAAACCTATTTTAGTGTTTTTAAAATCCTGGAATTTGTTTGAAAGTTTCAGTTGGGTGCCTTATAAATAGAAATAAGGATTTAAATTTTGTAATTTGATTTTACGTGCATTCGTTGTGTACCTAATCCACTACTGATGCTGTAAGTAGACAGATAGCTGCACTTTAACATTTTGCTTTGAACTCTTATGTTCATGATCATATTGGAAATTGAAGATTTGAGGTAGGTAGTGACTTTTACACACCACTGCCAGTAAGCTGCTTTACGGATCTAAAAGTAAATACCTGGTATAGTAAAGAAATTTCGAAGTAGAATACTTGAAGGAGTGAAACTGAATATATCGTATTCATTCCCAATCGTAATTACATTGTATTTACCAATAGGAAGTAAAATAAAATTGTTAAGAGAAATAAGTGTTGCCGTATATTCGGTTACTCATTAATAACCAAAAGATTATAATTCTAAAATAGATTAAAAGTTATTTAAACGTACCTGTATGCCTTAAAATGGAAAAATCCTACGGTAAAACCACAGAAATGTAAAAGACAGTAAACTGCATTGTACAGGTTGTAAGGTTATTTTGACGCATCGTGTATATGCAGTATTTTGTTAACCTATGGGATGTACTTTGAATGTAAAGGAAGTTAGTTCGCATGAAAAAGAATTTGTTGTGTTTGTAGAATGTAAATTTGTGTAAATGATACGCCACTGGAATTTTTAATAAAGCATCAGATATCATATAAAAGAATATTTGAATGTTGTGGAAAGATTTCATGTTGATAGCATTAAATTTGGATGAAAAATAATGTGTGAGTAAATTGTTACTGACACGGCACTGGTAAAAGCCTGCCATCTTGCCACTGGTATTTTGCTGCCGTGTAATAAATAATTCGGATTAAAGAAATGGTGGTAGACGTATAAGTGAGTGAGAGTA
Organism: Vesta saturnalis; assembly: GCA_036346205.1. Lineage (NCBI taxonomy): Eukaryota > Metazoa > Arthropoda > Insecta > Coleoptera > Lampyridae > Vesta > Vesta saturnalis. Next base: position 172,563 of record JARFJB010001920.1, read on the forward strand.
TGACGTATTGATATTGGATTAATGTGTAGTAAGGAGTATGTATGCATACTTTTAGAAATTTTGTAAAATTGTGCAATAATGAAGTGGTTAGAATGTGATGGAGTTGAGGAAATTGTGCGAAAAGAGGAATCGCCCACAAGCCAAATTTTCATAGAAACCTGAGTTATGGTCTGGATGATGTGAATGTAATTATTAATAGTTTTTTAGGAGAGTTGTGAGAGAATTTACAAAGTAATTCAAGATGGCTACGTTTTTCTTACTTTGAATAGCGGTGGTTCCATTTCGGGTTTAGACACGGCAAAGAAACCCGTGAGATCTCGTTTGTGATAGGTGGATTTTGGTGTTGGCGCGAATATGTTGCGGTATTTTGGCATTATGGTGGGCAGAAGGTAGACAAGGGAGACTTTAATAAGGGTGTGAGAGAGAGAATCGCTCGGTGACAGCTTGAGTTATGGTGCTCGCGTGCGCGTTTTTGAATGGACTTTAGAACTGAGTTTTACAAACAAAATCCAACGGTCAGTGTTGGATTTTGTTTGTAAAACTCAGTTCTGCAGTACATATATCAATGACCGCAATAACCTTTCTCTGGGATAGATCGTATATGGACATTACAAACAAAACAGTGTAATTGTGAATTGAGAGGAAATGATAGTGTTTTCCTTTCAAGAAATTTAAAAAGTGCAAAAACAGATTTAAAAATAACACAGCAAATAGTTTGTCGACAGTGTTCACTAACAGAGCGTGCGACGATAGTAATAAAAAGAAATTGTGAAGTCACCCTTTAAGCAACATCAAAAGTGTGTGAATTAACTTAGAGATTAGTGGTCACTATTGACATTGATTGTCGAATGTATGCAATCGAAAATAATATTAGATCGATAGTATGAATCAAATAAGAATTCTGTTATACAAGTGGAAGCAAACTTTCTTTGTTGTAGCGGACATTTATGTGAAGGACTTGCGAGTGTTACAGCCTAATGAATAAGCGAATACGGCTGTCTCTGTTTGCTTTTGTACCAGTGTGGGTGCAAATTTAAAAAGGATTATTGGTAGTAGACCATATGGCCTTCACTATATTACGGATAAAGAATGACCTAACGTATTTGTAAGAAGTAGTTTTAGGTTTTATGAAAACGTAAACTTTAACCATTATTACACATAATTCAATACTATCTTTTGAGGTTTACAGAAGGCCCACACACACTGATAGATACCTTCATAAATTACCTAACCACCATCCACGTCAAAAAATTGTAGATTCAGCAAACGAATTTGTGCCCCTGAATTTTTGAAGGATGAATATGAATATTTAACAAAATCCTTACAAGATAATGGATATCCACTTACGGATATTGATAATGCTATTGCACCTTCTAGACATAACCTTAAAGAGAAACCAGTTCTTAATGTTGCTACTGCTTTTATTCCTTTATAGCTAACGCTACAGATTGAAAGGACTATTTTTAAACCTACAGAAAAATTAAAGAACATTTAAGGTCACCTAAAGAAGTTTCAAATCCATTATCATCTCCCGGAGTGCATAAGTTATATTGTTCATGTGGAGAAGTATACATCGGAACTACAAAACTTATCTTTGATATAAGACGTACATAACGTATGAGACTTTGTAGATTAGTCAATCGAAGAAGTCTGCAGTAGCTGACCATGCCATAAATAACCTAAATCATGACACTCAATTTGACAATATGGAAATATTGTTTACACAAACTCGTTATTAAGTTCGTTTACAACGTGAAACTGTTGAGATATATAAACACCCTAGTAATTTTAATAGACAAGAAGGAATCCTCTGTTTAAATAGGTTTCGGCATCTTATAATTAAAAAAGAGCATAATGATACGTGTTGATTTTGATTCTAATTCTCTCTTTTAGTATGTTTAGATATTTTGCTGTGCTTTTCCTTTAAACATATGCTTTACCAATAATATGTTTAATTACCACAGCATTATAAATTAACAGAAGTAGTTGGAATTAAGATTAAAATAAAAAAATTACATAAAATGTTCTGCATTATCCTTTTCATTGTTAATAACTAAACTATTTCTTTATTAGATTTAACTGGATTATTTTAATCGGTCTCATGTTTATTCTTGTGAATGCTTCTATAATTTTCAAATTGAAGTTTTTCACAACTTTACACTTACATCACAACTTGATTAAACTTTATTAAATGTATTTTTTGGGTGACATTTTTCATTGTTAGAGGGTGTTCTGATTTGCCATCTTTAAGACAGTTTAACAATATTTAATTTTTAATGATTTAATTATTCTTTACTAAAATTTTATTCTATAGTTGGCTTTATATGTTCCTTAAACTATTATATTAATAGCAGGCTGGTGTTTCTGTTTCAATTTGTCAACTTTGACAAAATTGTATCAACATCTTTAACAATTTTAATAGATTTTACTACTGACGAAGATAACTGAGAGCTAAGTACACACCTAGACCTATATAGAAATACAGTTCGCAGCTTTGTTAAAAAAAATCATATCGAACAACATCAAGATTTAAGTGAAATAGATTTTCAAAATCGTGAATCTTTCTGCCAATGGGTAACTACTAAAGTCAATGAAGAACCCTATTTTGTTAATAACATTCTATTTACGGATGAGGCATCTTTTCACAATAGTGGAATATTAATACACATAACTATCATCACTATTCAGATACTAATCCACATATCTTAAAGGTTGTTGATCACCAGCATCGATGGTCAGCTAATATATGGGGTGGTAAATCAATTTTAATGAGATTGGTCCTTCTTTCTTTGATGGTAGTCTTACTGGAGAAATATATTTACAGTTTTTGGAAAATAATTTACCTGAGCTTTTGGAAAATATTCGTACGATGTGGTTTCAACGGGATGGCGCCCTTCCACACTATATAGTCAACGTTAGGCAATATCTCGATATAAATTATCCAGTGAGGTGGATAGGACGAGGTGGTGTGCAAAACTGGCCGCCAGATCACCGGATATTACGCCCCTTGATTTCTTCCTTGGGGCCACGTTAAAGAAAAACTTTACCAACATCCTCCCAGAATTAGAGGTGCGTTTCAATCCATTTCGCCTCTAATGTTGTTGCCAGTGAATCTTTCGTTTACCGAGCGAATTGCAAAGTGTTTAGCTAGGCGTTGTTTTGAATATTTCATTTGAATTGATGGTTTTATTCGTTTACATTTACTTGTTCAATTTATTTTTAGGAGTAGAGAATTAATTTATTGTTTAGTTATTAATTAATTATTAAATTCGCGTAAGTTAATCATTCTGTATAGTTTTACGGTTTCCAAAAATTTTCCAGTTTGTCTGTTAGTAGACCGTTATTAGTAGTCGGTGGTATAAACAGATTTACAAAATCGTGGTGGCAACGCTCGCATGGTGGTTCCAAAGTTAACTCTATGTTGGTACTAAAGTGACGATATTTACACAACGGTTTGTGATAAAGCTGCAAATTTTTACACTTTTATTCTGAATATAACAGTGAATCCAAAAATGCAAAAATATACAGGGTATTCATTAAAAAAAATACAGGTTTGTGTGGTCATATTTTTGTCAATCACCCTGTATAAACTTAAATACTTTTAGAATGTAGGACCAATGATCGTGTATTACTACACCAAAACTGGTTTTGATGTCTCTAATAGTTGAGGAGAAATCCTCCGTCAACCCAGTAGACACCCACCCTGTATATCATTTCATTACGGGCGACGTATGTTGTTTCTTCAAGACTTGTGGGTTAGTTACGGAAATGATTTTGATTTGAAATGAAAGTACAATCGATGCCATTGTTTATGGAATACGACATCGTTCAAATGTCCGCCGCGGAAGCGCTGGTACGAGTAAATACGGTAGACCCAGTTTTCCATGACTCAAGCACACAAATCGGGCGAAATACCAGAATTTTCGCGTTCAACGTTGGCCTGCAGCTCCTCTAGCATTGCTGGTTTCTAGGCGTAGACCGGCGATTTAATATAGTCCCAAAGAGAAAAGTCTAAAGGGGTTAAATCGCACGAACGAGGCGGCATTCGCGAGCACCGTTAGTCTTCAATAATTTGATCGTGTCGTACGCTGTATGGCACGTTGTGCCGTCCTGTTGCAACCACATATCGTCCAAGTTCATATCGTCGAGCTAGTCCCAAAAATGCTCCGACATCATGACCCTGTAGCGATTGCCGTTCACGGTTGTTGGCGCGCCTTTTTCATAAAAAAAGTCTAGTACATTAGTTCACACTGCTCACTCGTCCAAATGTGACAATTTTGCATGTTGACAAAACTATTGAGCCAGAAATGAGCTAAATCCGAAAAGTTTATTTTGTTGTGAAAATTGTTGTTAGCTTGCATTTGGCCCAGAGCCCAAGTAGTGAACGTGCGACGTTCAAAATGGTCGGTTGGCTTCAGTTCTTGAGTCAACGCAATCTTATACGGGCGGAGAGCCAAATTTCTCAGCAAAATTCGCCACAAACTGGTCACACTGGTGTTCAACGCCTGTGACCAGTATGGAATCGACATTCGTGACTGCTCACGCACACTCTCTCGAACGGCCACAATATTCTCTTAACTTTGATCACTACGTTGCGGCACGGGCGCCGGGACATTACGTAATGCATAAGTTGTTTCGAATTTTTGCGCCAAACGTTCAATAGTCCGTTTTGTTGGATGGTTTTGTCGACACAAAATTGTCGTAAGCAGACGCAAGGTAGTCGCCATAGAACGTGAACTATGATAAAAACGTTGAATAATTTGCAAACGTTGTTGAAGCGTATATCTCTCCATGATTAAATGGCATAGACTGACGTTTCAAAATGTGAAACAATTGCGAATCCAACTTCACTCCTATTGAGTGGTGCGTATTTTAAAATTATTTTCAAATGTACAGAGTGCGTCATAAAAGTGTGGTAGTACCAAGTTATGTTGTTTTAAATGGTACCACCTAATTTTTTTGCCATTTTTGGATTTATCGTCAAATTTCAAGGTTAGTTTACGTAAAGAGCCTTACATAAAAACTTACCATTTTCGAGTTATTCGGGAAAATTCGAAAATTTTGATAGCTGCACGGTCTCACGGAAATCGGTGTTGTACCCTAACTGCTGCGAATTTCGGAATCTGTGTTATGAGGCTCGAAGAGGACCTAATAAGCTACGTTTTGACTCGTTTAGTTAAAAAAAAATTGTTTCCAAAACCCCCGAAATAAATCTCCTAAGTTGCATGACTTCAATCTTCAATAATTTGGTTATTTCAAATCGAATAACCCAATTTTCTCGACGACATCGTGTTTAGAATCCAAAAATCTACAACTTTTGTTAACATTACCCTATCCCTACACCCAGCCGTTTTTAAGATTTCGAAAATTTCTCTATTTTAACTTCTAAATATTTTTACATTCGCACCGGTGACGTCACCATACGCAAATGTTACCTGTTGTCATGGAAACAAAAATAAATGCTTTATTTATTCCTATTGATGTCTGTGTTTGTTTCGAAAACAAAGGTGGTGGTGAGGGAATGAAATACGTGACCTTTCTTTTTCCTTTTTTCCATTTGGTTAGTAGTTACGCAGATATTTTGCATGTTTCATTCTTATATCATATTAATGTTTGTAGTTAATTTAATAAGTGTGAATTTCGAAATGACGGAACTGGTTGACATGATCTTTGTTATGAGATCTGCTGATCAAAATTGTTTACTAACTCAGAAGATGTATGCGCAAAAATATCCTGATAGAGAGATTTAATAGAACAGGCACCGTAAGTTTTGAAAAATGTGAAAGAACTAAGAGGACAAGCGACGAAGATCAGTTGAATGCTTCTCTGCCTGTAATTTCGGATCCCTCTACAAGTTCGACAACAATATCCAAGGAAACAAATTTCCCAGCGATCTGCCGTTAGCAAGATTTTAAAGAGGAACACGTTTCATGACTTCAGCATATCTTTCCATCAAGAACTATTGAGGCCTGACTTGGAAATTAGAAGGACATTATACCAGTGGGGATTGGAAATTGAAAAGACAACACCTAACTTTTTCCGAAAAGTACTATTCTCCAACGAATCAACTTTTACCCAGAGTGGTAGTCCAAACCGTCATAATCTTCATTATTACGCAACGGAAAACCCAAAAATAGTAAGATCAGTTAACATGCAGCGGCAGTGGACCGTAAATGTTTGGGGTGGTATTATTGGCGATTTTATAATTGGGCCACATTTCTTTAACGGACATTTGAATGATGTGGAATATTTGCATTTTTTTGCAAAATGACGCCCCGACCTTTACAAGACATTCCTCTAATTTTAAGGAACAATATGTGGTTACAGCATGACGGTGATCCAGCGCACTTTTCTGCAGATGTCAGAGAGTACTTAATCAAGAATTTGAAGGTAGAGGGATAGGCCGCGGCGGACACGTTTTTTGGCCATCAATGTCTCCAGACTTAGCAAAAATAGATTCTTTTTATAGGGACACATAAAATACGTTGTATATCAAACTGCTACGACTACTGCAGAAGGCATCAGATAACGCATAATTCATGCTACGAGAAGTAGATAGGTATTTTCTGGAAAGACTGCAAATGTGTTATGATCGAAACGGAGGACACTTTTGAGAATTTATTGTCAAAATGACGACCAAATATTAATACCCCGCTGACAAAGGAAACGCTACTGTCATTGTCAACTCTAAAGACTATCACCACAAGATGTCTGAACTGCTAACTTCTTCAGAATATAAGAAAAATCAGTACAATCCTACCACCTACATAGAAAAACAACAAAATCTATCATTAATTCTACAAAATTAGACAAAGAAACAAAACAGAAACTAATTCCAAGAGAAAGAGTTCAAGAATCCCCAAAATATACGGACTCCCAAAAATACATAAGGAAAACTGGCCATTACGCCCTATCGTCAGTGCATTCAATTCTCCGACTCATGACCTTGCTCGTTATCTAGCCAAAGTTATTCAACCGATTTGTGAAAATGCTGTATCCTACATCAAAAACTCTTATGATTTTCTACACCTCAAAATTGTACCCTTGGCTCCAAATGACATTTTAGTTAGCTTCGACATAACGTCACTTTTCACCAAAATACCTATTGAAGACACGATGAAAATTCTAGAAGAAAAACACTCAATAAACCAAGACATACTCAAATTGATAAACCACTGCATGCACTCAACCTATTTTACATACAAAGGACAATTCTACAAGCAAATTCAAGGAACACCTATGGGCTCGCCACTCTCCAGCTTTTGCGAATGTATTTATGGAACATTTTGAAACCATTGCTTTAAATTCTGCAGATTTAAAACCTAAATGTTGGTTTCGTTATGGACGACACTTGTAGTTTATGGAAAAGGAAACTTGAACCATTTTCTAGGACATATTAACAACATTCACGACAACATCAAATTTACTATGGAAGTTGAAGAAAATAATTCACTCCCTTTTTGGACACCCTAATAACAAGACTTCCTAATGGTAAATTTACACAAAAGTTTATCGAAAACCAACACATACGAATAGATACTTGAACTCTCTTTCGCATCACCATCCTGGTCAATTACGTAGCGTTATGAAATCCTTGATATACCGCTCTTACCACTTATCTGACCAAAATTTAAAAGGAAGAGATGAAGACTATTAATAAAATACTAGTCAAAATGGATACAAAGATCAAGAAATATTGAAAATTACCAACGAAAAAAAACCAAGAAATAATAACTTGTCAAACAATGAACGAAAGATTCCTGTTATTCTACCTTATATAAAGGGAATTACGACAGAATAGCAAAGAAATTTAAAAACGACTTCAGACCGGTATTCAAACCACATTCAACTTTGTCCCAACTTTTAAGAAACCCCAAAGACAAAATTCTAATGAAAGCCAAGGAGTGTATGAGATACCGTGCAACAACTGTTGAAGAACTTATAAAAAACTAACAGAATATTATATGGGGCCGATGAACACCAACTAGCAATTAAACAGCACAATCCTTCATCGTCTTTAGCTGCACATCATTTAGATACAGGACACCAAATTAATACCAACAATATCCGTTTAATTGCACCTCTATATACCTTACAAGAAAGAATTATTAAGAAAGTTGAAATTGAAAGAAGACCAAACCCCCTCAATAAACGAGATGACACTTCTAGAATGCCACAAATTTGGAAGAATATCATTAAACAAGTTGATTCTACATTTCAACCAACTCCAAATCTTCCAGAAATTTCAAACACTTATGCTGCAACTATTCCTGACGTCCCCACTTCTGCACCTTCTACATCACATACTAGACCAACTACCCGAAGTCAAACACACTCGTCCAGATTAAATTTAAATTAGTTACCTTGTTTCATATTTTGTACTTGTTAAAAATAGTTACCTTATTTCAATTTCTGTAATTGTCAAATAAATTCTTGACAAAGGGAACAAAGGACGTTCCCGAAACGTTGAATTAATTTTTACGTTTATTTACACAAGTTTTAAAGAAAAAATGTCTTATTTAAACATTAATACTTGTGGAAATCTAAATAGAAACATATATATATATATATATATATATATATATATATATATATATATAGGGTGTTGAAGTTTTTTATCATTATGCTGGTTTTTCTTAAATTAGTCCTACAATTTTTAAGATATCGATTTAACATTTGGAACGCTTATTACTCCTTACGAGATCAGTATTTTAGTTATGTTACCGATACTGAATATCTACAGGGTGATACATGTTGGAGGGTTCTGCCCCCCAAATGTTGTTTGGTTACGCCATCGATCTTGAGCGATCAAGGATGTGTGTTCCTCAAACCATTTAGAAACTTTGTTGTCTGTTGCACTTTTCCGAGAAATGAATAGATTTCGAGATAAATTCGAAACTGTAATTCTGTCCCCTACCCTCGGAAATGTATCTCCCCGTAGGTATTGTTCATTAGTAATTTTTGTTGACTCTTGAGTATTCGGCGGATCATGCTTACTTTCCGAAATAAAAAATAAAAACCAATGTAATTCAAGTACCTTGGCAAAAACGCGCATTAAACATTTAATTAAAGAATTCATTTTGTTTTTTTACGCGGAAAGACGCTAAAAAATGTTTTTGATTCATTTTCATTGTGTAGTGAACAGTATAAAAATAGGTAAACATTTTCTATTTACCTTATGAGAATATGTGCAACAATCGTGGGAGTGAAATAAATCACAAGTTTAACTGTAAAATATTAGTGAACTAAATACAGCATACAAGCAAATAAATTACATACGGTAATGGTGAAAACATTTAAATTATCTTAAGTACTTTTACTAGTTCACAAAAAAAAAAATTTAATATTTGCAAGAATGATCCGTAAGCCCCTGGCGATCTTTCCGAACTCTTGGAGGACCACCTGGAGACTTAGCTTTTGGAGAACGGGTTTAGTACATGACTTGTGTTATTTGTTTTGTATTACATTATTAGAGTAAGTGGATTACTTTTTATATTAAGTGAAATACTTAGAATTGTGTTAATAGGAAATAAAATAGTGTTACGATATTTACGTAGTCAACACAGTAGCCCTTACGCCCCTATCCCGAAACAAAGAAAATGATTGAATAGTAAATTTTGCGAGTCACTCCGCAGTATGGACTTTAGATTTTAGATTATTGCATTAAAGAAAATTAGTGGTGCGAATTCCTACTTGAGGATAACAAATATGTAGATATAACTTTGAGTCAAAATAATTATAATAAATAATTAATGGAATCCAAATTTTACACAGGAAAAAAATATAGTAATTAATGCATTGAAGCTAAATTTATATTACACAAAAGAAAGTAATCATTAGTGAAGTACACTATACATGAATCTGTATACCCCAGACAGTAGGCTATAACTGTTATCGCGTAGTTCCAATACACAAACAAAAATTGTCACGCTAAAAGTTTCTTATAATCCTAAAAATAACGTTTAAGTGGTACATATCAGTGCTGTTGCATGTGGTCAAATTCTAACACCACCTTGTTAGATAATCTATTAAGATTTATAGATACACAGAATTTAACTTGAAGTTTGATCACATGTACGGAGGAAGTAGCTAGCCGACAACACTGAACTGGGAGGTAATACACCAGAGATGACCCCAAATGTAACAAGTTCTACCTGGAGTGAAAATTAATTAAAATAATCTGTGTTGTCTGTGTCTGTGTGCCTGTGTGTCTGTGTGTCTGTATGCCTGTGTGTCTGTGTGTCTGTGTGTCTGTGCGCCTGTGTGTCGTGTCTGTGTGTCTGTGTGTCTGTGTGTCTGTGTGCCTGTGTGTCTGTGTGTATGTGTGTCTGCCTGCTTGTGTATCTGTGAGAAATTTAGCGTTGTAGAGGAGGAGGTTGTTACTAGCAATTTTTGACTCTTATCAAATATTCTGAAACCGCTGTATATTTAAGAGATAAAAATACCATCACATGCACCTTAACCGTATCGATTACTTGTCTTGTAAGCAAATTTTTGATACAACGCGGTAACAAAGTTAAAAAACTGTTCCGTATCTGAATAACTATCACACCTGATAGGAGACTATGTAGAAGAAATATTTTTAAAACACGTATAATTTTAGAAATTCTTTCTTTGTAACGATTGTTAACATAAAGCAAAATAGGTCTAAAAATCAATTATATGAGATATCTTAAGTTTAAAACGTCCATCTGAAAGATTATTGTTTTGTTTTTACAGTGTTGCTTATTTTTGTCATGAACGGGTTAAAATATAGGTTACATAATTAAAAATTATTATTAATTTTATTAAATACATAAATAAAAAGCTTATATCGAGTAGGATTTGAACCTACGACCTGTACCTTGCTAGAGTGCCGCGCTAACCTACTGCGCTAACGAAGTACAAGCCCCAATCGATATAAACTTTGTCTTTATGTATGTAGAACTGAGATAAATTCTAAATTTAATGAGATAAGAATCAAAATACTTATATTCATGGAATGTGAGTCAGCAGTTGCATAATTATCCTAAAATTTAATTTAATTTAAAATTTAATTAAAATTATTTCATTACTTTTACTTTCCACTTTTGGAAGGTCGTGTATTGTTCACACTAGATATGCAATTCGGTAATTCGGTAATTCTGTAATTCGATAATTCGGTAATTTGGTAATTCGGTATTTTGGTAATTCCGAAATTCGACAATTCGGTAATTCGGTAATTTGGTAATTCGGTAATTCGGTAATTGTGTAATTATGTAATTCGGTAATTCGGTAATTCGCTAATTACGTAATTCAGTAATTCGTCTATTTTTGTAGCAACCGTTTTAGACATGGGTTCCCCTATTTTCAGAGGAAACCCACAGCGATTTTATAATTCAGGTCAGGTGAAAGTTGTTAAAGTTAGGATCTAAGGTGTTGATTGAAATCACCTACAGTCAACTTAATTTAGATGCAGAAAAAATCCAGGTTGTTAATTTAAAATCAGCTTCTGTGAAAGGAACCATAGCAGAAGCAAAATACCAGTCTCGATCTAAATCAAACAAGATTTTTTTTATAAACCCTTTTTCATCAACTAACCAGATGCAAAATTAAGAGAAATAGAGAGATCAATTTGAGAAACAGTGCAGAATCACATTTTTTTCGGACGAAATTATATTAATTTATGAAACTAATCCGCGAATTTGAAAATCTGCCACTATGAGTAATGGCCTGACTTTGGAAATCTGAGGCCATCAAAGGGAATTCCAGGCTAAAGCGCAATTAAACAGTAATTAAGGTTAAAAAGTGAACACACAATTGCATGTATTCTAATCCTAGATTCATATGATATATTCTGTTCGAATTTACTTTCACCCCTGGTTGTCTACATTTCTGATTCTAATTATTAACACCCTTATTTAAATCCTTTTATAGCGTTCCTTCATGTTTTTTCACTTTAAATCCTTAACAAATGAAGCGATTTAATTCTAAATTGACAGTACATGAAAATGTATTCACTGCAAGATGTTCAAAAAATATATGTTAAGCAAAAGTTAAAATGTATGCATTTAATTTGCAATTGCTTCAGCGACGCATTGCATAGCTTTGTAAGTCAATATCGTAATAAACCTTCTTGAAAAGTATTCAATAAAAAGAAGTCTTAAAATATTTCGTTGGCGGTTAGTAGAATAGAATTCCGTAAAACTGGTAAATAATGGAATTCCACTCACAGTTTATACCCTTCAACTTAAAGGGATTCGATAACCACATGTTCAATACTTGAATATTTTTTTACAGTACAAATTTAAATTAGTTTAACTTTACTTAAAATTGTTTCTCACTATAAAATCCCTTTGACATTACACAATCTAGAAACTACATTTTCACTCTTTGCGTTGTTTAGAATGATGCAAAAATACCTTTTAGAAGTAAAATGCCATTCAAGTTAATGAAATATTTCAGCTTGTCTGTTCACGT
>JARFJB010001920.1:190000-362500 GCA_036346205.1 Vesta saturnalis
CAATATCATCAGAGAAACTAACATATTGTGGAAGATCATTTGTAAATAACATAAACAGTATGGGTCCGAGGGCTGAACCTAGGAGTACTCCATACTTTATTAAGCACATTTTAAGTTTTTCTTCACTTCTTTGAACTATACTTGACAATACTTCTATTTCCACTCATTAGTACCTCTGACTTAGAAACTATTTAAGCAAATTCCAGTCCGTTCCTCTAATCCCATCTGAACATGACTTAGACATCAGTAAATCAAGTGCAACAGAGTCACAGTTTATTGATGCTAAACCCTTATTTCATTGGGTGAAGCATAGTTTATCATACTTTCTAATACTGATAAAGTAGACCTATTTGATCTATATTCATGTTGTGCATCATTAATTTCAAGAAAGCAACTAATTTATTTAAGATTTGATTCAACTATATTTAATAATGAATCGCGATTAGTCCATAACTGTCACGATTTAGTTTACATTTAGATTTAAATAACAGTTTATTTTAACTATTTTACATTGTTTTCGAAAGACACCGGAGGTAAAGATTTAGAGTATCATAGCAATTAAAGGTTTATGCAAAGCAGTGAAACATTTTTTGTGGGAATACTACCTAATCCACAAGCACTTGCGTTATTTTCTTTATTTTTCACTCTCTGTAGTTCTTCGTATGCTGTGGGATACAGAAAGAAAGATTTTTGCACAGTCTCAATAGGTCTTCTACTGTATTTACCTCTTACACGTTGTTCTGCTAGTGACATAAAATAATTATTGGAGGCATCTGTAATTGTGCTTGCATTGTCATTCATATCGTACGTGGTGTAGGTGGGTCTGTTGTCGGTGGTGTGTGTGTGTGCGTGTGTGTGTGTAGTGCGTGTGTGCGTAGGGAGTGTGGTGTGTGGTGAGCGTGTGGTGCGTGTGGTGTGCGTGTGTGTGTGTGTGTGTGTGTGGTGTGTGTGTGCGTGTGTGTGTGTGTGTGTGTGTGTGTGTGTGTGTGCGTGTGTGTGTCGTGTGTGCGTGTGTGCGTGTGTGTGTGCGTGTGGTGTGTGTGTGTGTGTGTGTGTGTGTGGTGAAATGTGGGTGTGGTGCGGTGTAGTGGGGTGTGTGGTGTGTGTGTGTGTGTGCGTGTGTGCTGTGTGCTGTGTCGTTGTGCGTGTGTGTGCGTGTGTGCTGTGTGTGCGTGTGTGTATGTGTGAGTGAGTATAAATGTGAGCGTGAGTGTGAGGTGAGTGGAGTGTGAGTGTGAGTGGAGTGAGTGTGGGTCTATGTGCCTGTGTGCGGTGTGCTGTATGTATGTATGCGTGTGTGCGTGTGTGTGTGCGTGGTGTGCGTGTGTGCGTGGTGTGTGTGGTGTGTGTGAGTGAGTATGAATGTGAGTGTTAGTGTTGAGTGTCAGTGTGAGTGTGAGTGTGAATGTGAGTGTGAGTGTGATGTGGAGTGTGGAGGTGTGAGGTGAGTGTGAGTGTGAGTGTGAGGTGAGTGTGAGTGTGAGTGTGTGAGTGTGAGTGTGAGCGTGAGCGTGAGTGTGAGTGTGAGTTAATGTGAGTGTGAGTGTGAATTTCTTTGCTGTAGCTAATTTCTACTTCACATATAATTTTCTTTTATGGCGTATACGTTTTACGTTATACGAAAATTATTCTCTCTCGTATCTACCTTTGTATTTCAAAAGTTAACTCGTTTTTAGTTCCGCTAGTTTAACGTGTTAAAGTTTTCTGTAGCTATTTACCATTTACAAAAAATTAATTTTAATTTATACCTGTAGCGCCATCTCTGAGATGTACGTAGTGTGGTGATTGGTATATTTAACTCTGAAAAGGGATTTGTTATTTTGCTGTTTCAAAATATTGATGGGACTATTTCTTAATAATACACTGCATAAGAAGGGTTTATTTTGTTAACAATAACAATTCCTAACAATGATTTTTCAATTTGTAAAATTGTCTCTTGAGGCCGCCATTGCTGTGGAGTGTTTGAATTTCTAGAAAATCTTTCCTTTCTGTTTCGTAGATGTTAAGCATTATTTTTTGGAAAATTTTCACAATATAGCATCGATTTGTTGTATAGAAGTGATGTAATCGCTACTAAAGGCCGATGTAATAGAAATAATTTACTCCGTCCACAGATTTCGTTAACCTCGTTGTAATTAGAACTTCTCTTTCAGGTTTCATACACAAAAGAATTTAATATTATTTTTCAAAGAAATAGATGTAACCAATTGGTTAAGCATTTACACTAATACTCGTATTCGACCTTAGAGGTAACATAGTCTCACTGAATAAACACCGTCCTAATCCTTTACATTCGTTTACCATTTACCGTTACGATTACATCAAGTTCATGTTTACTTTGATTTTGTCTTTATTGATGTAAAAGATTACCCATTCTGTATCTTTTCAGCTTACTGTTTGGATTGTGATGCTGATAAACTGTCAGCTGTGTCTCACGTACTTGGGATTGCGTGATCGTGGAGGTTTTACCTATACTGGAGCTGGTGGAATCCTGACTACCTTGAATAACGCATAGTGCTCGCAAATACAGGTATTTGATAAACATTTTCCTTCCGAATACAACTCGTACCTAAATTGCAATCAGCAGGTTACGATAGCCTACAACGAAATTAAATGCATTTATATTAATTCTGTCAGCGAGTATTTGCTAAACATGTTACCTGTAGCGTAAGTTCGGTGTCAGCTTGATACGACTAATTTTAACACAGTTTGTCTTGTGTAGAACTGTTATATGTCAGTTAAACTATTCTTTAATGTTACGCACAATCAACAATCAACATTTTGAATAATTTTGTTAAAATTGGTTTTATGTACCACAGTATGGAGTTTATGTACAACCTCCATTTTGGGGATAATTAACTTTGTACTAGTGTTTATGTGGTGGTGCGCAGTAGCTTTGCTGCAACTTTCATGATTATACCAGATTTACCTTTTGTGTATCGATATTGAATCATGCAATTGTTGGTGCGAGATTTCGTGTTAGTTTAAATGCTACCCGGTAGCTCAAATATATAATGTACACTATCGTTTTTGTGGATAAGTTTGTTCGGATCAATTTCTTTTTCTAATTTAAATTGCTTAATTACTAATGTTTTTATTCGAGATAAATTGAGTGGACTGAACAAGATTTTCCAATTGTATTGATGTAATTTAATCAAAATTTGTATTCAGTTTTGTTGAACGAAAACAAGCTGAATTATTTAATTTTTCTTTTTGTAATGAACTAATTTTAGGTTTATTAAATTGGCCTTGTAAAAAAGGTACGTAAGATCTTGGTCGGAAGAGGTATTGTTGTTTTTGGATTATAATTATAAATTATAAATTATCGTGGTTAATACAACCACAAACTTGCCCTCGTCAATTATTTTATTTTAATTTTTTTCTTATATTTCTTTAGTTGTGGGGATAATATAAATACTGTATAATGTATCATTTATTATTCATATACTTATATAGCTAACAATAAAATTTGGTTTATTTCCTTTGTTGGGAATTTAAAGAAAAAAAGTAAATTTACGTTTGCTGAGGGTTGTCATAATTACTATTCCTATTACTTGTTTGTTTACAGGTTTTTTTAAAGGAATAAGAACCTATTTTCTTTTCCTTTTTCTTTAAAGCTTGTGGCGCCTATTTCGGTTTTTCTTCACTAACCAGACTCTAACTTAAACTATTTTATAGATATAAAAAATCGAGTTCTCTGCGGTCTTACAGTTTGATTGAGTTTTAGGAGCTATATTTCTGTTTTAGAGTGTTGGTTAGACACGTGGTATGTTTTACAATTTGCTTATTTTCGTAATTATTATTAAAAAGAGGTTATAATTATCCTTAAAAATTATTTTATCTTTAATTTCCAGGTTGGAAGATCGTGGTTGTTAAGATATTTTTCAAAAACAAAATAAAGACAAGGCATTTAAATGCCAAAATGTAATTTCATGATATTAAACAAAATAGGTTGCTATAAAACACATTCGTTCATTTATAATAAAATCTGACATTTATTTATTGGAATCATTTAGTTTAAATAAAAAATTAATTCAAAGTTGACCATCATGCCTCATGTATTTACTAACAAAGAACGCGTCGACATTCATTTTATTTATGGTTTCTGCAAAGAAACTATTAGAGACTTCGAGAGAATACGCAAGAAGATTGTCAAGCAGAAGACAGTCCAGTCATCAAGCTTTCTGAAAATCGTCTGTTTCGAGAGGTTTTTACAGAAAAATCGTAGAGAATAGATGTGGGAACGCTATCGAGAAGATATTAAACCTTTCTGAAGTAAATAATCGTTAAAGTTTAGGACCAAGAAACAACTTCGGTTCAAAATTTAAAAGTCGCAAAATCGAAAGGACGTTCATTACGCCTCAATTTTTGTAATTGGATGATTAACTCCATCCGTAGGTATGCAACGTTTCTCCAAAGGACTTTTGGACTGATGAAGCTAGTTTTACAAGAACAGGTATTGTAAATTATTACAATTTATTATGGGGCCTGAAAATGAAATTGAGGTCTTTCAATGTTAACGTTTGGATAAGTAGTAAATAATACTTTACATTTTTCATGTCGATTAAATTCTGCATTATTTCTGTTTTTAAAATAATTGTTGACATCTTTGATCACGTTCCTCTTAACTTAAAACAATTGTTGGCTACAAAAAAGAACCAGGTCAAGTTAACATACTTATGTTGTGATGCTAATTTTCTGGGCGCTGGATAGGCCGATGGGACCAATTTTTGGCCACAGGTCACCTGACCTTGCAATGCTTTTTATTTAAATTTTATAATTATTAGTGATCCACAACTATTATTGTTTAACCAAGTTGGCCAATTACCATTTAAATCAACACAGGTTGTTCTATAGCTTAATGTAAACAACAGAAAACGTAGAATCATAAATTAAATTTAAAAATAAAAAAAAAAAAGCACCGCATGGAAAATTAGTTTTAAACTTTTTGTTAATTAAACTCAATTTTTCCCTTTCTTTAAATTTAAAACTTTTGTTTAAGTTATTTTTTTTTCCTTGTATTATAATTTATTTAAAAAAAAATTTGTTTGATTTTATAAAAGATAAATTATAACACGTAATGTATTGTTAAAATGAAAAATGTAATATTATTTCACAATGATTAATATAAAACAACAGCACCCAATAAATTAATTTATAGCTTAATATACGAGAGTTAGGGTTAAAATTTAAGTTCCCAGCAACGCAACATTATAAAGTCCTTGAATCGACGACCTTAATCTCAAAAGTGCAAATAACAAAGTTTAAAATGAAATTCAATTATACTGATTGGTCTAAAGGATTACACCTAATCCTTATAGTGAAATAATTTTTATTGTAAATATCTCGCTTTGAATCAGTAGATGAACTTTAAAATTAACTTAGTAATGGCAAAATTTGTATTTTTAAAAACTACTAGGTATATAGAAATTCAAAGATAATTGAGAATAAATGTAGATACGTTACCAACACTTAATTTTGTTGAAAACAACTACCTAATGAAAACAGTTTGATACAATATGGTAAAAAGCAAACTTGAAAGTATAATAATAAAAATTTAGTATTTACCTATTTCGGTAATATTTGCATATTTCTTGTATAATTATAAACAGTTTATAAGAGATGCTTTTATCGCACGCGTGGGTTAAACACAGCGGCAAGTTTTGTAAACGTCAAGTATACAGCATCTTATGAAAGTGTTTTTTAAATTTTACGATTTTGTATGAAAATTTAAAATTATTTTTAAATCAAATATCAAATTAGAGGTTGTCAATTTTGTTACTTTTTACATTTATGTTGGTAGAACTGATAATTTGAAATTCTCGATTCAAAATTTGAAGTTTTCATTGTATTTAACAAAAGTGTTAGTTATGCTAAATTTTTGAAATTTAAAATTTTGATGTTAACATCTGATAAAAATTTTGCTTATGTAATTATTTCGATATGCAAATGACTAGGTTTTAAAAATTATAAACCAAAATAGAAAAAAAGTTAATTTTTATTGTAGAAAACATCCACGATTATTGCAGTATTGTTGGAGAAATTCGAGTAAAATCATTCAAATTTAAGATTTTATTAAAAGTAAATAATAATTTTGGATATCAGAATTAAATGACATAAAGAAATATATGTATTGCGGTAGAAAGTTTGTAAATTTGTCAAATTTAAGTTGCATTAAATTTTGATTTTTTAAGTTTTATCCGAAGTTCTAAAGTGTAATAGCAATTAGAAACAATTTATATTTTTATTTCCAAAAAAAAAAAGTTTTTGATTCAATTCCTAAAATATTTTATTTAATAAAATTTTGTGCAAATTGAATAAAACAAATGTTACATTTTTATTATATAGATGAAAAAATAATGTTTTGACGTTTGTAAAAAAAAAATTTTCATTGATTTATTATTTATATTATAACCTTTGTTCATTTGTAGTTTTCTTGAATGCAAAATTTGAATTAAAAAAGTTTACCAGATTGAATTTTACCCTTTTATAAATCAAATCAAAACAAATTTATTTAAATTATTTAAAGTTTAAAAATAGTACATAAAATAGGATATTTTAAAATAATTACAATTTTTTTTTTTTGTAACAACACTAAATTGCTACCCTTTTACGATTATATAAGATGTTAAATTTAATACAGAAAATTTTAAACTTTGTTTAAATTTTAAAGAAAAACCTGGTTTATAAGATGTTTATTTTTATACACAAAGGGGAATTTTTTTATTTATTTTATTTAAATCAAACTGAAAAATAACCGAGATTGTTTTAATTTATGCAGCCAAAAATCAGAATATTATTATAATTTGGAACCGAATTGATGTATATTCCAAATTAACAAATTATACACTTTAACCTACCATTTCAATACTAGTTTTTTAATTTTCTTGATATTATTTTTTAAATTACAAATTCTTATTTAGGAGTTTGTCCAATTAATAATGTTATAAAAAACATTTATTCTTGACAGTTCTTGTACATGTATGATCAGTATTTCAACAAATTTAAAACGATTTTTTTAAATTTATAGAAGGTCTTTGCACCAACGAAATTTTGTCGTATTTTAAAAGATGCGGAAGAAATAAAAAACGTAATGAAATGGGAGAATTTGAATTTAAACGTTGCATCAAATTTTAATGCAATAACACAGTACAAATGAAATAAATTGAAAAATTTATATTTTTTGGTTAGAATAAAAAATTCAAGTCATCCACAACTTAAAGATGCAGATAAAATTTTTTATTTGTAAATTTTTTATAAGAAAAATGAAAACCATTTAAACTTTTGATAAAAATTATTTGATATTAATGAACAAAATTATTTATTTTTTTTACTAAATTAATTTTTTAAAGAAATAATAATTAGTAAATTAACGTTTTTTTGATATTTTAAAAAAAATTGAAATTTATAAATTTTAATCAACAAGATGGTTACATATACGGCAAAACTGATTATATTGAAGAACATTATATCAAGTTATGTTTTAAATATTTATTTAATTCTGATTATTTCCAATTTTTAAAAAAAAAAAAACCTGCAAAATCAAGAATTTAAAATTTCCATCACAAAATTATTTTTTTTATTCATATTTTTGAAAATATTGATAGCAACTCAAGTTCAATTCAACAGAGTTTTGACTGTTTTACTATAAAGGTATATATTCACAGAACGATGTAAAATATGATTATTTATAAAAACCTTTTTTTGGTTGTATTTATAATACATTAATTTAAGATCGTTCATTTATTTGGTAATATTAGAAAAGTTTTAATTATTAAAATGTAGAATTGAGAAAGGCAAAATTTTATTTTAGAACATATCTTTTAGGTGTAATATTTAAAAAAAATTGGATTCTGATCAGTATCCGCGCAAGGGAAAATTTTAAACACTTGAGCTATTCTGAAAGGCTATATTTTTCACTTGCTGCTGAATGTTCAGTAAAAGCATTGTTATAATTTTTACCTAATTTTTTATATTTAGTGCCATAATTTTGATGGTAAGACAACATTATATTTAAAATAAAATTTTTTTGGATTACTTTATATTTATATTTATATTTTTTTGTGGCTTTAATTATTTTATACGTTTGTTTTTGCTATATTTTTTTTTAATGGAACATTATTTGGATTACATTCTACAACAAATTTTTAATAAACTTAAAAAAATATCATTAAATAGTTATTAACATTCTATTTTATTATGGTAACATGAAACAGAATTAATTTAGGTCATTATTTGATAATTTTTTAAATATATTGTGTCAAATTTTTAAAAAATTGCAATAACTAACGTTCTGTAATTAATAATTTTTAGTTGTTTAAAGTACAGAACCTAAACAATTTTTAACTTTGGTTAAAAAACCAACAACAATTGTATTCTAAAAATGGATGTTGAATTCACAGTTTCCATGCTATTCGTAACGCTGTTCATGAGTCTACGAAATTTTCACCTTTTTTTGGCGTTTGGTCGGACAGTTCCTATTTCTGGAGATTTTTATGGTCGACTAAAGGATTTAAAGAGGATGATTTATTTATTACTAACCGTGAACAATTAGTTCAAGATTTAAATGAACTTTCACCCATTTTTAAACATGTTAAACAAAATTTACATGCAGCTTACGAAAGAAATTCAAAATCTTACAATTTGCGACCGTCCGTTGAAATTAAACGTTGGCGATTTGGTTTGGAAAAAGAATTTTACTTTATCTGATGCGACTAAAAATTATAGTCAAAAGTTAGCTCCAAAATTTATTGAAGAAAGTTATTGATGGTGGGTCCAAACTACCGATTCCCCTATTGATAATAAACCCAGGTGTTTTTCATGTTAAAATTTAAAACCCCATTAGTTCTTATTTTTCGTATTCTTTTTAATTATTTTTCTATTTTAGTATTTTTACATTCTGGTTTTCTTATTTATATTTTTAATTATTTTGATAATTTTTCAAAATAATTTTATTTTTCTTATTTCGCACATTTTTTTTATTTTGTGGCTTTGCAAACCACTTATTTTATTTTTGCTACATTTGTTAGCATGATGGTTGATATTTAATCCCATTGTGCGATTATTTTTTTTTGGGACATTAGTTCTCGGCAGATTATCTTCCTTTATTGGATTTACAATTTGCTATTGTTACAATAGTAAAATTGAAGATAACTATTTTGAGTTTACCTCTGATCGTTAATTTGATGTAAACTCTTAACCATTGATAAGAAAACTAGTAATGCTTTATACATTTTATTTTTGATTGATTTAGTTATTTTGTTTTCCTGATTTGTTAGTGTTACTATTCTTGGACGGTGCTTGAGGACTTCGGTTCGTGTTCAACCTCGATTAGTTCACTTCCTGATTATGACGTTTTGGTAGTTTTAGGGGGGTTGTTGTGTTCGTAAGAGTGCTTCATCTTTCTCTTTGTTCTCACCTAGATTTCGATTTATTTATAAACGTGCGTGTTAGTTAGGGTATGTTTGGTCTTGGACGACGACTGTGGAACAACATGAAACCTGAATCTCGTGAAGGGTAGAGTGGCCTCTCTTGTTCTCCACGACGAAGCATCCTGAGCTAATTTGCCATGGAAATAGTCGTATCTTGGATTTACCGATTTTGACTCACTTATCGAACGTGACAGTGGTAGGTGTGATGTACCTAGGAGGCTTGGTTTGAGACCACCGGGGTAGGGTAATGGAACCGCCTCTCTCGCCTCAAGTCTCGCGATTATTTATTGTTAGTCCGGAAGGATTTTTATACCTCGAGTGGGTGGCATTTTTGATTGATGGTGGTTTCCGTTCGTTTTACCTTAACAAATTTTTTACCGGTTCTCATTTTGCCTTCTGATGGTGGTTTGCTTCACTAACCCCACCAGTTAAAGTTTTTACTTTATTTAAGGTTTCGGGTCCTTTATTCTCGACTAGTGGCGTGTGCGGGTGGTAGCGCGTCATTAGCTTTTATGGTGTTGCGAGGGTCTTTCCTGACCGACATCACCACATTTTCCACTTTTTCGTACTTTTCGTTTTTATTTTCTTTTTTTTGTTTTTTAAATTTTAATTAATTTAGTGTTTGGAATCTCCGCTTTGGTGATCTCCGAGTCCAAATTTTAGGAGGGGTGTGTAACAACCTTTTTTTGGTTGTATTAAAAATACATTAATTTAAGATCGTTAATTTATTTGGCGTAATATTAGAAAAGTTTTAATTATTAAAATGTAGAATTGAAAAAATTTAATTTGCATTTCCTAGAACATATCTTTTGGTGTAATATTTCATAAAATTATAGTTCCCTTTCTTAAAAAATTGGATTCTGATCATTGTATCCGCGCAACCGTGACAACTTCTTGGGGAAACACTTGGGAGCTATTCTGAAAGCCGCAATTTTTTCACTTGCTGCTGAATGTTAACAGAAGGCATTGTTATATGGTTTTACCTAATTTTTTATATTTAGTGCCATCAGATTTTGATGGTAAGTTATTTTCTTTCATTATATTTAAACTAAAGCATTTGCTTTGGCACTTACTTGTTATGGCACTTATATTTCACTTTTTTTGTGGCTTTAATACTATTTTACTTTTTGCCCTATTTTGCTATTTTTTTAATTTTAATGGAACTATTATTTGGATTACATTCTGCAAGTTTTACATACTTAAACTTCAAAGAAATGCATTAAATTTATGGACACATTTATTAAGAATAAATTATCAAGATAATGACCTCACCTAGTTCCCGTTCTGTTTCATTGTTACCAGCGGTAATAAAATAGACTGTTCAAGGTAATTATTTAATGAAATTTTTTTTTTAACTAAAATAGATTTAAGACCTCTTTGACATAATCCTTTCAATTGGATATTAAATAAACGTAAGTGTATCTTGTAATTTTATTTTTTTTGATGAATATTTTATTATTTACGAACTCGGTTTCGTTGTTTTCCGAATATTAATAACTAAAGACAATGGGCGGGTATCATTTTATTGTTTACATTGCATTTTTATTAATGTAGTGAAGAGAAAATAATAAGCAGATGGGAACAAGCAATTTCAGGTATATGAGCAAATCAGTATATTAGAACCTGCCCTTTTCTTAATCTACCGTTGGAGTCGAGACGGCACAATTAGTGGTGAAAGGTTAGTATCTCCATTAAGTTATACGATTTGTGTTTAGGAGAACTTTACCTAATTTCATTATTTATGAATTATCTCGTTCAGATTACATCATCACAGTTAGAGGTATTACAATTGGCGTTTAATCATTATACAAATTACTTCACCGTAAGAGTTTTTATTAAACTTGAACTTTAGTATAACATTTAAATTTTCTAAAACCTATCACCACATTATTTATTGTTATAATAAGTTGGCTTTATTTTATTGTTGTTACAATTTGACGCCATTTAATGTTATAATAATATTCATAATATTATAATCCCTTTAACACTGATAATACAGCTTTAGTTATTTACCTTAAATACCATACCGGTCAAATTTTGTAGTTTAGAATTACAGTATAAAGGCAAAATAATAAACTCAAACTCTGAAAATTTTTTACTTTTGAAGATACTAGTACACAATGAGTAATTAAATACACCCACACTACTTTTTTACAGATCTTGCAATTGTCTTTTGATTTATTGGTTTTTTAGTTTGAATTGCCTTCGCTTGTTTTTTATTGCGGCCCACGGTATGTAGTAGATTTTCTTGTACGTACTCCTCCTGAGTTCATCGGCGAGTTTCAAAAATTTTTCGACGACTTACGTTTTATTAGTTTATAAATTGTAAATTATCCATGAATTTACTTTGCTAAACCAAATATGTTGAAAAATACTTGTAAGGCCACCTCCTGGAAGAAAATTTGGTTTCTCCTGTCTCTCATCAATCCGGAAATTTAAGGATACTACTGAGAATGCATTTTTTTCGATGTTTCGTTTGATAACTTGTTAAAAATATTTATAAAACCTTCGTAAAATTCATTTCTCGATTATTTATAGGAGCTGGTAACAAATCTTTTTGGGTTCACAGTTTCAACAAGTGATGTCGACTACTTTTAAACTTTTGGCCAAATTAAGAGATATAAAAAAGTTATCTACTGTTACATACCTCCCTTTTTTTTAAGGGTTCCATTCATTCATCACAATATGTTCAGAGACTAACATTTTGTTGGTGCTGAATCGTCCTTGCCAAGTAAGGAAATCCATTCAACAAATATTTTGTTTCAAAATCAGCTGCAGTACAAAAGTTTATACCAAATTTATCGGGTTTATTACTCATATATTGGGTGAATGGCCATCTAGCTTTTGTAGGAAATTTATTAATCCATTGTAATGTTTGCTCCTGGTTTATAGCACGTAATACAGTTACTCAAAAATTATTCCATAGTTTAAATACCAGAAAACTTATCAGATTTTGACGATCTCGACGAGTTTATTTTAAGTCGAATCTAATAAATCGCTTTATTTGGTTGAATTTATCTCTGGATTGTATCAAAAATAAATTAGGTTTTTTGTTCCAAAATTTGATCCACTGGAAAGTTTTAGCACCCGAGCGTACAAATAAGATATAAACGTCTAATTCTTCCAGAAAGTCCATAGACTGCCACCCAATTGTCTACTCGCTTCAGCTTTAGTACACTTCCTAATATTACGCATCGTGGAATTGTTAATATAAAACCAAGAACTTGTACAAGTATTTCAGTGTTTCACTTAGCATATCCAGTTGGCCCATTCTTCCAAGTATGTTATGACGAGATATACGCCCACAACCGTTATTCAAATCACTCAAAATTCTCCATTTAGTACCGTCAGCTGCATCACAGTCTACACTAATGTTTTATGTTCCTTAAAATTGGATAAATACTCATCTTCATCACCATCCTACTGGTGCTCGACAATGCATCCTCCGAAACGTACGAATATTGTCACCGTCGGAATAACAAATTTAAATTATCAGTTTCATATTGCAGTTCCGCTCAAGTAAGATATTTCGACATCTTGAACGTAAAGTACCTAACTAAAGTTGTTGATTCAATGTTTATGAGTGTTAATATTTAGTAATTTTCAAAACTTCTAAGAAGTGGGTAGTTATTGAAATATCATTATTGGTTATTTCACTTCTTGGAATGTTAATTAGCGGTTAATAACTGTACTTAAGAAGCAAAACAACGCAAACAATTCCTAAGAAATTATACCAATAGTCACATTTAGGAAAAGTAACAATATTTTGTTAAAATTTGAACGATAGAAAAAAGTTTGAAGCGAATTAAGATTTAGATAGGTCATTTCGACTGCATCCGTACTTCTAGTGTTAACTCTTTGTGCTGTGGGTATTGTCCATTTAATGTTCTGTAGTTATGGAGATTCGTTTGCGAGTAACGTTGCGGATGTTGTATTAGGAGTTGAAGTTGGTGACGATATCTTGTCATCCGACAAATAGATGCAAACACTGAAGTACCTTGGTTACTACAGTATGGTTGACGTGTTAGAAAGTTCAGGCGTGAAGCGCCATAGGACAAACTGTGGGTTACACGGAATACATAAAAAATA
Source organism: Vesta saturnalis (assembly GCA_036346205.1). NCBI lineage: Eukaryota > Metazoa > Arthropoda > Insecta > Coleoptera > Lampyridae > Vesta > Vesta saturnalis. The sequence continues at coordinate 203,521 of JARFJB010001920.1, forward strand.
CTAGATACTATATATTCACCTGAGTATATTGGACCAGTCCTAGTGTGAACTAACGCCGGTGTCATATTGCGGTTGACTATATATTAAGTTTTCCGAAAATTACTAATACAGAGTCGAACTGTAAGCTAAATTGGGTAAGCATTCCATAGGCTGCGGTTCAAACCGCTTACGTTGTTCTTGTTTGACCAACACCGTCTGAACGGTGTCACGTGTCATTTTCGCAGGATGTCTTGAAAAGTAGCTCGAATGCGTGCGATGTATTCGCCCTAGGCAACTGCGTCAGAACAAGGAGATTATACGTATTTGATTCTTTATTACGAAATAAAATGGACGTTAATACCTAACAGTAATAGGTCTGCCCAACGTCGGCTTCAGGGATTTCGACCGACACGTCACGTATAACCCCATCCACAAATATTTGCTATCGAAAAGATGACCTAGCTATTCTGACGAAAGATCAACGGGAACACTTTCTCCCTGAAGTCGTCTGCGGTTGACGTCCGCTCCAGTGCTACTGGGCTGTTCGCGAACTCCTGCACCTCTTCTTTGAGCCGTAAATTCGTCGGAGTTGGTAGATCCTGGGCGCACATCCTCTTCCTTACGTCCTTCCTTCTTTGGTGACGTTGGCGGGGTGCATGTCGACGGAACCGGCGGAAGTGAACGGTGCTGGTTTCGTCTTGTTTGTTCTTTACTTTTCTAATTAGTGGTGACCAAAAGTGCGTCTCTCGATGGACGGAATGGTAAGCTGAGCCACGACACTATCGCAATCTCAGTGTCAGCGATTGTAGTGGCGAAGGTGTTGTGCGTAGAGATGGTAATCCCTTCCTTTCTACAGTACGACAAGAAGATAGCGGCGTCTAAGTTCTACCAAATAAATGTTTGGCGATGTCTGTGTAACAATACTCGACTCTTGTTTAGTTATTTATGGTAATTGGGGAAAAATGATTATTTGGTAAGGCGACTGATGTTTACTAATTAAAAGAAAATTTTAATTATTAAATAATAATAATTCAGGTTACATATATGAATTCTTAAATTTTGATAAATGTATTGTGTCGTACATACCACCAACAGAATTTCGATGAACAGAAGGTTACGTTGTTAAATATCTACCTCTTATAATGGTGTTGTCGTGTAGTTTATTGCTGTTTGTTACAGGGCAACTGGTCATTAGAGCATCGGCTCGTAAAAGAAATGTGCGCGCACATTCTTATTTAATGTTGTAAAAGGACACTCGCCACAACTCCAAAATCGTCAAAATCGGAGAAAATGTCAAAAGGGCGCCACCATTTAGAAACATTTATAGCGGGAAGACATGAACTAGATGTTAATAATGGTCTAACAGGAAACCATACTGTTCACTCAAAAATAAAATACTCCCCTACCTGCAAATTCTACTCCAAAATATTTACGCAAAGTTCACCTAAATTTCAACAAAATCCTAAGTTTTACATAAAAGCCGCAAAAGTGCGAAAATAAAACTCAAAACTCATTAAACATTTCGATAAACTTAGCGCTACAATGATAGGCTCAAATACCTAAAGATAACTGATCAAAACGGTAATTAATTATTCAATTTAAAACGAAAATACGGCACAAAAAACTAAGCAAACAGGATATAAAATCCCAAATTTAATAAACCCCAAACATCAGGGTTATAATTCCTAAATTCGAAAAATAATACACAACAATAAATCACTTACCTTTACACGGATCCATATAACGACAGTTGATCAGATGGTCGGTCAACAAACTCAATATACGTTATCTAAATGTATTACGCAAACCATAATGAATCTCATATCTCGAAAATTTACCTTTAATTAATTACTTAAAAAAGAAACTTGGATAACTTTCATTAAAATTTACACACAAAACTAAATAAAAAATTGACGTTGTCGCTGTAAAAACAGGTTCTCATCAATTAATTCAGTTACTAGAAATCTTAAATGTGAATCAAAAGGATCTAATCATTTAACTTACGTCAACAAAATCAAGTACAGAGGACCAATAGATTAATATCTATTAATAAAACAGTTATAAATATTAACAATAGTCGTATATTATGACATTTACATATTAAATTTTGGTACAGTTACAAAACAGAAATCTAAAATAATAATAATCAGCGCTTGCAAGGCAATTGATGATCATTTACCAGATGTTATAAACAACTACCTTTCATTAAATACTACGGAAATAATACACAATATCGGTAATATAAACTTTCAATACACAAAATTCAGGATATAAAAGATAAATTGTGGGGATGGATACGCCTGTTTCTAAATTGCCTGAAGGGCTTTTATACGAAGATTACACAATCAAGCGACTGCATCCTACACACAAATATACATTATTTATAACACAGCAGAATAAAAATGTAAAAGTTTACCTTAATTATCATCACGTTACAAAACTAGAATACCCTTCATCCTCTGGACTACAATGAAACAGGTCATATAACTGCACCTAGGTTCGGTTCGATCGAAACTGGCTACTTGAAATACTGCGGTAACGCTCTTCAGGTAATATCTCACAGGCGGCAATTTGAAATTTATAGTTACATAAAATAACTTCTGTATTACGAAAAGTTAATACAATCAAAACCATGTTAACTAATCCTTCGTTTGGTTTCACGTAAATGCACAACTATTTATAAAGCGTTACTTGACTTAATTTAATCATTCAAAACTTATTATTAGAACTCGGTGTATTAATTTAAACGGCGTCTTCTTATTAACGATATTTACAAAGTTATATGCAAAGTGAGACTGCGAAGCCAGTTGAATGTAGACACGGAACCAAAGGGCTCAGAAACATAGCAACTTTACTACGAAACTATTCAAATCCGCCGAAGCGATCACGAAACGATAAACATAAAATTCTCCAGATCTGGTGAAAAGTCCTTTAAAAAGTCGCTAAATTGCGAAGAGGACGCTGCTCCATGGAAAAGTTCTTCAGGCTGGGTACGCTGTTAGCAAATCGAGCTACCCTCAAATCCCACACAACGCGCTTCGTGCTCTTACTACAGACTTCCACCTTTAATCACATCAACCCAGGCTACCACAAAAAACAATTTCCCTTTCCTCTCACATCATCTCTCACACTCCATACGTCACACTTCTCTAACGACGTACTCACAAGACTGCCCAAACGACTTTCTGTTCTCATTTAAGAACGCATGTACGTAACTTTTACTCTAGTAAGTAATATTGTAGCCCAAATGAATTTACTCCCTCTGTAACGACAAATCTTAACGAAGGTAAAACGGTATACTATATACAGCAATACTCACGACGCCAAATTGCAAAATGCGCAATGGTCGTTAATAACAGAAACTGAATTTAAGCAATTTAAAATTTAAATTCGCTTTAAATTTTACGTAACAATAAATTGCGTTTTAATTTCAAACCTTGGAAAATTTATACGACATTCACAATTTTATTAATTAAATTAAAGGAATAAACTATTTTAACTATAAACGTTTTATTTCTAAATTCTACATAAAGCTTTATAAAATCAATAACGAAAGATACGTTAATTGCAATTCCAAAAAGAATCATGGTCATTTCAATATCAAAATTTGATAAGGTGAAAGCAAGAAACGAAATAAAATATGGCATTCAGACAACCATACATGGCATGTTGTGTGTATAATTGGAGCTCGTATGCTGAGTGTACCGTTATGTTGTATATTTCAAGTAGGAAATGGTTCCAGTGTTTGGTTACGCTTTGACATGGGAAGTATTTCATCAAGAAGTAAGGGTAATCCTATAATAGAGGATTGAGATCTACAAATCCACACTTGTTTGTGCTCGTATGCAAGAAGAATTATCTTGCTAACTCGAAAAATTTGTATAGCAAACGTAGTTGTAGCTACAAGCACAAAAGAAATTTATTGGAGCTTTCCACAACGCGATCGGGCGCATAGTGCATTATAATTTATTTAATAAGAATTTACTACTTCGGAGTCTGCTTGGAAAAGATAGCATGTGCTACGACAAGGACTCTCTACCTTTATAATTGTGGAGTATGAGAATCACAATACGCTTCTCAACCATATTTCCAATTTTATTTCATTTGATGGCCACACGTGCACCCGCATATCTGCACTGACAGAAAAAAATCACTTTTATCACTGATTATTGCACTCTAATGTCGTGTGCTATTAAACAATCAATAATAACATTCAAATTTCCATCGATGAACCAATAGGAAATGAATTAAGTGATAACTGTCGCCTTGACAATAATCGCTGGAGTATTTATAGTCTTCCTGTTTATTATGTATCGTTCAGGTGCTGTTTTGGATCGATTAGATGCCCCATTACCGAGTTATAGTGGGTTTATTTCAAGTTTTATATTATTACGTCTGAAAAATAAATGTAACTGCAACCATGTCTCATATTTTTTTCAATTTAACAGTCTTATGAACAACATAATTAACTTACATATCGTATCTCCTAATATTCAAATTGAATAAAATAAGTCGGCAACAAACCTCTGGTTCACCATTGTTAGATGATTGACCAACTCTCTTGCTGAATATTACACAAGTCATATCAAAGATTAGAACAAAGAAATTTTAATGTGTCATTATGCTTTTTTATAATAATTGATGATGATGATGTTACAGCATTAAAGGCGCCCATATTCTTGAATTCTTGAAATTGGATTATAAGCACGTGTAAATGAAATAATCAGTTTCAACTTAAAACAATGTGGGCAGATTAAAGCAGATTAGTTAACTGAATCATAATGAACATGATTGAGTACAAAACAACTCATACAACGTCAACCAAAAAAGTTCACTGGCGCGCAATCGCATTATGTGCTTAAGCTTTCTTTCTTTGGAGTACTCTTTGTTGACTTTCAGCTTGATCAATCGTATAGTTTCGCAAGATTATCGTATTTACATAAACATTTTTTACATATGTAAAAATACTAATATCCATTTTCTTGATTGAGAGGACACTTTGAAAATACTAAAATAAATTGATTCAGGATTTAGCTACACCAAAAGAAAAGAGGTTCAGGTTAAACTATTCCTGGGAAAAAATAATTCAACTTTGAAAATAATGTTGCAGGCATATTTAACTACATTTTAAAAAGTTTTTCCTTGCTTTTTGGTTGTTTTATTAATGACTTCCTTAATTGCTTTTCTAATGACCCCAGGTGTCTTTTACAGCGGTTCTTTATCCTCCTCTTTTCTCATTTCTATACTCTCTGTCGAGTGCTCGCTTTGGGTTTCCGCTACCTTCCTCCCACCATCTTGTTCCTTCCGTAGTACTTCCTTCCTCAAGTTTTCACCTGCTTGTTTCTATCGTCTTGTTTTGCGTTAGGCTACCTTGATTATTTGTGCCTTTTGGATTTTCGCTATAGTGTTTACGTGTGCCTTGAAACTAACCAAAAGAACACTCATACATAGTAGCCAACAAGCATGTAACCAAACAAGTAAACGCACATGCAACCACTATTCCCCACTATTTTATGAATAAGCTGGGCACTTACTAACAACAAGCTAATAACTGATAGCTAATAGCTACCTAGCGGACAGAACGAGGTGAAAGAAAACGGCAAAGAAAATTTGAAATTACTTCGTGAACTGTCATAAACTGTCACGACCTAAGGACTGCGTCAGAAAAAATTTACTATTACAAAAACTCAAATAACTTTTAAGCCCTTGACCCAATTTAAAAAATCGAAATGTTTTAGAAAGTGTTTATATGTCAGATTAACAGAAAAATGCAAAAAAGCAGTAATCTTTTGACAGAACTGAGCCATTGAGGATTTAACCGTTTCTTTTGAAACCTTTTTCGATGTAGTTTTCCACTTCTTTTAAATATTTCCATGGTTTTCGCTTCTTTTTGTTTTTTTGAACTGTTTTTTGCTCAGAGCCCAATGTCTTTCCACTGGATGAAGAGAATTTGATGGATTTGAGTATCTCGGGATAAGATCAACATTGGTCTCTCCGTACCACTATTTGGCCGCCTTGCTGTAGTGACAAGAGGCCAAGTCAGGCCAGAAGAAAGTAGACACATCGTGTTTTCCTATGAAAGGCAAAAGTCTCTTCTCAAGGCACTCTTTCACATAAATCTCACTGTTGATACTCCCGGATGTCACAAAGAACTGGATTCTGTCACCACAACTACAAATGACCTGCCAAACAAGGAATTTCTTCGGGTACTTTTTTTGGTTTGAAATTTCTTATCAACATTTGTAAAGTTATTTTGACGCACCGTGTAGGTGCAGGATTTTTAACGTGTGTAACGTGTTTCGAATGAAGCTGAAGCGAGTTTGCATAAAAGGATTTTTGTGAGTATTAGTAGTGTAAGTGGTGTAAATGATACGCCACTGGATTCTTAATGAAGCCTTAGTTATCACATGAGGGAATCTCTGAAGGTTATAGAAATATTTTCGTGCTGAAAGCCATAGATTTGATTGAGAAATAATGTTTTGGGTAAATTTTTATTGATATGACGCTGGTGGGACTGCTGGTCTTTTGCTACCAGGTATGAAGGATTTGGTTAAATGAAACGGGTGTACACGTACGAATAAGTGAGCTTACAATTTTGTGATGTTATTTTAACGTACAATAAGGGATTCATATGCATAATTTTGTTTGTAGAAACTTTTGCAATGTTATGCAATAATTGTAAATAGATGAATGTTAACCCTTATAATACCAAGCTTTTTTCTTACGTGCGATACCAAGCGGGTGCATTTGCACCTTTACATATTCTGAGACAATTAATATTTTGCTGTACAATTTTACTCAGTTGGGTTCTTATTGACTAAAAAATCTATAAGCAGTTAACTGTAACTTTTATTCAAATTCATATTCAATATATATATATATATATATATATATATATATATATATATATATATATATATATATATATATATATATATATATATAAGCAATGCAATTATTTTTATTTTTAAGAATGTTCTAGGCATACAAACTGGTTACAATCTACACAACACTGTCTTGACTTCCTGTCCTTGACCCTTGTACAAAGATAACATCGGCCCTGACTTGGTCGTGGTTGGTCTTGTGGGGATCTTTCTTTTCAATTTCTGGGAGAACCTTCACCATGAATTCCTTTATGTTCGCCTTCAAACCATTATTATTTTTGTAACGAATCACTATGTTGTCTTTGGATAAATCTTTGCCTAATTGAAGGAGAAACCTTCTTTTTGCATCTAAATGGCCTTTTCATAATCGGGATTAGCCATGATCCATATTTTGAATGCATTTATTGTTGCAATATCAATCATATGATGAAACATTGCCATAGCCCACCTAGCAGTCTTTCTTTGCGTGGTGTACTTTTGTACCATTTGGTCTGTTGCATCTACCACCTTTAGTACCGTTGTAATGTAAGATCATGTCTGGTTTGTAGTCTACATCTTCACCATTGACTTTGTCGTCTTCATGTTCGCTGGACAGCAATATGACTGCGCGACTTTTTTTGGCACGTATGAAACCAAAGTGCAGTTCTTTTTGAAAGCGAACATACAAGAAAGTACTGGCTTTATTGGAGATGGGAATAGTTCTCTCGGTATAAATGTTTTATTTTTACGTAGCGTTCCACAGAGTGTCAACTTTTTTTCCCAGAGTTTATCCGCCAGCTTAAGACTTGTAAAAAAATTATCGGTTGTTATACCGTATCCTGTACCTAAATGGTCAACAAGATCAAGAACTACCCGTTCGCCTTGGTTTTTTTCTGGTTTATTGTTTACTTTTCCTAAAAAACAGATAAGAGTTAGCTACATGACGCAGAATATGACACAAAAATTACCTAAATACACCTGCATGTTCACAGTATAGTTAGAACCACAGTCCGCTAGAGCCCAAATCTTAATGCCGTACTTTGCCGGTTTACTTTTCATATACACGCGGAATGGTGCCTTACCTCGGAATGGTACTAGTTGTTCATCAACACACAAATGATGACTTGGGTTGAGTACAAGTTTACAGTTTGAGACAAGTTTTTCAAAAATATCCCTTACAGGTGCCAATTTATCAGTAAGTCTTCTCTCTTTCTTTGTCTCAAAATTATCAAAACGCAAGAATTTTGTTAGAAAGATGTATCTATTTCTAGAAAGAATTGCGGGAATAATGGGCCGACAGTAAGCAGGATCGCTAGTGAAAAGCATTTCAATGGGTTCACTACTACCGTACAATGCATCCATCGTTATCAATAACCCTATATAAGCTCCTATTTCTGTTGTATTCGTGGTTGCATATCTCTTGATGCGGTTGGGATTCTCAGCATTCCATTCATCAAATAATTGTTTAGCTTTATGGTTAGTTTCCCTCACAATAATTTCAGTATATCTGGAGTAAAAATAAAAAAATGATTCTTTTATGCTGGATATTGCAGAATTTGGACCTGAGTAACGGTAAGTATATTTGCTTTTGAGCGTCTTGAAATCCTACTTACTGGTAACTTAGACCAATTCGTACCATCTTTAGCAACGTAAAAAAGATCATTATCAGGCGAGTTCGATTGGTCAACTCGCTGGGGTTCTACATCCTCATCGTCATCATTTGCACAAATTACATCATCAACTTCTTCTTCATCAGATACGTGGTCCCTATCTTCTATATTACTTGCCCCACTCTCTTCTATCATCATGTCATATTCTGGATCGTCCACTTCAAGTAACATTAACATTTCTACTTCGGTGAGATTGTTCTCATCTGGAAAACGTAACGCACTCATTTTCAACACGAATTTACACTAACTGTGAAGTTCAATGCTAATACTATGCGGTCTAGGATAGTAATGGCGTACAATGTTAGTGTTGTCAAGTAGTATTCAGCAGCCGGCGCCTGCGCGTAGTAGAACACATTCATAATACGCATACGCATACGCATTTAAAGCGACTACAATATCCCTTAAGGGATAAATCGTATAGACATTCATAAATAAACAAATTTAATATATTGAGAAGTTGAAGAGAACATCAGTGATTTTCTTCAAGAAATTCTAAAGTACGAAAGCATATTTGAACATAACATAGCAAGTATTTTGTGATAGTGTTTAGTAGTAGAGCGCGTGATCCAAAGTTATTATCTAAAGAAAGCCTGTAGTGACCAGTTAAGTAAACAAAACAGGAATTTGTAAAGTTTAGTTAAAACGTTTGTGAGGGTCATTGATTTTGTATGAGGTACATTTGTACAATTCTTGAGTAATACCAGGTTGAATGTACGAAGAAAATAAAGAGTTTTACTATTTACGTGAAGTAAACATTCTTCATTGTAATAAATGTTTGAAAGGGAAACATTAAAGCCATAAGGTGATGTTATGATATGTGAAACAGCCCACGAGTATATCAGGTACGCAGTGAACGAACCATAGACACTGTGTTAGTTATTACGGCTACCTCTTGTGTGCATAGTGCATTTGCAAAGCTAGAAAGGTCTATTGGGAACAGACCATATGGACTACAATTTTACTACACCGAAAAAGGATTAATTACCTTATTAAGTAAGAACTAGATTTAAATTTTATTGAAGCAAGACAAGTACGATTGTCTTTTAAGTACATCCTCTTATTGTTGTGTTAATTACAGTTCTTTCAAAGTAAAAGGTAATGGGAGTTATTTTGTGTTATAGTATTAAGGATTTGTGGTTTATTCAACCACGCTGTTGTATAGGTTTACATGAATTTGTCAATATATATCCATTGTTTAATTGATTTCGTTGTTTATTTATGTCAGATGTGATAAATTTGTAGAATTTACTAAACAGGTTACATTTATATTTATAATTTGTTTATAACCGAATTTAATCTTTGTCTATTTGGAGTTTGATGATCGTCCTGAAATTGTGTAATAAGCCAGGTCATTTGCAAAATTTCATTTTAGCTTTGAAGTATTAAAGCAGGATACTATTAACAAAGTACTTATTATTTTCATCATTCAGCGTAAATTACCGTTTTGAACATATTAATGAATGTCTGTATACGATTTTACAGATAAAGTATTGATAAAATATAACAATTTTATTGATGGTACAAACACTAATCATTCTGACGTTGAATTATTCAGCAATTCACGAATAGTTTGTCTTTTACATGACAATGCATTGTTAAACTGATTTCGCTTAGTTTGTTTAGAATTTTCTAAATTGGAGTAGTTAGAAATATAAAGTTGTAGATATACGAGGGACATTTTAAAATTACATAATTTAACGCTTTACTTCTACGAATGGGAATTTCTATTTATACAGGGTGTGTTCAGTAAGTTATAACGACCCGTGTATTATTAAATTTTCTGAAGTTTTGAGTTGATTTGTTTGGGAGTGTGTTTGACTTTGAGAAGTTAGTGTATGAATTTACTGAGTAGGCTTCAATCCTTCTTCCACAGTCAGATAGGATTAATTTACCATCTCGCCTAAGACGATTTATTCTAGCAAAATTTAAGATTGTGGTGGCGCCAAGAGACATCTTTCCCGGACTGAGCTGTATAAGTTGTGAATTTATGGTAAGTGTAAGGTGTTTGAGCTTGTTATTCAACCATTTTACTCCTTTTCTCTGCGCCATGTCGCGTTTGTAAGCATACGCGACACCTAGTGCGGATTGGACGTGTAACACATTGCCACGACCAGCTGCATAGTAAAATTCTTAGTCAGGTAGCTGGGAAAAATCAGCAAGGACATAGGTTTCATCGAGCGTTATGCATACACTTTTTCTGGAAAAAGCTACATTTCAGCTTTCGTGCTCGCTTTTTGGCTTCCAAGTTCTCAGCATTCTTGTCTGGTATATCTTGAATTTTGTAAGACTTTATGCCCACACCTTTCTTAACTCTTCTTACTGCTGCTTCCGAAGTCATGACTTCATAAGCTTGTTTTCTGATTGACAAGTTTGGATTTTACTGGAGCTTGGCAACAACTGAATTAGCCTTCTTGGGAGAACAAAATTTTTTTCCACCAGAACCATGTTTCCTGGACAAATTCAAGTCTTCTCAATAACGTTTGATGACACTAGATACTGTTCCTTATTAACCTTCATTCTTTTGAAAGTCAACTGCGGATTTGCAAGATTTTTTCACAATGATTATTCTCTTTCCCAATTCGGTCGACGTTCTGCGCTTAAAATTGATTATACAAACAAAATTTTAATGTGTCATTTCATCTTACATTCAATACAAAGTTAACTTGATCAAAAAAGAAAAGTTATTAACTCGTTCTACAGTTATGGGTGAAAATGCAATGGTAAATTTTTTCTGACGCAGTCTTTAGTTACAATGTTTTAACGAAACACGTATTTGAATTACTACATTTTAAATCATCTGATTATAGTAATAATTTTGGAATAAATTATAAACCTTTTTGTATCGAATAAAGGTAGAAAGAATGTGCAGTGCCAAAGTATTTTTGACAGAATCTGGGATCTAGTTTCAACATATAACGCTCTTTGACGGTGTTGGCCCACACCTACGGTCCTTTTGTGGGGTTGAAATTGTCGTATTGTAATGACCCTAAAAATCCTTACAATTCATTTTTCCTATCATAGCAAAGAAATTCATATCAAAACTTATTTCCCAATTATATATAAATCATTTTATAAGACAAAGTTCTTTTAATCTATACATGATTACACCGTCCCATCTATTTTCATACAAATTCATCGATATTATGTGAATTCGTTTTAAAATAACGAACAGTTTCATAACCAAGAAGTCATTTGTTTACATATAAACATTCTTGACGCTATTATATAGGACAAGATCAAAATACCAACCATATGTTTGATTTATGAATTAACAATTTAAATTAAAATAATTACTTACCAATTCACAATAACTTGTATTTCAATTACTTCACAATTCATTAGCTCATAATAATCGTGAAAATACTAACCCTTTTACCTGCTTTAAAAATTGCTTCAATTTCTCTGAGAAACGTGACACAAAGACCCACTGTTCATTTACCTTCATATTCACAATTAACGTATTCATCCAAATATGTTATAGCTTCCGAACCAGAGCGATCCAGCCCGAAGTCCAATCTGTAGAGATCGATAATCAAAATTGGATACCAGAATATTGCTTATTTTTATTTTAGGATACCAGAATTATTTTTGTTAATAGCGTTTTAGTTTTATTTAAGGAATTGTTTCATTTTAACTGCCCTGTTAAACGTTTTATATGAACCCTATCTCGAAGATTCTTAAACAAAGTATGTTGAGTGTATTCAGAGAGATGTCTCCTTGGCTGCGTCCTTCAGTAAATAAATTTTACGCTTTGGTTTTCATGATGCAAACGTTCGAAACAATGTCTACGACAGAACCGTTAGCCTTGAGCATTAGATAGTTAATTATAATAAGTACACAGTTATACGCCATCAAACTGATTTATATCTGGCAAACCCAACTGAAATTCGAAACCCTATTAATACCTCACTAACAAAATAAACGCATTAAAGTAAAATAGAAACTATACATGGATGGTACATTTTAGTACAAATCCAAGCGAAAAATAATAGTAACTTTTTGCCTCTTGATCTTATTTGGTTTGTCGCTACTATTCACAGTTTAGAGGCAATGGAGTTTGATTAGTGGGTAGCTTATATTGCGCGTTTCCTTCCTATGGTTGGATTGTGTGTTTGATGGCTACCAGCATGCTTTAGTTCCTTTGATACAATTCTTTTCTAGTTTCATGTATGTTTGCGTAGGGTGTTTCTTGGATATTTTCTTTGTTTTAGGGATTGTGTGACTGCGTGTTTGGACGTTAACTAACGTGTTTTATTATTTGTGTTTTTGTTGTTTGTCTTGTATGCTTTTGCATTGCAGGGTGTGCGTATGTGTTTGTTAGATACTACTTTTTCTCCATATTTTAGTTTCTTTCGGATGTTTTCTTGATGATTTGAGGTATATTTGTATTGATTGAAGGTGCTTGTTGGCTAGTTTCTTTGTTTTAGAGATTGTATGTTAGCGTGATGGCAAATTAAGTAACTTATCCCTTTAACCTTATTTTAACAGTTTTGTTTGTATAGCGTGACATTTCGGAAGCGTCCTCTGCTTGCGACATCACGCTTATTATAAAAGGACTGTTTTTGCACTTGAGTCAAACCAACTTGTCTCTGATTTTTTCTCTCAGATTCTAACTTGAAACGTGAGTGATTCCAAGTTCGAACCCGGGAACAGTCCGTTGCTTCAGAAAGTATCAAAGAAAATGAATTCAATTCAAGTGCGAAAACAGTCCATCGTCGGATTAAGGCTGACAACGAAAACAGGATCCGCTTCCGAAACGTTACGCTATAAAAACAAAACGGTGGAAATAGGTAGATCAATATAATATAAGGCCACTGTTACAAAACACTTAGAATACAAACTTGTATCTTTGATTTGTTTGTATATATTACATGCTTTGCTTTTTTGTTTGCGTTCGTACGTTTTCCGTCATACATACCTTGTTTGGATGTGTGTTGTAAGATACTAATTTTCTGTACATTTTAGTTGCTTTGGGATGTTCTCCTACTTGCTTATTGTATATTTGTGTTTTGGTGTTTGCTTGCAGTTTCCATGTGCATTTTGCTATTAGGTTTTTGCATGTTTGGTATATTTTCTTACATTTTCAACGTGTTTCAGGTGCTATTGCTACTTTGAGTAACTTGTTACTACAAGATTCGGTTGAAACTCTCTGTTAAACATAGTTGAAACCTGCTTCAGAATGTAAGAACAAAGGTTCAGGATTAATTCAAAATGGCCTTATTTAAAAATGTTGAAACTAGCTTCTTGATTCTGCCAAAAGAACCTTAGATGCAGATAGCTTAAGATGGTGGAATTCAGAGAAGACCTTAATCCAAAAGGCATACCAAAATAAGTTGGTGAAAATACACACGGAAACAATATAACCAAAAGACAAACAGGAATACGGAAACAAGATGACGAAACATGCAAACAGGATTGCGAAAGTGTCAAATAGGCTCACGGAAGCAAGTTACCAGATAGCCATAAAGAGCACGAAAACAAGATCAGATGCAACATGTCAAGAATATGTCCAAATGGTAAAGATGCACACGGAAAAAAATCGAAAAGCGAAAGTGGGGCATGTAATCAAGATTACGGAACACGGAAAAAGGGTAGCGGAGATAGGGCTGCGGCACGAAGATGGTGGAAACAAAATGCCGGAAAAACTAGTGGAATGCCAAAATAGCATTGGGACGGAGAATGGTGGCCTTCAAAAAGGGATATAAAAGAAAGAGGCTTAAAGCTGCCGAAAAAAGTAGTCTATGCCATTATGAAGCAAATGAAATCTCGTTATGAGAAAAACTTACTGTCATTTAAATCAGAATGTCATTAAAAAGCAATCAATGTACGTCGTAAATATTGAAATTAGAAAACCCGCCGCCCAAATTTTTCCCGCTAGTACTGTCGCGCGAATGGAAATTAAACAAGCACTATGGTACGCTATTAGTGCATTAGCCTATAAAATCCATTTCATTTCAGAACTTAAAATCGACGGGCTAACAAAACGCACCTTCCCAAAGTATTACAAGATAAACAAGAGAGATCATTAGGTTGTCTTAGAACATTTTGATGCTAAGAAAAATTGTACTATATAGCGTTTCCTCAGTAATTTTGGAGTGGAACGACATAGCAAATTGGAGCTTTGATGATGTTTGCCTAAATATAGTATCTTTCTTAAAGGAATGATCCATAAATAATATAACTGGTGTGGTCACTAAGTAACCCTCTCACAGCAAATAGCCTACCTACTTATCGGTTAACTTTATCAGGATTTAACATTTAACGTCAGTGCGTACCTGTCTAATGTTCATGGTAACATGTTTATAGCATAGGTATCCAAGTTAAAGGAAAATCGTGATTTTTCATTTTCTCGCCTCACTTTTCTTCCATTTAAACCAAAACATGTCTTTTTAAATTACAGTTCGTATACTTTTTCTGAGAAAGAGCAAAGAAATGAAGTCGTATGCTGTTTTACTCGTTTTATAAACATTTTCTCGAAAAATGTATATTAATTGACCTTTTCTTAAAAAAATTAATGTTTTGCTAAAGAAAACTATGTAATTGCGTAAGCCGATTTTGTTTAGAAGCATATCAGGTCTTGCGAGCGCCAATCCGATCCAATATATAAGGTTCATTGAAATCCATTTAGCTGTATAGCTGAAATTTTGTGCACAGTGCACACACACAATACATACATACATACAGACATCCAACACAATTTGATCTCAAATGTTCCCAAACGTAAAGAAAATCGAACATTTTTTTTCAAACCGGTCACCATACCTTCCTAATACAGGTGAAAATAAGTATGGACTACCCCTAACAATGGTGTAGTTTTCAGGTTTTATGCAAAATTTGATTTGATAGAATTCACTTGTTTTTTATTCACATTTGTGAAAAATATGACGTTATCGAGATGTTTCTTAAATGACAATATATGGCATGTGATACATCATTCCATAGCTCTTATTTCACTTTGTATCATT
Source organism: Vesta saturnalis (assembly GCA_036346205.1). Taxonomy (NCBI): domain Eukaryota; kingdom Metazoa; phylum Arthropoda; class Insecta; order Coleoptera; family Lampyridae; genus Vesta; species Vesta saturnalis. The sequence goes on from JARFJB010001920.1 coordinate 218,998, forward strand.
GTCATTATCGTGTTTGGAGGTCAAGAGCGTTTATGAAAACTTTTTACAATTTCTTCTTTTCAGTTGGTTTTGTCAGAATAAAAGCAAATCATTAAACATGGTTTTATTGTCAATCAAACTAGAACATCGTATAGCATTAAAAAACAGAATACAACAAAGATTAATCAAATCATACATAAAAAAATAATAAAATAAGAATGATGTGTTGAGTATAAAATGAATAAATAGAAAAACTGACGACCGTTGACAACTTGATAGTACTTAAGCCTAGAAACAAATTCCTCTTGAAAATTTCGTATCATTTCTGGTGAAATTTTCGTATTTACGTTCTTATTTGGCACTTTAAATTAACTCTCTTGGTCTATTTAAAAAACGTTGATTTCGAATAACTCCACAAAAGATATCCAAATGGGTCATGTCAGGTGACCCGGCTGGCTATTCAATACGACCCCGTCGGCCTGTCAATTTTCCTGGAAACATCAAATTGATGTTGGATAGTGGTGCGGAGCTCCATCTTGTTGCAGCCCCATTTCTGGACTAAGTCAATCAGGATTATTGTGGTCAGGATAAAGAGTCACTAAAGCTGGAAAAAGTTCTAACTGTAAAAAGAACGATGATCTTAACACTCTACTTATCAATATGACGGCTCATGCATTAACTTTCTGAAGTGATTGACAAGGACCCTTTTGAACCCAATATGGATTTGCTTTGGATCAATATCGACAATTCTGCCTGTTTAGAGTACTGTTGATGTAAAACGTTGGTTCATCTGAGAAAAAAAACTAATTAAACGATTATATAAGTATTTGCCGTAAGTTTTTATCCTGACTACCAGTTGCATGATTTCGAGAATTTCAGTCTTCGGTAGAAATCATCCCCACTTAATTCTTGTACCAGGCGGAATTTCTGTGGGTGGTATTCTTTTTTGTGCCAAATTGTTTGCACAGACGTGTGACTTATTCCCATATCAACTGCTAATTTCCCACTGGTACTATGCGGATTTCCTTAAACAGCCAATAGGATACCAAACTGCATATTTTCATCTAACTTCGGTCTTCCATTTTTAGGGAAATTTTTAACATGGCCATTTTCTTCATATTTTCTTAAAATCTTCCAGAAGGTGCATTGCGAAATCGGCGTTCGGTCTGGATGGATCTGATTGAATACTTGTACTTCGTTAGTGGATCTCGACGTTATTACCAACCATTATAAGAATTTCAATACGGTCTCTTCACTGAGCGACATGTATGATTTATTAAAATGCAATTTTGGACTATAACGTAATGACAGTAAAATTTTACAAATATTTAATCTTACCACTTGTCAATACTGACGTTAATAAATACTGACGTGAATTTTGGTTGTGTTTGGTTTGTATAAACTCACTATGACCAAAACTACTATTGCAACGACAATGAGATATTGAATTTCTTTATTCGCCATTGATTTAAATACAAGCTCAGATCAAGAAACTGAACGCACGGACAGGCATTGAATGCATGCACAATTGAACAACTATTGTAAAAGGAAGTGAATGAATCGCTCAAAAATCTAGAAACGGGCTGAGTGAAATCAAATGATGTATCACATGCCATATATTGTCGTTTAATAAAAATGTCGATGACGTCACATTTGACAGTCAATAAAAAAACTGAAAACTACCAAATTATTAGGGGTAGACCATACTTTATTTCCACACTGTATCGATACAGTCGCATAGGCATACGCATAGGCGAGGTGATTCTTTCCGAAGGTAAAAATTGTGAAAGTACCAGTAAGATTGCAAACCTTATGAAGAAATGCCTTTGTGTCCGTATTTAATACGTGTATGAATTACTATTCCAGGTATCAATATGTGCATTACCTTTTTCTTCACACTAAAAAACGCGTCAATCGAGGTTAGCATCTCGAACTGAGAGGTAGTTGAAGAGTTATGGACTTAAAGTCAATTTCAAAAAAGCATTATCGATTTATCGTTTTCACTATGCCACGCAGTTTTGAAAGGTTCGTCTACACGGCACTCGACCCCGAAGAGGACTGCATCTTCCCACCTTTAGGGATTCCGTAGACCCGTCGCAGCTCAGCCTGCCGTACCAATCCCGGAGCAGCTATGCACCACCGGCCATCGCCGCACAGAAGATACGACGGCCCAAAAGACATCACCACCAGGACCAGCATAAGAGCTGCCGAGGCACAACCAGCTGCCCCATCGATGTCCACCGCCGCCGCAAAGGAAGCTGAGAAGAAGATGCCGAATCCGTCAGTCCCTGACTTTGTAACCCTGAAGAAGAGGCCGGAGAAGATTCCGACAGGCCACTCGCCAACTCCTCCCCGACGGACAACACTTACTCGGCACTGGAGGAATAGACCGACAGCCCTGCAGCCATGGACCACACAAAGACCGCAGAAGACGAGGAGAAAGTTCCCCGGTAACTCTTCATCAGAGGAGAACTGTGTCGCTTTCTCCCGCTAACTGGATAGACAAGGCCTTCAGAAGAGCTAAGGCTACCAACGAGGGAATCCAATCCAGCCACTCCAGGACTGAGACAGGCTGATGAGGTATATGGATAGGTTTGGTACGGAGTACCACACCTATCAGGCAAAGAGCGAGTGCTGATAAATCTACCAACGGAAGAGGACAAGAAGAAGATGCGAGATTTGGAGTACGTCTCCTGCTTCACGTCTCCGTAGAAAACTTGCGGCGGAAATCCGGCGTCGGGCAGTGTCACCTGGTGTCAGGGTCGCCCTCACGCTCAGCGTTGCTGCAGAGCGGCAGCACGTCATGAAAAGTGCGCCGGAGATCACCACTCCAGTGCATTAAACCCCCTGCACATACCGGGCAAAGTGTAAAACAATATTACAGCAAGTTAACTGACTAGAGGACCGAAAATTGTAAAATTGACTCCAAGATAAAAATTACATCAGTTTTTACTTTCCGCTAAAATAAATTGATTGGGTTAATGTTCTTTAACATATTGGGCAATTTATTGTACAGTACAGTATCAGGAATTCTTTTCATACAGTTTTAAATTATGTAAACTGTACTCAAGGAGATGTCCCAATCGTGTGTTGTATGAGTGCATGCAGTTGAGTATTTGAAACTGTTTTACATTAGTATGTAAAAATACTATTACTTCAAAGATATAAAGAGATGGTAAGGTTAATAACCCATATAATAATAAATGAACAAAAATTTTTATGTAACTACTAAATAATCTTAATTACAACAAAACACCTCACGTAATATTCACATAAAATTTTATTGACATAATTGTTACTCCTTTAAGGGGTAGTAAAGTTACTAAAAACATCATAAATATTTGGACGAATGATAGGATAGGATAGAAACGAAAGTTGTTTGATCTATGATAAAAAAATTACCTTATAAGACATGATTAAGTGTCGTTAGAGTTTCAGTACCTTTTTTTGTAATTTGTAGAATTCTCCTCTCAGCATTACGCTTTCAAAATGTAAGTGCTTGAGAAGAGTGTGGTTGCTATTAAGTTAATGCGAAAATAGCTCAGCAGTAATCATTCTTTAGGGACTTACATCATCAAAGACCTCAACTGATGGAAAGAGCTAACATTGTGCAGTTGTATTTCATCGTAACTTCACACAAAATTAAAGTAAAACAAAAAATATTTATCTAAATACCATGGTATCCTGAAAGCCACATAAGAACTATACTAACTAAATTGAACTTCTGCTTCAGTTGCTCACAAAAAAAAAACATACAGAACACACGAAAACTTTGAATATTAGATATGTTATCGATTTTAAAACAATTTATATAACTAAAGCTATTTTTGATGAAAGGATAAATTTGACAATGTAGTTAACCTGCTCTCCGTTTTGTTAAAGTTGTTTTGATGATGGTAATGGGGTTTGTACTACATATTGGAATTTTTTCATAAATTTTAACGAAATTTTATTAAACTACATGCATTGCTTTTTTTAATTGTACTGTAGCTAATGTACATGTAGTTTCAAATAAAAAATAAAGTTCCCAACTCTGCTTTAGAAAATGTGAAATTTACATTAACTGAACTAAACAAAGTTAATTAAAGTGAAAATATGAAAACGTAAACTTTCACCATTATTACCATAATAACAAATTGAGCTTTTGGGTATTAAGCGGTGTATTTTTATATTTATATTTTCACAAATCTGTAAGTTGCGAATAACAATTACAGTTGTCGTCGGCAGTAGCCCTTCAATAAGACCATTAATGAGTTCAATTAATTGTTATCGAAACGTATAGATTTATGTAAAATATAAATATAAAAATACACCATTTAATAACTTCAAACGCTAAGCGTTGTAATTAAAGTGAAAATACTTTACATTTATAAAATGTCATTAGTAAATCCGTAAATCAATTTGAAAATTAGAAATATAATGTTTTGGACCAAATTCACCTAATCTTGTCACACAATCTATTATTTTTCTGAATCACATTAGGACTGACAATCAAACTGCTGTAATCAACAATTCCGTAAGTCGACATATGATTCACGGGTAGTTTGGAAATCCAAAAAAAAAGATACTTAAAGATGCCCATTTATCGAACTCTAAAAAATACGCTGTTGGTAAACGTTTTATTTGCATTAAATAATCTTTATGTGATTACTATTAGGACAAGTGGTTCTTAATCTCTAATACACATTGCTTTAATTATTTATTATTATCTTTATGACTTTTAACACGTTCGCGCAGAATATTGTTATAAATATTACACGTTATTGTTGCTTAAAAGAATTTGTATTTACCTGAATAAATATTTGCGTATCTGGAAAATACTCATAACGTTACCAGGTTTACAAGTTACGCATTTGTGTAACAGTTGATACTATGTTTTCAATCCTGCCAGTTCATAATAAGAGTAATATTTAATTTTAGTACAGTCTCAGCTAAATACAGAGAAAAATCATTTATATTAATTCTATAAGAAACATAGTCAATGCTAAGCTATGCTATGGTTTAGATAAATAACCATTTTGAAAATCAACTATTCACGAACATTACAAAATTGTCACTTTAGATAAGTGCGAGGTACTGTTCCAATAACTGAATAGTCACACGATGCATAAACGACGTACATCAAATTAGTACAGCCTTCGCTGCGCAATCGTTTGAAACCGTAATGTAATTTGATATTAATTTGGTGAGTAGTATACGAGCACTATCCCATCCAATTTTTTTACGTCACAAGCGCTGCCCCTTTCACTTTTTATATGCCCACGTGGAGACCATATTTTCCACCCCTATGGTTTCTTTTCGAGGCCTTTTTCAACCCCTGCTGGAATTTTTATCCTTAATTATTTATTACTTGCGCACATGTAGGACGTGTTTTTTCACCCCTATTTTATGACAGCTCACGTATAGGACGCGTATTTTCTACCCTATGGTTTCTTTTCGAGGTTCAACCCTAATTAGAGCCTTTTTTGCACATGCTCACGTGAGGGGCTGGGGATGGTCTTGGTGCTGCGGGCTGACCTGGAGCTAGGTCTTGGACTTGAAGTTGGTCTTAGGGTTATTTTTGATGGTCATCTAATTAAGGTCCTTTTGGCTATATTAAGAGCAGTGCCCCTGGAGGTTAGGCAAACGCACACGTATACAATGTTGGAAATTGCATAATTAACCCTTAACTGCTGACGTGGAGTCTATCAGACTCCGCCCACTGTACTTTGATCTGTAACGCCCACTCAAATGCATTTACAAGTGCCTGGCTCTCAGTACCTTCTTAACTTTCAGTCTAGTTTGACACCTTAAAAGACATTATTGTAAATTTTCGGTTTCTGAGTTATAGTCGTTTAGGAGTCTGGGATACTCCATGTCAGTGTGTGTGTGTAATATAATTGAATATATAATCACGGCTAGTTCTTCACGATCCGTGAATATTTTAGATCAAAATTTTGAGGAAATTTGTAATCAATGGTATGATGAGGCGAATCGCGACATATGTGATACTGAGAACGAAGACGAGTGAACATGACCGTTGTAGTGAGCAAGAACTAAATTCTGAAGAAATTGATTCTGAAAACAATTTGGAAGAAGAATGTGCTTCAGGTAAAAATTTGGAAGTAACAAAGAGGCTTATTTTTACGGCAAAATCGATATAAATGGAGTAAAATAGAGCCAACCCGAAATGTACGAACTCCACAACATAATATTATGCATTTGCCAGTGGCACATCGTCCTGGCCAAGATAATGCTTGCACCTATTTTTAAATGCAGTTTTCTCGGGATATGTGTGAGTTAGTCATAAAGTGGACCAACCAAAAACTAGAAAACACGAGAAATAAATGTAAAAGAAAAATAAACCAGAATTAGCAAATATAGATGAAGTGGAATTCAAAGCGTTTTTGGGATTGTTGCTCTATACATGCATATTCATATCGAATGATAAAGATGTACGTGGTCTATTCGCTGCAAATGGTAAAGGAAGAGATTTTTCAGGGCAGTTATGTCAGTGCAACGATTTTGGCTATTCTAACTGCTCTACGATTTGACAATCCTGAAGACAGGGATAAAATAAAAAGATTCATGCTGGCGCTGCAATACATGAATTTTTCGAAATGTTTATTCGAAATATACAAAACTCTTATGTTCTGGGTGAATCTGGATGTGTAAATGAGATGCTTGTGGGATTTCGCGGTAGATGTTCATTTAAAATGTTTATACTTAATAAACCTTGTAAATACGGTCTAAAAATAATGTGTTTATGTGATGCGCGGACAAGTTATTTGTTCAACGCTTACCTCTATGTCGGAAAAGATTCAGATAGTTTCAATCTAGACAACAATGAAAAGAAACTTGCAAAGCCATACCAAGCTGTCATACGTCTGACAAAACCCTTATATGGCTCCAACAAAAGTATAACAGCCGATAATTGGTTTTCGTCTGTAGAGTTAGCAGAATACTTATTGAAGAAAAACCTTATGTAGGAACTCTGAAGAAAAACAAAAGAGATATTCCTACACAATTTCTTCCTCAAAAACAAAGACCATTAGCTGAAGCACTGTATGGTTTTACAAATGTAATGACCCTATTGTCATATGTGCCAAAAAAATAAAGCCGTTTTACTGATTTCTTCCATGCACCACAGCAAAACCGAAGATCCTGATACTGGAAAACCGGAAATGATTGCTTGGTACAATCTTACAAAGGGTGGAGTAGATTCGAAGGATGAGAAGTGTGCAAAATATAGCTGTAGTCGTCGAACAAAAGATGGCCTTTAGCTATTTTTACAGAGTTATCGATGTTTGCAGTGCCAATTCGTACATTACATATGCTTGTTTTCACGGTAATCCTGAGGCTAGATTTACATTTGTTGAGAAAGTTGCCGATGAGTTAGTAAAATCTCACATGATTAGACGGCTTAATGTTCTAAACCTAAACAAAGATGTACGAAATATCATCCATCGAATTCAAGATATCCCCGTACCTGAGCAAATCGAAGATAAGTTAGAAATTCATAAGTATTGTTATATATGTCCTGCTAAATTAAAAGAAAAACTGCTTACATGTGATTTAGCTGTAAAAACCAATATGCCTGCAATGCTCTAGAAAATTTTGTCTACAATGCTGCAACCATGATAAATAGGTGAATATGGTTACTCAACTTTACATACTGCACGAATTTTATTTTGTAATACTAGAACTATTTTGGTTTTTTGAATTAGTTTCAACTTTGTTTATTACATTTTGCACAACAGAAACTAATTTCAGATACATTTTTGCTTAATTTTAATTGTATAAGAAATACCTTTTTTAAATGGTTTATTGTAGATACCTTCCGTTTTTGCTCAAATGATTCAAAAAATTATATTATTTGAATTTTTGTTGTAAACATGTTTCTTCTTAAGCAATAAACTTTGTTGTTTTATATATGAACTCTTAATTTTATAAAATTAAGGAAAAATGGCTTTTCCTTTGTGGAATCTTCCAGACTCCATGTCAGCGTTATAGTCATAAAATGAGATGTTAGCAGTTAAGGGTTAATAAGATATTGTTATTAAAATTATCGATCCTATTGTTTTAAAATGGTCAAATGCTATTGGATGATCTTTTACCATATGAAAAACGTTGTATTCTAATAAGGAGGTTCTTGTAAGACCGTGCAGGGCTTCAACTTGTTTTCGGGCCTTCGCCCCCAGGTCGGAGATGGCATAGGACTTAACCTTATAAGACAAGTTGGAGCTTATTAGCCCTATCGTTTGGTGCAATTGCGTGGTTCTAACTTAATCTTACAGCTGTAGGCCTTTCGCCCCGTCATACAAAATTGTATTCTAATAAGGAGGTTCTTGTAAGACAGGACTTGTATCAGGGTTTGCACTGGCCCTTTGAGTAAAAATTGATTTTAGTGCCATCTAGCTACGTATAGACTAATGAACATTATCTATAATATAAGTTGATAATGTACACCTCTCTCTTGCTCTATCTTGTTTTCTCTCACCATCTCCCTTTCGGCTCTTTCTCACACACAAAACAAATAAATTAAATACTCAATCTAAAACAAATCACGCTCGGTCACCAGATCAATCTCAATCAATCAACCGAAATTATGTCTTACAGTTTGCGGAAACCAGATTACAGTTCAACCTGAATACATTAAAGTCTTGTTAAATATGACTTGAAATAATAAATAATTTCTACTCTAATGCAATGATGCTTTATGTATGGCAGATTCTCTAAACAGTCACCACCTATACATTCGGAATATCATATCTGATTTATTTGCATGTTCAATTACATACACACAAAATTGTTTCATTGTAACGTGTTCATTAACAGTTGTAAAAACCCTATTAAAAAAGGTTACCTACTGGTAAATTTATAAACATTAAGTATAATTATAAGTGCAGATTAACAGTAGAAAAGATTTGGGTATATACTTTGACAGCTGATTTTCATTCTCCTTTCATTTGAAATACAATAAAACACTTTCGGCACAACTTCATCATTCGTCTGTGCTCTGATTTTATCAGTGTATCTACAATCACGACACATTACACGTCCCTGGTTAGATCTACCTATGTTTTAAGTGACAGTTTTTGTCCGGAAGAGGATTTCCTCAAAATGCCTTACTTGAGATTTCGACATACTACCACTGGTCACCAGTGGTATCCACCACTGTATCTCAGTCCTACATAAACTGTTAAAAAAATACATGTAAATAATGTAAATAAACCACTCGGCTAACGCCTCGTGGTTTAACTTTACGCGTTTCATTATGACGTTCATATCGAACTAGTATCATTAATAACTATAATTTAACCTCCAAAATATGCATATAACTTAGACTGCCAAGATATGATCAAAAATGCTGTTTTTATTATTAAAGCTAACAATCTGTGGGTAATATTTTAATAAACAGGTGAGTCATGGTAAATAATCGTTGAAATATGTTTTAAAACATGTTTATTGATTGAAACTGAATGAACATACTTAAACGTTTATTATAAAAAGTGTTTACCTTATATTTGGCAACGTTTGCAAATTATTGCTTCAGATTTGGTACTATGTCCTGGACAAATAATCTTTTTAGAAGGACAATTTTTGAGTATTTGCACATGTTGTCACGGCACTTTTGACAGCGGCGCGTTTACTGTCTGATGATTCCTTGCCGATTCTCAATGGTCTTGCACTTTCGATGGCGCACTAAATCTGTTATAAAACCTTTCCGTTTCTTTCTTTCTTGCAGCCCTTCCTTCAATCATTTATTAAATGCAGCCCTGTTGCAATCATTCTAATCTTCAACAGCACTGAATAAAATGTATTATTTACCTAACTCTTCCAGGAAAACTTTTTTCTTCTTTGCAGATATTACTCTTGTTGGAGTTCTTTGCCATCCAAACAACACAAGCGTTATAAGCTGCTTTGTCTAAATAGTTCATAAAAGAGCGCACGAGGCCATCTACGAGTGTATCTTCGACTTGAATATTCATTAATAATTTTATCCACTATATCAACGCCACTTTTTGTCGCGTTACAATTCAATATTATTTCAAGTTTGTACTTTTACTTTCATCGCTAATTTCGTGCTCAAGAGTTGGAGAGCTAGAACAACCTTTTTAGGTTTTGGCATGTAGGATACCAAAGTAACGTCTTTTGTAAATAAAAATTGCATTGAACTGCACGGTAATTAAAATCTAGTAATGATCTAGGAATTCCTTTCTTGTTCTTGCGTGGTGTCCTAGTAATGTTTGTTGTTTGGTTAGTAAAGTTGTTATGGGTGAATAAGTTGTAAGTGTGATATTACGTCCACTGCCTGTTTTCCAGTGTAAACCTCAAAGTGGAACAATAAAATGATTTTTCATCAGCGAGAACCCAGATTTTATTTCCATATTTCCAGGTTTACCGTATATATATATATATATATATATATATATATATATATATATATATATATATAGAAACTGACAACAGCCGGAAATATAATAATGCTAGTCAGTGGTATCGTAAACAATTGAAACTTTCTACATTTTTCGTAAATATATCAGTGATATCGCGTATACTAATTTGTCGACAACATGCTCTAGTCGTAGTGATAAATCATCAAACCTGATGTATTGAAAATATTAGTAAATTGCTCTTCCATTGTTGCTTGATACACGTGCCGATTACATGTTGCGTTTTATTTCACAATTGATCAGGGTCTTCTCGTGATTCTCGGTAACGGTCAACAAGAAGCAAAATACCAAAGAATGCCAATTCATCTGACCTTCATTCCGTACTTTTATAGCCTCTTTCGATTTCTTATTGGTATATAATACTGTCCAGTATTATCGACGCTAAGCTCAACGCTTCTGCTGATAATATTGCGAGCAAGCGTTTTGGTAATCGCGTTCTGGTATATATTTCCATGTACGTGCTGTTACGATATACCTTTGATGGGTGGTTTGGTTATTACTTTCCACGGTTTCAGGTTCACTATCACCTAAATCTAAATCATCGTTCTCACTATCACTTGTATTGTCAGGATATTCCTGCACATTGCACATTGTCCACATCAGCATCAGTGCACTGCGTCACAGGCTTTTTAATATCAAAATACAGCCGTCAAGTGTTCTCTGTTGAAAATTTTTGTAGATGCTCGTAGAAAACTAGTAAGTTATCATTGGTGCTATAATTTTTCAAAACCTGCTTGACGTTTATTATTACAATTGTTTCCTCCATTAGATTGATAAATCTTTTTAATAATCTTTCTAGCAGTTTACCTAGACAACAGGATAGAGGTCGGACGATAACTATCAGTCATCCGGTTTTCAAAATTGGGACGACTATTGTAATCTTACACTGTGTTGGATAATAGCCTTGTTCCATATGTTATATATATATATATATATATATATATATATATATATATATATTATTGAAGAAGATCTTGCAAGTAAGTGCAGTTCTTTATTTTTTTAAGGATGTTGTCTGTTCCGTAGCTCCATCTTTTAATTCATTTAATGTTATACGAACCTCATTCATAGTTATTGGGCTTATATTCTGAGGTATTACCTCTTCCTTGACGGGCAGAATTTACGATATAAATACCCGTACTACTAACTTGTTTGTAGTAACAAATTCAGCTACTAATAGAGGCTCAGTAATCAGCGTTCCATTTACTTCAAGTTTTGGGCTAATGGTTTCTTTGCTTTATGTAGCTCGGATTTTGGTCCACAACTCATCAGCAAGTGTTGCTGTTTGCAATGATTTTACGTAATAGATTTAGCCTCTGTTTGATTTTAAGATTACTTCAGCCTTGCAACACGGATTTGCTGAAAGTCAGGATAATATCATTTCATTAGCGCAAATGAACAAAGTTTATTTCAAAATCCCAAGTTTGTAACTAAAATGGTTCGAAAGTTATTATATCAATATTAAATATTTTAAAACATATCTACTAGTAGCTTTAGAAGAAGCAGGTTGGTTGCACTCATAAGAGCGGATGATTGTCTGGAAAATATAAAAACAAAAAAAGCTTTTAGTGAATTTTGAATAAATCAATTTCGAATGATTGCTTAAGTTTGACCTTAAATATAGGCAATTTTACACTATAATTTATTACGTAAAGAAATCTCTTTAAAGCACCTTTATTTAACCACGATATACATTTGCAATTCTTTTATATCAACGGTATTGAAATATATATTTCTAAAAAAAAATGTATATGTGACTATAACTGGGGCCATATTCAATTTTTTTAAGAAATTGAAAAAATGCATTTCATGCTAGTTATTGATGACCTGAATTTCAATCTTCTATGTTAACACTTGAAAATTTGAAAATAACACATTTATTTTCACCTCTGTATACCTATTGCGTTTAAAATCTTGTTTGTCGACATAATTGTCTGTAGACCTTCATTTCAAATTTCATCAAAATCGTGATAGTTTCGGCTAGCAGTGACACACACACACACACACACACACGCACACACACACGCACACCACACACAACACCACACACACACACACACACAACACACACACGCACACCACACACACACACCACACACACACACCACACACACCACACCACACACACACACACACACACACACACACACACACACACACACACACACACACAACCCACACACCACAAGTACACACACACACACACACACGCAAAAACAAAAGCACACATCAAAACACGCAACAAACCACGAAAGCACACACACAAACAACACACCACACACACACACACACACACACACACACACACACACACACACACACACCACACACACCACACACACACACGCACACACACACACACACACACACACACACACACACACACAACACAACACACACACACACAAACACACACAACACAAACATTTACAGTGTTTCTACACATGCACCAATACGTATTTTGTGATCTTGGTTTGTTTTCTTGTACGAGTAGAACGATAACTGTCGAAAATTCAGACAATCTTTGTACTTTCTAGTCATAAAGCGTGACCATATTTTTTAAACTATTGAATACAACTTCTTCATGGGATGTGAGTTTCACGAGATACTGTTAAGTAGTGTAAGGATTACCCATTTTGACACTTTTACTGGTTATCTAGTAATTATTGAGCCTATCAAAAACTCATATATATATATATATATATATATATAACATATATATATATATATATATATATATATATATATATATATATATATATATATATATATATATATATATTCATAAGAAACTAAATGGTACAGTACACCTACAATATTTGCATCCGGATCATGAGAAAGAATTGAATTTTGCAGTTGGTTTTAATAAATGTAACAAAATTCTATTTTATAAGAAAATTGTATGGTCCGATGAGGCAAGACCAGTTCGTAGATTTGGTTATAACGTCGGTTGTTTTAAAGGACAGAAGTTTGTCTACAAACTTGTGAAGAAAACCTGCATACTGAAGGATACCTAAATATTCTGTAAACAAACCTTTTAAATTTGTTTGATGACAAACCTTTGGAAGAACGAACTAATATATATTTTCAACAATGGTGCCCTGGCATAACGGCTTAAGAGTCAGGAATATTTCAATATAAACTTCCCAGATAGATAGAAGGGTCATCTAGAATCAGAGATCTGTAAACGAACCAATGAAACACAGGAAGCAGTACATGCAGAATTTAGAAAAATAAAACCCTTCATATTATTAATGCTCTAAGATCTTGAAATCATTGCCAAAATGTAGTGATTGCAATAATTAAAAAATGAAATAAAATGTGGTCATTTTATTTCATTTCTTAATAATAATCATATCTATTGATTTAATATAAAAATTTAAATTTTCACTTATTTAAATAATAAACTATATTAAATGTTATAGGTTAAAGGACAATTAAAAATACGACTTTTGGTTAAAATGTGCATGTTCCATTTAAAATGAGAAAGCTGGATGCGATAACTTTTGACTTGAGTTGATGCGATTCTTCAGCATAATATTCCAAGCAAACAAAGTTTTATAGGAAACATTTTCTTCTATTACTAGTGATAAAACATACAGGGATAAATTTAAAATCGCCAATTTTTGTTTTACCCCATCGTCTAAACCAGCCTATATTTTAAGTTGTGCTTTTACCATTTCTAGTTTATCAAAATACATCTATGACACCTACCTCAGTTTTTGGTAAGTTCAAATTACGAGATAACCAGTAAAAGTGTCGAAAATGGGCAATGTTCATGTCTAAAAAACTCATTGACTAATCACAACCATAACTTAGTTACTGAAATGCTATACATTCATATTGTATGTTTGTGGTATTGCTTACTTTTATTCGGTACGATTAATGAGAACACCATTTTAAGTGCTGAATAAGCAAAATAGCTCAAGATATTAAACGTTGCGTTACAATCAAAATAAGTAATCGCATTAGTAGCTTTTAAATCATTCTCGACGGATGCGACTGCTAACGACGCTATCTTATCACATTGAATCATTACATTATTTCTTTTACATTTTAATACATTACCTTAAAGTTAAGTTATCAATCACTAATGGATAGATCAGTTTTAAATTAAGTATAAAATTTTACAGTGTAACAATACTATTACAGCCAAACCTCAGAAGGCAATTATATTTGCATAATAACAGCTTTTATCGAATGCAGTATTTAAATTGTAGTTGACAGGTAAATAGATTTATGCATTGTATATCCAACCTAATTGCATCAACTATTACATTAACTCTGAAATGGTGAAACTGTCATCCTGAAACCATGTGTTTCTATTATGAACACGAAAATAAATTATAAGTATCCGGTGTGTGGCAACACATGACCAATCTGCAAGAGGAAATTAAAAATGAAATGAAATAACTTTAAAAATAATAATTTTTTAGGATAATTATGCAACCTCTAATGCAATACGTCCATAACGAAAATAGGCAACATTATAAAACAAAACGATAACCCATGTTAGATTAATACACATCAAGATACTAAAAAAAAATTTAAAACTTCCGTTTGTCCGCTTCTGTAAAATTATTAATACAGTTGAAGCATTTTGAATCCATTAATTAACTATTGTACTTATTTGGCATTGAATTTAGAATCTATAAGGAACATTTTTTGAAAATTAAACACATGTTTATTCCATAAAGTTGATAGTAATTCTGGATTCAAAATTAAATTCCACGTTAGGGTTTTTGTGCCAAATTAATCGTCGTATCAAAATTCATACAATATAATTAATTGATATGCACACCACGTCTACACTATAAAGATGCTTACGCAAACACACGCACGCTCACGCACATACACGAACACAAAAACACGAACACGAACATGCATACACACGCACATACACACACGAACACGGACATGCACACGCAAACACACCACCACAACACGCACACACAAACACACGCACACACACACACACACACACACACACACACACCACACACACGCACACACACACACACACGCACACGTCTTCATAAAATGAGGTTATTAGTCGGATTAGCGATATTGAAAAAATTCAAAATAAAGAGAGGTGGAATAAAGTTTCAAATCTACTATTTACCTCTCCAAGAAGTCTCGCTGATACCATTGTTCAAGTGTGAATTATGAAATATATATTTTCTTGAGCTTTGAAGTATACGCTGGGCATTCAAACAAAATTATTAAAGAACTCAACCGATTAATGCAACAAGTTTCAAAATACAAATCCTTCTTTAGTTAATTTAAAAATGACTGTTAAGGAAACCTTTCTATAATTTCTAATAAGATACAACAAGTATGTTGAAACTAACTGTACCAACAAGTTAAGATATATAATGATCTAGTAAATATTTTGTCTACTTTGTTTATATACTCCTTCTATTATAGATAAAATCACTTTGTGGTAAAGAATTATTTTCGCATGTATTTAAGCTATGCATATTAAACTGAACATGCATACGTGATATAACACATTACAGTGACTTAATGGGCGGTTTTACTAACTTGGATTAAACCTGGGACATTCAACAGCTGAGATATAAATTGCTGCAATATTACATGAATGATAAAGACTCTTATTTTTATTTTAAAATGCTCATTTCCGTATATTTATGAGTTTAAATATACAGAGACAAAACATTTTGTTTCTTTAAACTGGAATATCCTTTCAACTAGTTGCTGTAAATTCACTCATGACACATATTTTCTTTACAGTATCTACGGTACAGACATTTAGCCCAAGAATTGATTGGAGCCTCAGTCCAATTATCAGGACACAATACCTGCGGCCAAAGTTCACCCTAGATGATATAAATGAAATACAACAATGGCAAATGAGATACTTATCCTTTTATTACATATAAAAAGCAGGAACAGGATCTATTCAACAGCATAGCGGAAAAATCTCTAATTAAAACACTTTCATCATTCACTTTTGTTTGTCCCTAATACCTGAATTTTAGAATTTATTATAGAAATTTATTTTGAGTATTGGGCAGAAGCATCTACAGTGTTATTTTAAAGCGTTAAAGTAAATAAGCGTTGAAGCGTTATATTGATAAAATGAAAAAAAACAGACTAAAATATGTTTGCCAATTTGAGAGAACTTTACGTCAAAACAATTTTATTGATTTTCACGCTGTAATAAACTGATAACCGCACGTGTACGTATGTATCATTATCTACAACACCGAGCTGTCTCGTATCTAGAAATTTCATGTGACAATTTTAGTTAGTGTGGTTTACAAACAGATATTTAAAATGCAGTTGAATACAGTGCTAATTAAAACGATGCAAATTTTATTAAATAATGTAAATTTGCAGAAAACTTTGGACTAATTGTGTTTTGTTGACAAATCATTTTCTAGAAACACATTTTAGGCATATTTACTTGTCGAATCTCAAAACCAGAGTGTAAATGGTTAATGCGGTATATTGGGAAACTAAATTACTGCGCATATTTTAATGGTCAATTAAACGGTGAACTATACTTCCAATTTTTGACCAATACCTAGTAGGCCTATTAGAGGACGTTCCATTTTTTGATGTTATACATTTTTAGATACCATTTATCCGAATAGGTGGATTGGAAGAAATATAGCAGATCCCAGATCTTATTTAAGTTTTATTAACATATATACAGGGTGTTCAGAAACTCTTTTCACAAAGGAAAACTGCAGATTCTAGAGCTGATTTTATGTCGATTTAACGCAAATTACCTAAATACAGAAATACTTCCAGAAGCTGGAGTTCTTGGAAGATGGCGCCCTAACTCGGTTTAATTCAAATATCTTCAAAACGGTTTCCCTTTAAATGATAGCGTTCTGTGCATTTATTTAGTAGAATATTCCCAATCGTGTGGCGTGAATATGATTTTAGTTGCGACTCGTTTGGGTGGGGATTGGACATTGTTATGCATAAGTTTTTGTTTTCAAAATTTCGATTTTTCATAAAAGAATAATACTCTTGTCAAGTCGCTGCACCGTTTTCGAAATAAATCGATTTGAACTTTTCATGTGTTAATCATACTTTTATAAAATTAACTAACGAATTCATTTACAATTATGAAAGATGGCTGTGGAAAATAAACAAAATAACAATTGCGTGAACGTGAAACTGCTCTCATGTCATAAATTAATTTTGCTTTAGAAAGTAAGAATAAACTCGGGTAAAAATTATCGTTTTTAAACAAAAAATGTTGCTGACACAATTAATAATAAAAATTCAAAACAACAACTGAAAACATGAAACACAAAACTGAACCTACAAAAGATGACGACATGACGACAATCCGTTTCTATGCCAAATTTATTCGTTTATGTAAAGAGGCGAATTTTTGCAAAAATTCTATGTTTAAATTCGTCGCAGGCATCCTGAATTCTTCTCCAAAGCTGATTGCGTGTTTCTATTGGTTGGGCATAAACCATTGATTTTAGAATCCCCTAACGCAAAAATCGCAAGAATTTAAATCTGGCCAAGCAACCGGACCCTCTTCCGATCCATGGCTCTCGGTAATTGTTATCTAAAAAGTACGAACAATTCTGCTATAATGACAACCATCATGTAAAACCACAAGTTCCGCCGAATATTCAGATTAATATCATTTAATAAATCGGTAAAGTGTTTTGTAGAAAGTTGAGATATCTTCGCCGTTTAAACGATTAGGCAATTTTCACCAAGAACACCTATCCATACATTAATGCTAAACCTTTCCTGATGTTTACTTTCCTTATCGAATGGTGGTTTTCGTCAACTTAGAATAATAGTGTGCATTGTGCATATTAAAATTCCATCTTTTGTAAAAGCGGCTTCATCACAAAACAAAATATTAGAAATTGATTCTCTTTATTTTGCATCCAATTGGAAAAATCAACACGAGCAGGAAAAACACCTGCTTGCAAAACCTGAATTTTTGAAATGAGATGGATACAAGCCTTCTTATGTAGAATGTTCCACAGAAGATTTTGACACATTGGGATTCGTTGCAGCCAACCTTCTTACGCTTATTTCGTGATTTTACTGAATTTCCATTAAAATATCACCTGATATTCTTCCATTACATCAGCATGTCTTCCCGTTTCATTATTTTTAGAATTACCGATCCTGTTTCCTAATTCTTTGATGAAGAAGCGTAAATGATTTAGGAGCAGGATGTCTCTACATGGAAATTTATCTGCATATCTACGTGATGCTGGCGAGCGTTGCATTGCATTTGCCGTACACTAAATGCATATCGGTAAATTCTTCGTTACTAAACGAAACCATTCTAACAATATTCAACTTTTGTATGTATGGTAATGTAACTAAACAATAAAAATCTTTCACTTAAAACTTATTTGACACGTTAACCTCAACTAGTATCTGTAATACTAGTTATTTTGACGTTCACGCAATTGTTATTTTGTTTATTTTCCATAGCCATCTTTCATAATTGTAAATGAATTCGTTAGTTAATTTTATAAAGTATGATTAATACATGAAAAGTTCAAATCGATTTATTTCGAAAACGGTGTCGGTCGTTAGCATAGACAAGAGTACCATTTTTTTATGAAAATATCGAAATTTTTAAACATTATGTTAAAATTGCGAAATTTTGAAAACAAAGAACTCATGAATAACAATGTCCAATGCCCGCCCAAACGAGCCGCTTATGAGTACAACTAAAAATTCATATTCACGCCATACGATTGGGCATATTCCACTAAATAAATGTACAGAACGCTAGCATTTAAAGAGAAACCATTTTGAAGATATTTGGATTAAACCGATGTTAGATTTCGCTTTTAACAAATTGTTACTTTGTGGTTGATGTTAAATAAAGTAACACAACCTTCTACTACTTTTAACGATCTTTAACATCGCGTGCAACAAATTGGAATCCGACGTTTCGTGTTCAGTAACTATCATCCATTTTGTTTTATTATCGCTAAACAGATGAATATTTCAAAAATATAAAAATACCTATATATGGACTTTAAACATATCGATTAATTATGTTCCTGAAATTTTTCACACAACGCGTAATTTAGCAAAAATTCTAAGGTGGAATTTCAATACCAGATTAACAATTAATTTTATAAGAAAAACTGTAGACATATTTTTAAAGAAAATTTAATTTTACAACTTTTCTTTAAAAGTGTCTTAATATAGCAAAAAGTCTAAAATTAATCAAATATGAATGAAAATGGTTAAACTTTGGATATTTTTAAGTTAACATGTATTTATGTCTATTAATCTCAATCTGACATGAAGTTTTAAACGTCATTCTGACAAATTTTGTTACATAAAATAATTTTAAAATATGGCTTCAGTTCTTTAAACTTTAAAAGTTTTTCTCCTATTCCACCAAATAAATTGGTATCGCCCGCAAAAATTTGGGCACTCTGTGTTAACATCATCCATATGTACCTTCTCGTCGTAAAAAGATGTATGTAAAATGGGGTTGAAATTTAAAAAATTAGTCGATGACGTCATTCTTTTCACACTTTTACGTAAAAAATTCTAAATTGAAAATAAGTCGACGGGTCCAGTGTTTTCTTCTAAACCCAATCGAATTTTAATTGAATTTATCCGCTACTTTACTAACGTACTGTATGTAGGTTTGAACGTAATTGATTACATAGAATTGAAAATGCTTAAATTGTATTATCGGGATTTTATAAAAGCGCGCGGTTTGGGCATTCTTTGATTGTTAACGGCTATCTGACTTGACGCTTTCAGCGTTCATCGAATGGACTATTGTTTACGTTTGCACAATGTTGCCTATATTCGTTACGAAATCAAAAAATAGGTTGCATAGATATGTTAGAAATTATTATTATTAATATTATTTCACTT
Source organism: Vesta saturnalis (assembly GCA_036346205.1). Classification (NCBI taxonomy): domain Eukaryota; kingdom Metazoa; phylum Arthropoda; class Insecta; order Coleoptera; family Lampyridae; genus Vesta; species Vesta saturnalis. The sequence goes on from JARFJB010001920.1 coordinate 239,289, forward strand.
CTTTGTATTGTGCCAAGATATTTAAAGGAAAATGACTGTGTCGTTAATAAGGAGGTCTGTAAAAACAAAAATCTTAGTAGTACACGGGCACTATCCTCCACTTTGATGCGTCAGTCCCCTTGGACACCTTCCCTCCACTTTTGTACACACCCACGTGGGAGGCGTATATTTGGAGGGTGGGGTCGGCTTCTTTTCGGGACATTTTCAACCCTTGGACGAGTTGATCCCCTAATTTGCTTATTTAAGAGCCTTTTGGATGTATACCTTTGAGGTCAGGCAACTGCGCGTACATGCAGTGTTCTATTGGAAGGATTAAAACTAGGCCACGCCACTTTTAACCGATTGGTCGCGTGCGCTCGCCTCGTGGCTTCTAATTGGTCTTTAGTCTCACTCAGCCGATGTGCTCTGATTGGAGGACTAAGTCTCTGCATTCTGATTGGTTATGGCGGGAAGTTTGAATTTGTATTCAATAAGCCCTAATGCTAACCTGTAAGACGTGTGTAGGGTCTAGCTCTCTGGACTTCCTCCTCATTCGATTATAGAACACTTATTTTTATTTTAATTATCATAGTTAAATTTTTTACTGTTATTCAAATTAATCTCATGTACAACAACAACGAAACATGAATTCTATTATACCAATAACGTATAACAAGTGATTTTTATAATGCCATTTTCTACTTGAATGTTAAATTTGTTGTTTTCCGGCGGCTCTAATGAACTTAATGAAACGTCTTTGGTCTTCAGCTGTTCATTAAACTGGCTTATCTGGTCCTCGACGTTGAAAAACTTGTAAAGCGCTCAGGTAGTATGTATTTAAACTAGACCTGTTCCACAGCAACCCTTTCTCCATATTTTGTTGATGTGAGTCAAGGTTGAGTATTTTGTATTCAACACCAATCTCAAAATCCTTAATATTTTAAAAGGCTTAAAACAGGTTGTTGCGTTTAGCTTATTTAAATCCATTTCTGTAATTATAATGTACATTAAAAACTGTACAGTGAATAAAATAAAGTAAATAGTTAAAGCAAAAATAATAACTCACCTGTTGATTGAAGAGACGCGGCGTTCACATGAAGTAAAAGACTGAAAGAAGCTAGAGAATACTTCTCCGTTTTTATAGGCCGATCTCATTACCCTGGTTACGCAGCAGGAAAAATAGCGTAAACAATGTTTTCTAATTAGATCACTTTCTAAAAATAAATATAGAATTTATGAGTGAGTGACAACGTATTGTAAATCACGCAAACGTGAAAACATACAAACACGAAAACACGCTAACACGAAAACATGCAAACGCAAATACAAACGAAAACACGCTAACGCGAAAACACGCAATCACAAAAACACGTAAACACAAAGACACAAACGAAAACTCGCAAAGCTGCAGACTTGAATCAAAACAGGGAATTATAAATGAATAGTTTTTCTTTATATGCCGTCTGTCTAATACGGAACACGGCGATCTAGTTTTTCTAGGTAACTATATAGTTCTAAACATGCATGAGCTGTCATGTAAGCGGCTATGGTCACATTAATAGATTTTAGAGGTTCCGTTCACCCTCTGGTCTATCCCAATTTACAACCACCACATTATCATTAATAGGTATAATGGATTGCACTTGGACCAAAGGATCCGTAAACAATTTGAAAAGTCTTTTGCTTATACAATACGCATTGGGTTAAATTTTCACCGGCCAGACTTAAAAAAATTCAGCATCAGCTTGGCCAAGTACCTTAAACCAGGATTTTTTAATATTCTTCTCGTCTGCTGAATCCCTCTTTATTGTAATATTGCGTTATGTAGCTCAACTCCTCGGCTTCTGACGTAGAATGGTTGGGAACATTCCTGTTTGAGTTTTGGAAATTATCGATGTAACTGCTAAACAATCCACCTTGTTTCGTCCTTTATCATATGTGGTTACATCATACTCCCAAATCTCAAAACGTCCAAAACTTTATAGTTTTTGAATAGCCTCACCAATTCGTCCACTACAAATGGTCCTGAAACTGCGCTCGGGTTCACTATGCCCATTCTCCTTCATTTAACTCAGCACCATAAGCCCTATATAACAAAAACATCAACTTTCCATGCATTTTTAGGGGCAAAACAGGGTGATAGAGATCAGAGGGCGGTAGTACTCGGCATTTAACTAAACCCTCCACCGTGTCCAATGAAATGCTCTTAAACCTAAACCTACATGAATTCTCGTATCACCTACAGGATATTTACAGTATTTATTCATAAGGGTATAACGAACACGTCATAATACATTATTTTCTCGCTAATGCCGTCACATTCATGGTAGAGTTTGCTAATTGTGCGACCACCGTAAAACGCGTCTCGTGGGTTTAAAACTTGTCATCTTGAGCGTGTAGATTCTGTATAAACGCTCTTAACTCATCGTTTGCAAGTATTATTTTTTAAAATCGCATTCACGCATTTCCACTAGATTATACACGCTTGCGTAGAAATTGAGATCGTGCCGTCGTATTTTCGTTTCAAAACATGGAGTATTTACACCTAGTTTAGGGTCAATATTTGCCTGGTTAAACATTTCTCGCAACCGTACCAATAATCCCAGAAACTCGTAAATGGTATTTGGTTCGACACAATAACTCGACCTTAACACCTTCAGGTGTTCTAAACTCAAGCTTTCCCGACATGCTGTATGGTTACTTGTTGTGAATGTTCCACCCAACGTAACCACTATATTGCGACTTTGACTGCTTGTCGGCACGCCTGTAATTGCCTTTTGGAATGAGCCCAATTGTGTTCTGATTAAGGAAAAGTCTGAAACACTTTATTGAGGCACTAGCAATGTTGGTTGACTCCTCAAACGGATCGACTTTATTTGAGTCGTGAAGGTGGTACAGAAACTAATGCAACCTTTAACGAGGATCTTAACGTCCATTAGACAATACTTCACAATCTCCTCGCTCATCTTAAAAACATAATTACTTGGGTTGCCAATCTAAAAGTTTTTCCGATCTTACCTGACATCTGGTCAGCACAATAATATTCAAGCGATGACAAAGGACCCTCGTAATTCTGATTCGCGGATGTGTTGAAGAAATGGAAAATACTCCTTGGGCTCGGGAAAATTGAAAGTTTTGGAAATGGAGAGTGATGATGGAACGAAGTTAAGGAGTCAATAAATCTAATATCACCGCATTGAATAGAAATGAGTTTTAGACCGTTGGAGATGAATTTGGGCCTCCACCATATCATTAGATAGCATGCATCTAAGCACAAAACAACCCTCGTACCCTTCATGTTATGTGCAATGCATGTAACTTTAAATTTTCGCGCTTTCTCGGCAACATACGCTAGAAACGATTCAATAATTCTTCCCTGAAATGTGCACTCTTTCGCTACACATCGGACATCTCATCCAGATTGTCAGTGTATTGGATACAAACAGAGCAAACATTCGCGGCCACACAGACTGGAATCATGCAGAAATCGATCATTTGCCCCTCACACGCTTTCTTTTGCATGCACTCAAATCATAAAATATAAACATAGATGATTTACCATCACTGGTGTAACGAGTTTTGTTAACGGGCATATAGCAAAGATGATCAATAGTGTTTGGTCCTGCATGGGACAACGACTGTACATCTATGTTTACCCTTTATCTCTGTAGTTTTAAGACACTTTACACATCTACGTAATTTTCGCAGAGCTCAGTGTCCTTTTTCTAAAACATTTGTCCGTAAAAAACATCTTGCAATCACTGCATACATTTTCGGGTTTTCAATAGAATGGCTTTTGATGACAACCAGGACACTGATACATACATTTCACATGATTTTTGTCATTATAACGATTTCTCACTGTTCGCAGTAATAACTGCAGGTAAATGCGGAAGTGAGACTGGTAATGACATTATAGTGCTCATCTTCTAGTATTAAATTTAAAACTAATCTACCCTGTTCCTGGGACCCTCAAAATAAACGAATCACCTATTCGCGAATTATAAACTACAATGGTATATTTAAATGGTTTTGAAATACTTGAATGTGCTCGTAACTACCATCCTGACTAAGGTCTACCCACTGTTTTGGAAAAGCTGCATAGCTCGTACTTGAAGTAAAGGATAATCCATTTCCATACAAGACGCATTGCATCGTTGCTTCTAATCTATTCTAGGACTAGTGCGCGAGCTAAACAATTGTTTCGTTGATTGTTATCTAAAAATAATACCACGTTTTTAGCTTTACAAAAGTCTTCAAACTTCATGCGCGTCAATTTTTGCGTATCGAAAAAAGCTAGCATTGCTCTGCATTCCTGTTCAGTAACCATTATCACCCTCACCGACAAATCGTCCATTCTTCTAAATGAGCAACTGGTTTCTCTGGATAATTAGGGTTCCTTAATGATACCAACACGGTTTGATGCAGCCGCATCCTGACAATGTATGTATACAACTCCTCGAATGCATTCTGCAAAACTATTGTTAAATAACATTTAGGAAACGAAATATTTTCCAAGCCATGTTAGGATTATCCTTGCATGTTTCGTCGTTGAAGGTTAATCTCAACGATTTAACGTCGTATTAAATTTTTAATAAATTTATTTGACTCCCCATTATATTAATATGATTTATTTGGGTAGAGGATGGTCCGGCCTCTTGTTGCTGTGTTGATAGGCCTGAGCCCGAATGACTTTGTCAATGTAATTACTCATTGTAAGCGAAACAATAGAAAATTGAAAGACATAGTTATCAGATCCACCACGCGGAAGTTTCAACATCTCATCATTATCAAACCTACTCCATATTGAGCAGGGCTTTAAAAAATAATTGAAATTTAAAAAAAAAACGTCAATCCGCTAACTCTCTGTACAGCCTCCGCAAAATCATTATAAAGCTCTATCGATAGTGTCATTTCACACAACATCTTATAAGTAATAATATTAGCATTTTCAACCATCTTCGGATAATGCACCAGCACTGAACAAACCCAAAATTTGGTTAACGTTTAAGATTCCATAACGATGATAACGCAATGCTTCAGAACAGAACTAAATTAACTAACCTCAAATGCACGTATTTATAGTACACCTCCAAGGTCAAATTAAACCACTACAAAATCCAAGGCTAACTTCAAGGTCAGTTGAAGGTGACTTTTTCTCAAGGTAAAATATACATGTTTAGATAAAATTATTAGGTAGATTTCGCAACTGACAAATAGGAAGTAAAAAGTGTAATAATCTTTAACAATTTGCAACCTCTTTTATAATAAATGCGTTATAAAATTAAAACCACATTGTAAAACAAAAAAACGGTTATTGCTGGATGCTGTTTAAACTCATATATGACATAAACACTTTGTTAGGTAAGGTCAACTTCTGTAAAATTCATAACTTGATACATGTTAACTTAAAAAATTAATGCCACTTCATAAAATTAAAATGCACTTGTTAACAGCTTAAATTAATTAAATAAAATCTTTTATTATAAAACACTGTCATTACCTTTACATGTCTTTGTTTTATTAGAATACAATTTTATGGCAGATGATAATTTAAACTATTTATAATAAATTTTTACAAAAATCACATTGTAAAACTACAAAATGTTAATTTATTACTTAATTAGGTACTCGTTTATTTAAAGCAATTTATATGTGCACATACAATATAAAAACACAGTTTGAAGACTGTTATTTATTTATAACACCTAGGTGATATGTTGTTTGTACACAATATAAAAACTGGAGAAGTCCGGCTTTTACAGGATCAAAGTGAAAATCATTTTTAAAGCATGTTATCGTCGTTTGTTTTATTTTGAATGTAAATTTATAAGTACAATATAAATGCTAAATACGAGTTGCAGTAATCAGGTTTTGTGTATTACTTTCTAAATTAGATAATAATGGGAAAGCAATAGGCAGTTTATATCCAACCATTCATAAGTAGAAAACGTGTTTAGTGAGGCTACGTGAGGATACGTTGTATAAAAAATATTTCAGTTCAACATATGGTTACTGTTAGAACAGTTGAAAGAAAAACACACTGAAGGTGTGTATTATTTTTAATATATGTTTTACTTGATATTGCTAACAAAATGTCGATAAAGATTTTAAATGTATTATTACTCTTATAGGATAACGTCATAAAATCAGATCTGCAATAGCTGGATTTATTCCTCGACTTTAAACTTGTAGTTATTGATTTGAATATAATAATAAACCATTAAAATCTTTTGTCTTTTATTTCAATCAATTTGATATTTTAAGACATGTTAATTTAATTTAACTCTATGTTAATATATGTATACACACACACACACACACACACACACACACACACACACACATATATATATATATATATATATATATATATATATATATATATATATATATATATATGTATATATATATATATATATATATATATATATATATATATATATTTGTATAATGTGCATTGTTACGCTAGAATTATATAAACACATTATGAGGAGAATGGCGTCATTACTGCGCTGTAGTAAGGCTAAAACAGAAATTTTGGTTTTTATCGTGTTCATGATACAGACAATTGAAATTGTTATGATATACTAAGTTATGTTGCTAGTTAATATTGCCGTTGTCATTTTTCATAACTTCCTGAAAATTTATTTTTACGGAAATATAACCTCAACCAAAATTCTAATTATTTCTAATACCAATGCAGTCACTACTGTTCTAGTAAATTGTAACTAATGTAAGTTATTTCAAACAAAGTAGTGCCTTTTGAAATTCTAAAAATGTTAATAAATGCCCTTTTGGTGAAAATTAAAATCAACAGCGTAGTAGTGCACATTATACATATATATATATATATATATATATATATATATATATATATATATATATATATATATATATATATATATATATAGTAATTATTGTTTCAGTCCTTTTAATGAGGTTTTATAACTGTTAATAAACGCGTTTCTATAAAACAATTTTGTTTGTATGTAATTGAACATTCAAATAAATCAGACATAATTTTTTGAATGTATAGGTGGTGACTGTTTAGAAAGAGAATCTGCCTATATAAAAAGAACCATTGCATTAGGGTAAAAATTATTTATTATTTCACGTAATATTTAATTTAGACTTTAATGTATTCAGTTTTGAACTGTAAGCTGGTTTCCGCAAACTGTAAGACATGGTTTATTGATTGAGATAGATCTGATTGATTTGGTCGAGCATGATTTGTTTGAGATTGATTGAATAATTAATTAATTGATTTGTTTGTGTGTGAAAGATATATATATATATATATATATATATATATATATATATATATATATATATATATAAATATATTCTTTCCAGTCCTTTTAATGAGGTTTTTATAACTGTTAATAAACGCGATTCTATAATACAATTTTGTTTGTATGTAATTGAACATTCAAATAAATCAGACATAATTTTTCGAATGTATAAGTGGTGACTGTTTAGCAAGAGAATCTGCCTATATAAAAAGAACCATTGCATTAGAGTAAAAATTATTTATTGTTTCGCGTAATATTTAATTTAGACTTTAATGTATTCAGTTTTGAACTGTAAGCTGGTTTCCGCAAACTTTAAGACATGGTTTATTGATTGAGATAGATCTGATTGATTTGGTCGAGCATGATTTGTTTGAGATTGATTGAATAATTAATTAATTGATTTGTTTGTGTGTGAAAGAGCCAAGAGAGAGAGAAGAGACGTTCAAGATCAACTTCTATTACAGAAAATGTTCATCAGTCTACGCCACTAGATGGCGCTAAATTCAATTTTAACTCAAAGGGGACCAGGGCGCAGACCTAACACAAATCCTGTCTTACAAGGTTAGGGCAACTTATTAGTACAAATTTTTATGACCGTGGAAGGCCTACACCTGTAAGATTAGGTTAGAACCCACATACAATTGCCCAAGGAGCCACAATAGGGGCTAAGTCATGAGAGCTAGCTTCTGAACTTATAAGTTATTTCCAACACGCACAGGGCGAAGGCCGAGAACAAGTTTAAAGATCAACACGTGTCTTACATGTTAGCATTAGGGCCTTATTGAATACAAATTCCAATTTGCCATAACCAATCAGAATGCAAAGACTTAGTCTTCCAATCAGAGCGGATGATGTGGGGTAAGGACAATCAATAGCCAGAGAGGTGGCGCACGCACGACTAATCGGTTAAAAGTGGCGTGGCCTAGTTTTAATCCTCGAATGGAACACTGCATGTACGCGCAATCCTAAAGGTATACAGCCAAAAGGCTCTTAATACAATCAAATCAGGGCTCAACTCCGCCTAAGTTGAAAATGGCCCCGAAAAAAGTCGACCTACCCTCAAAATATACGCCTCCCATGGGTGTGCACAAAAAGTGCAGAAGGTGTCAAAAAATATTTCTTCAAAAAAGCAGGGACGTGGTTTTTTTACTTAAAAGTGATTAAACTTAAATATTCTACGCCACTGGATGCAGCCAGTTGACTCAAATTCACCTGATTAACTGTACTTAATTAGACATTTAGGTGTAACAAATCTCAGTGTAATATCTTTTGTAGTTTTGAGAATCTTAAAAAACCTTAAAAAAGTATTTTTAATCAACCTGTATCTCGGTTAGGAAGCATTTTCGGAAAAGCGTTTATGATCATTTTTGTCTTATTTTGAATCATAGAATCTCCAGTTTTCGTTTGTCGGTGATTTTAAAATACACCCTTCATAAGTGAAAGGTATGAAAAGACAATAATTAATAATCATTTACTTATTAACTGATTAATTAGTGAAAAAATCAATCAAAGAAATTTCACAAGCTCAATGTAGTGGTGAGTGGCTAGTTAAAGTTGTAACGTCACACGCAAAGTTCAATACATTTATGCTGAACTGTACTTATATAAGTAATCCGATGTACTTTCGGGGTAGCTGTGAAGCAACAATTCAATCTTGGTAAATTCACTTAATAAAACTTTATATTATTGTCAAATTATTGACAAATGGTATAACAAAGGATGTGATTCAGTAATATTATACATTTAGTTCTTGTCATGCATTGCCCGAATGAACCCAATGCAGTTATCTGACTCAAATCACTTTTGAAAGACCAAGATACAAATCTCAGTGGTAAGATTGTAACGGAGTTATGTAGTTAGAGCTTTGACAGAAAAATGTAGTTTAAGACTTTAAAACAAATTTATATGCAGAGGATACAGAAGACAAATATCATTCTTTATAACAATCATAAGATAGTATAGATTTTTGGACATACCAATTGCTACAATTGAACAGATATGTTTGGCCAAGATTGAGATGATAACCATCTGAATAAAATTTGTATACATTTTACGTAAAACAAACATTGTTAAGGATAGATATTTTAAATAAATAATGCTTTCCACTGTTTGAATAACAACTCCATAATACGAAGTCAAAGTTTAACAGTTTAGAGTAAAGGTTTACTGGCAAATTCATCACTATATACGAAACTATTATAACCAGTACACGTAAAAGAAAAACATTTTCTCCCTTAGGATATACGAAGTGCTTCAGTGCAATCTCATAGATCTTAGAAGTAAATGCTTAACACAGAGGCAAATTTATATTCCTCTGTGGAGTTACGTACATTTAAGATATATTAGAATTTCTATTAGTTCAAACGTGTGCACATCATATTCTAACTAAAGAATTTATTATAAGTTTAATAACTCCAGTAATAAAGTTAAAGTAATCATTACTTTTTAAATAAATCTGCTTATTTTGTAAAATATACTTTTGAAGTTAAAAATTACCAACAAGAATATGAATTAGAAAAGTTAAATTTCTAATTCAACTCTCAATATTATTGGCATCGACGGAATAAATTTCTCTACTTTCTAACGGAGGAAGTTAGATAGGTTTCTAGAAATTTTTCTGATGTAATGACGGTTCAGAACCTGGTTATGAATTCGTAAATTCTATCGTAACGCATTTTTTATATCTAAATACATTTTTCAAAACATTTTCGGTTAACCTACGTACCAGTATGTCATAAGATAATCAAACTTATATGTGATATAAACAACATTTTAACTAATTGAAATTTCTGTAAATGTTTTGAAACATAGATTTGGTGCGATTATTAATGTAAGTGTTTGAAAGACAGTTCAGATACACACATGTAAATAAATTCACTAAAAAGAAAAGTGTTGCTGTTTCGTGTTTAATGACAGTTAGGGTCCGAGAACCGCTTGACATGCATGAAAACCATCAAAAGATACGTATACTAAACATTACTAGTAGAAATGGAAATGGACATTTCCGTTTACTCTATGTCCAGATCACGTAATGATTCAGTTTAAATTCACAACACATTTCTGTTGTTAATTAATTACCGTTACCAATTTAGAAAGAAATCTTGCGTAATGATATAAGTTGCTGGGTTTTAAAATAGCCGTTGCTAGACACCTAAAGGTTTAGCATAGCTCAAAGCAGCGGTTTTCAAACTTTATGGTTCCGTGGAACGCTTTCAGGGGCGAATTTTGTTTTTGTGGAACCCTCAACCACATTCCAATTAAAAAAGTGCATAATAATCAGTTTCTTTGCGTAAGATGAAAAACGAGACCTTGAATCAAATATTTTACCATTAAAGTAATTTATGTTGTGGGCCGAATACTGAATACAGATACATAATATTGCAAGAAGTTACATTGAATTGTTGAAACAAGTTAGTCATTTTATGCTTAGTATGGATACCATTTTACTATAGATTTGTATGTAATGCACTTAATTTCATTTCATTTCATTCCATGTGAAGTTTTACTGAAACCAAAACATTGATATTTTTAAATATTTAACTTTAATAGCTTATTAGATCTGCCAAGAACAAAGGTACAATGTGTTTTGAGGAACACAGTTGGAAAAGAGCTGTATGAGAAAGTATTTATTCTGACGAAAGCTGCGCTGTCTTGCAAGTGACGCAACTATTGCTGTTATGTTAGTAACCTTACAGTTGTAGCTTGATGTGAAACATAATTACTCGTACTTAAATATGAATCTCACAACGGGAATTTAAGTATTTAAGAATTACGATACGCCACTGGAAAATGGGTTGAAAATGAACTGCGAATATATTGAAACATGAACTGCGAATATATTGAAACATTTTGTATAAATATAACCTAAATCTTATATTCAAGTTCAAAATAAGTTTACAAGTTAACATTCAAAGCTATTGAATGAACTTTAAACAAAGTATAGACTAATATTTATATCAATAATAAATTAACACTTAATTCAGAAATCCTAAATGATAATGAACCGTCACTGATCAAACCGTGACTGATCGGAGTTTCCCTGTAGAGGCGCCACTTACCGATAAAATGTATATGAAGTTCAACAAAAATTATTAAGAAATAAATCATGTTTTGGTCAATTAGAATTATATATTTATTTTACACATAACTTTTATCTACTATGTTATTTTTGCAAGAATATGTCAATGGGGAATACTTTTTAAAGTGGATTCAATGGAAATTATTTTAAAGGCAAAATTGATGTATTAATCGATTGTGTCGGATAAAAACGTAATTTACTTATATCCTACGTATATATCCTAACAAATTGTTTAGAATTTAGTACAAATTTAGAAAACGAGCTAGGAAATTAATTAAAGTTTATGTCTGTGCCGTTATACAATAAATTTGTTACACTTATATATATATATATATATATATATATATATATATATATATATATATACAAGGTTCCCCATATTAGACTATACAATTTAAAAGTCGAATAAAACTTTCTAATCAAAGTAAATTAACTTTTAATGGACTAATAGTAGCTTATTCTGTGGGATTTATGATTAAAGTAAATAACAATTCAAGTTTTAAAGATCAAGGAGGCGCCTGTCTATAAACAAAGACTTAAGTGTTTCTGTCAAATATGCGTTATACGCAAACGATATAATTGCTCCAGTTTAACAATTTTCATTGCATTATGAATTATTCGATTCAAGAGCGTGTGTTTTCTGTGAAGTCTACATTAGAACTGGTTCATTTGAAGAAGTTCGGCGTGCATTTCGACGGCAGTTTGGAAACAATAATAGGGCGATGACAACACGCTTTACAATTGCGGCGTGGGTTCGCCATTGGCGTGAAAATGGCTCTGTGCAAAACATTAAAAACCTGGACGTCGAAGAACGGTGCGTACGCCTGAAAATATTGAACGAGTGAGAGCTGCCTTTACAAGAAGTCCTAAGAGATCGGCTAATCGGCAATCACTTGCCCTAGGAATATCTAAGAAGTCTCCACAGAATTCTGCATAAAGATATAAAATTTCACCCCTATAAATATCAAATGGCGCATAACCTCAGTGATCTAGACAAAGGAGCGAGGGTGACATTTTGTGAAGAATTTTACATCAGCATCGTGGAGAAATTCATAATTTGCTAATGAGCGACGAAGCAAATTTTCATTTGGACGGTGTTGTTAACAAGCAAAACTTTAGATACTGGGGAGTAGAAAATCCTCACGAACTGTTTACCAAAACCTCCACAGTCCAAAAGTCGTTGTTTGGTGCGGTGTAGCATCATTTGGAATTATCGGTCCTTATTTTTTAAGGATGAAAATAACCGTTCTGTTACAGTTAATTCCGAACGCTACATAAACATGTTGCAAACGTTTCTTATCCCAGAACGAATTAGACGAGGACTAAATGGCGCCATATTATTCCAGCAAGATGGAGCAACGGCTCACACAGCCAGAAACACTATGAGAATTTTGCGAGATTTTTTGACGGCCGTATAATTTCCCGATTTGGAAATTTGAATTGGCCCCGAGATCTCCTGATTTAACGGCCCCGATTTTTCTCTGGGGATACCTAAAGCAAAAGTTTTTTTTCAAGTCGTCCCGCAACAATTCCGGAGCTGAAGGAGCAGATTCGAAATGAAATTGCAGGAATAAATGGAATTTGCTTGCCGAGTGATAATAAATTTTGAACTTAGAATTCAAAAATGCATTGAAGACGAAGGAGGGCATTTGGAAGACATGATCTTTAAAACTTGAATTGTTATTTACTTACATAAATCCCAAAGAATAAGCTACACATTAGTCCATTAAAAAGTTAATTTACTTTGATTAGAAAGTTTTTATTCGACTTTTAAATTGTATAGTCTAATATGGGAACCCTATATAATATATATATATATATATATATATATATATATATTTATATATATATATATATATATATATATATATATATATATATAGATTTAACTTAAATTGATGTAGTCGATTTGTACCTTGGAGTTCATTGTTCCAGCTTAATACAAATTAAGGTGGACAGTACTACGATATTGGGTTGGAACGGAGTATTCGGACTGACTTAATTTGTGGTAGAGAATAAGTTTTCAGAGATACTTGAATTGATTGTGGAATAGAAATTCTCTATTTTTGGCAGTAAATTTAAAAGCGGTCAATATACGTTTTTCAATACCAGACCTATTTTAGCTTTAAAGTCATCAAAAGACATCGTTCATTCGTCATTGTTCTTAAGTATCAAGCTCAATTCACATTTCAAATTAAGATACCTAACCAGAGTTGGTCATGGTTAGTTTAGATTATAAACTAACCTATATCAGTATCAATACTCGATATCGGAGATAAGCTTTGAGCTTCTTAATATAAATTCAGGACCACTGAGTTATTATTATTTGTCAAAGCCTAACGATTTATACAGAATGTAAATTATAGTTACATGACGTTCGAATGTTAGAGAGCGTCTTATTAAATCATTATATAATTGCTATAAAATAACATTACAACTCTCTTCCAACGTGGTGGAATAGATTAGTTATTAGATCACAATTAACTTTATCATCTATAGTTTTATTATAATACAGCAACCATCGTAATGAGCACAAATGCTTAGTGTTTCATTACACGGTATGTGGTATAACCAACCTTACAAATATATTTTTTACCTTATCGGCTTATTCTTTTTAGCAGATATGTTCATTGGTACTTTCAAGTGCATTTACCGATAGTAGTTTGGAAAAATAGATCTAATGTGCTTTTTATCATTTGTTATAGGTTCTAGGACCTTGAAAGAGAATTTTAAATATTCACTGTAATTTGAATTCAATTGTAACAAAACTGTAGGTCCTCCACTCATTTGATTTTTACCAATTTATTCAAATTCAGAAAATCCATTTTATAGGTAATATTAACCCTACACTGCACGCGCTAGAGGAAATCCCTCTCCTTTTGTACTGACGCCCATAAGTTTCAAAGCGATTTAAATTTAACTTTGACTGTCTATGAATGCATTCCTACATATCGTTGGCGGTGAGTAGTGGTGGCATGTTTAAAATTAGAATTTAGGTTCGTTGGCAGTTTATCACAAAAGTAGTTACAATGTAGATGAGAGCGTGATTCTAGCTACGCGTGTAATAATACCTGCCTGTGAAACAAATCAACGGAATTTTTTGTTTAAATGCTGTACTTCTGGATTTTCTATAATAATAGGAATTTTAAACTTGTTTTACCTGTGTTTTCATTTTCATATCTATACTTCACTCAATTTTTGAAAACAATGTCTTCGAAACTATAGATTCTTCAAATATGTATTGTAACGGGTGTCAATGTTTGTCAAGATCTATGGTCTATGGCTCTTTCAGAATACCGCAGAATGATTGTGCTTGAAGGCTTTAACTCAACAAAATTGAGAAACTAAAATCCGGAAGATAGCGAAGTAGTTCAATACAGGAAGACGTCGTATGTTAACACACCAACAGGAACAAACTATCTTAGATTTATTTGAAGAAAACCCCGAATTAAGCATAAGATGCGCATCACTGCAAGTTGGATTTCCCAGAACAAGAATCCCCAGTTTTATCAAACGATAGTTACTGAAGCCTTTTCATTTTCAAAAAGTTCAAGAAGATTTTCCGCGACGGACAAATCTCTGCTTATGGGCTCTTCAAAGGTACAACCGAAATCCGGAATTTTTGAACCGATTTTTTTTACCGATGAGGCGTGTTTACAAAGATGGCATAATAAATCTCACAACTTTCATTACTGGCCTTGCAAATCCACGTTATAAGGCAGACTCATTCACAAGAAAGTTTTCAATTAATGTGGTGGGCTGGAATCGTCGAATTACATTATCGGACATTTTGGTCGGTTAAATGCCGAAACTTACATAAATCTTTGAACATGAACTACCAATTCGAGGATGTTCCTCAAATTAGACGTAATTTGTTGTTTATGCACGATGGTACCATGAGGATTCGCGATAATGGCTGAATCAATTATCCAGGACGTTGAATCGGTTCAACTAATGTAGAATCGTTCAGATTTAAGCTATGGACTTTTCTTCGTGAAATTAGAGATCGCGTTTATGTAAATTAGAACTCGCGAACATTACAAGAAAGAATCTTGCCTCGGCTGAATGAAATTAGCGTTCCTATTATTATGTAAAATACGTCGGCATTTTTGTAAAACGTCTGCGGGTTTGTATGAACTAGACGGTTCACATTTTGACATTTTTGGAAATAACCGTATTTTTGTTTTCTTTTAGTTTCTGTTTAAGTTGCTTTGTCATTATTTTTGCAATTAAATAAATCTCAAAAAGCAAATTTCTTTATTGGTTACGACACATACGATTCCATGCAAATCTCGATGTGCATTCGATCACATTTTGCAATTTTTCTCGCATACGACGCATTTTACGAAAAAATTGCAAGAGATAAAAACGTTTCTAAATTTAATAAGATTTAATAAGAAATTATAATATTCGGACATAGTTTTGGGGCTTCAAAGACAAGAAGGCACTGAAAATAGTGTCTTAACGGATTCTCATCCCGGAAAGCATCACCCCATCAGATTCTACATGTCGCAAGACCCCTGTGTACCAAATTTCGTAATTTTCCCATACGAGGCTTCTGAATTATTAAATAAAAACTATTCTTGGATGCGAATTTCAGGGGGCTGTAATTCCGAAAGGGGGGTAATTTGGGAAAAATAAAAAATACAGGTCTTCTAATTTCGTTTTGAGAATCTGCGGACAATTTTTGTTGCATTAATCTCCGGACACCCTGTATCGACTAGAAATTTTTAAGGTATAGGCGAAATTTTATACTCTTTCTGACTAAAATATAAAAAACATACCATTCTATTTAATATTTTGAAGAAAATCGCTAAAATTTCAGCAATATTTGGAAAGCGTCCTCTAGCTTTTTGTTCGTTAATCAAACTTGACTTTTTAATAGATCAACGAATAGCGCAAGAAAAGACCTTTCCAACGAAATATTGCTTTTTAAGATTCGATGACTGGTTCCGAAGATAATTACGTGTTTGTCTGACAACTTTCGCAGCTCCACCTACGGAAAACCTGTGAAGTTAGAGAAAAACTTCTTATACAAAAAATGAGTAAAATTGTCCCAAAAATACAACTACGATATTTCCAATATACCTTTTCCTTAAGTTTCTGTTACTTATTTGACATTTTTTAATTTACTACAGCAGTTACGCCACCTAGCGGTCTATTTACAAACTTTAAAATTATTTCCAGCATTTTCTCTTGGCCACATTTACTGATGAATTTTTTTTTTGGATGTCGTAACATAAGCGGTTTCTGGGATATAGGCGGCGTCCTTCCTTAATGACTCACCCAATACAATAGTGAGGAAAATTAGACTGAGGGGTTAAATAAGGAAAATGTAGCAGGAACGGTGAATGAAGCTGAGAATCATATTGGGATAAATGAGGTATAGGAAACGGTAGCAAGGCAGAAAAACAGTAAAGGATAAAATCACTGCTAAAATGTTAAAGTATAGAAGTGCAAAGCTTATACGAATATTGTGTGAATTATTCAATGTATGCCTTGAGTGTGGAAAAGTGCCGATTGAATGGTAGAACGCAATCATTGTACCACTATATAAGGGTAAGGAACAAGAGTAATTGGAAGAGATACAGAGGAATGTGATTGCTCAGTATACCTGGTAAAGTATTTGGAAGAGTGCTGATTGATAGAGTACCAGAAACTACACAAATTAAGGTTTGGGATGTGAATGGTGGCTTCATGCCAAGAAGAGGATTTGTTGAACAGATAGTTCCTCCCCGACAGGTGATCGTGAAGTGTTTAAGTGTAAAAGGGAAGGTGTACTTTGCGTTTGTAGATCTGGAGAAAGCGTATAACAGAGTGAATATGGACAAGCTGTGGGAAATATTTAATGAATATGGCGTAAGTAAAGGTCCAATAAACGGAATGAGGGCAGTATATAACGGTAGCCGGGCATGTGTTATGGTGAGAGGAGGTGTGACTGAATATCTTAATAGTGGACAAGGAGTACGACAAGGCTATGTGATGTCACCTTGGTTTTTCAATGTATACATGGATAAACGTGTTAGGCAAGCATGTACCGATACAAATGGTGTAATGGTTGGTGACGTAAATGTGCGAATTCTTGAGTATGCAGATGACCCAGTCTTATTAAGTGACATTTCGGATGAACCACAAATTCATTTGAGGAAGTTTGATATAGTCTGTGAGAGCATGGACCTAAAGGTAAATGTGAACAAAACTAAGATTGTGGTGTTCAATCGGGAAGGTGGAAAGGAGAGTAGAGCATTTACCCTGCAAGATGAAATTGCGGAACAAGTGAATAAGTTGTTATGTCTGAGTAGAATGTTCACTGCAGATGGTAAAATGGATGGTGAGATTGGATAAAGGGTCAATGGTAGAAGGAAAGTGGTTGGAAGTGTTTAGACGATAATGGGAAACGAAATCATGTGTATACATGCTAATGGAGCAATTTAAAGTGACGTGGTTGCCCCGTCAGTACAGTATGAAAGTGAGACATGTGTATGCCACAAAAAGTACGAAAGAAAAATAAGGGTATGAGATTCCTGAGAAGCGCATGTGGTAAAACGAGATGGAATAACATAAAGAATGAGTGTATTATGAAGGAGTGTGGCAAGGAAAAGACGATGATAGGTATAAAAGTTGTAGACTACGTTGGTTTGGCCACATTGGGAGAATAAACAACGCACGATTAACCAAGCAAATATATGTGGGTTGGGTTAAAGGTAAGACCGGCCTGGTAGGCCGCGTAAAACTTGACTAAATGCAGTAGAATGTATAATAAAAGAAAGAAAGGTAAGGAGTTTTAAAAATAAAAGGGCATGTCAGAGGTATTGAATGATTCTTGCGGAAGCTAGAGAGGTATGCAAGGATAGGAGGGCATGGCGAAAGATTGTCAATGAAAAATAAATACGAGGCTCGTTTGTTTTGCCTGCCTCCCAAGCGAATGACCTAAAGGTTATGTTATGTTAATGGCATAGCATAGGGGTTTTACTTACTGTCAATTATTATGTATACAACACAAAATTTACTAAACAAATTGTGAATGTTGAGCAAAATATCGAAACACAAAGTACGCACTTCGCAATACACACACACACACACACACACACACATACAGATATATCTATATATATATATATATATATATATATATATATATATATACAGGGTGATTTTTAAGTTGATGCCTTTTTTGAACTGTGTATAGAACTAAAAACTATTATTATTATTAACTACATAAATAAAGTTTACTCGTAGGATTTGAACCTACGACCTGTACTTTCTAGAGTACCACGCTAACCAACTGCGCCATCAAGGTTCAAGCCCCAATCGATGTAAATTTTGTCTCTAGCAAAGTACAGGTCGTAGGTTCAAATCCTACTCGAGATAAACTTTTTATTTATGTAGTTAATAAAATTAATAATAATTTTTAATTACATATTTACCTTTTAACTTATTCGTTCATAACAGAAACTTATAGTAATGTGTACAGAACTACTTAAAATAAACATCTTTTTCAAATAACATTCTTTCGTTTTGCTTTAATTGTTGCTGCCGCCTGTTCTATGCGCCCAATTAATTATTCCCGCGTGTTTACCGGTGTTTATAGCCTCACCACGCATATTCGGGTTGTTATGGAACTGCAAACAATCTCTGTGATAAAACGGCTGTTAATTTTGTTTTGTTTCTGTTTACACTTTTTATGTCAAATAGAAATGTGTCAATTTGTTGTCAGTTAATCGAGTGTTAGATTTCAGTCAGTTTGTGATTATTGAAAAATAAGGAATGGCACATGTGTATGAAAATAGTGAACTCGTGGACATGCTGTTGATTTATGGGGAGTGTCGTCAAAGTGCGGCTGCAGTCGCATGGCTGTGTGCAGAACGCTTTCCATTAAGAGTGCATCCGACATCCCGTAGTTTTATAAATCTCGTTCAGAGGGCAAGGGATACTGGTTATTTAAGAGAACATCGTGGAGGACATGTAGGAAGACCGAGACAACCTGTGAATATGCAGAATGAAGAACAAATTTTGAATATTGTTGAGGAAGATCCATCGATAAGTACTGGAGAAATTGCACGTGAGGTCGGTGTATGTCAAACAAAGGTGTGGAAAACATTTCGGGAAAATCAGTTGTACCCATTTCACGTTAAACGTGTACACGCGCTACTTCCTCAAGACCATCCCCGTAGAGTTGAGTTCTGTGCATGGCTTTTACAAAACAATGCAGATCATTTGAATTTTACAAGAAAAATTTTGTGCGTAGACCAGGCAATATTCACCAGAAATGGAATCAACAATTTCCGCAATGCTCCTGTTTGGTCATTTGAAAATCCCCATGCTATACGGAGATCAAGTTTTCAAGAAAGATTTTCCGTAAATGTTTGGGCTGGAATTGCAAATGGAATACTCATTGGTCCGCACATCTTGCCAGACCGTTTAACGAGCGACAATTATCTGAATTTTTTGGAAAATCATCTACCTAATCTGCTGGAAGAATTGCCATTGGATACAAAGCAAAACATGTGCCTTCTACAAGACGGAGCACCTCCTTATTTTAGACGAGAAGTGCGGGAGCTCTTATACTTTTCCAAACAGGTGGATTAGTCGAAATGGGCCAGTTGCATGGCCACCTCGCTCACCAGACCTTACACCATGCGATTTTTTTCTGTGGGGTTGCATGATAGCGTTAGTTTTTAAAACATCGGTAAACACGCGGGAAGAATTAATTGGGCGCATAGAACAGGCAGCAGCAACAATTAAAACAAAACGAATTTTGTTATTACGCGCTGTCACCGAACAGTGGTTACATGGCGCACAGCGTTGTGTAGAACCGAATGGTGACAACATTGAACATGTCATTTGAAATAGTACTTGACTGCTTATTATTCCTTTAAAACGAAATATCTCTGTTATTTTTGAGTTAATTAAAAAATATTATTTGAAAAAGTTGTTTATTTTAATTAGTTCTATACACGTTTAAAAAAAAGAATCAACTTAAAAATCACCAATATATGTATATATATATATATATATATATATATATATATATATATATATATAAAACAGGTCTACAATTACATTTACTTCACCTGGTTATAAAGGCAATAAATTTATTATAACTAACTCTATACACCAATCTACTACCTGTTTGCAGAAGTGGAAATTGTGTAGCTATTATAAAAGATAGTGATTTTAATTGGACTATTTAGATGTACTAGTTATAGGATTATATGCAATACTGAGTTAATTAAATGAACCAATTCTACGTGTAACACTTACTTGTATATACTCTACTTTGCATATGTGCGTAACTTGTGTATAATAGCTACTCATGATTACTTATTTGCTTTGTCAGTTTACATTGTCACAATAGAAGTGACTCTTTTTATAGCTGTCTTTATTGTCTTAGCTTCAGTTAGTGTTATGTATAAAAAACCTTCATGTAGATTTTATCTTAGCTGTTTTATCATTCATTGGGATAAAGACTTTGGGCCACGAGCATTTATTTTTCTTAACCATTAACTTGAAATGCAAAGTTTTACGTAAAGGTCGGTTTGTTTAGGGTAAAAGTACTAACATTCTATATGTCACATTTACTCTTGAACTCAAGAGTCTACGGTTAATTTAGTTCTACTTATCATTATTGGGTTGGGTAAACAGTAACGTTTATAAATAAATACCTTGATGCTTTCTACAGAATTAAAATTTAAGTAATCTAATCTTTGATGTCTTGTATTTTAGAATGATATTTGTGGTAGAAATTTACAGTTTACATTAGTTTGTGTCTTATTGAATAAAACTATAATTTGAGTAGCTTACAGTCTGATTTATTTTATTTCATTTTATTTTTTTAATAAACGAAATTTTTAATTACTGAATCACTAAATTCCTTGTTTTGATTTATATGTGTCTTTATACGTGCCAATTAAGATTTTCTCTTTCAGCCATCTTGTGTCTCTACTTCCTTTTTGAATTTTCAGGGTAGTATTTTAGAAAATTGATGGCGCCTACTATTACTAATATAAGGCTTAAAATACATACTGGAAAAGAACTGTTAGAGTGAGGTTTGACACTTACGATCTGTTCTTAGCTAAAAACTGCCTTACCATCTACGCTACCGAAGAAACAAATCTCACTCGATTTATATTTAATTTGTATTTATCTGTTTATTAATAACGATATGTACTAATTTTTATTTATTTAAGTGACCGTAGTCAATTTTTTGTGCATATGTCCTGTGAACCCATAATTCGCTAGATAAAATGATTTTAATGAATTAATACGGTCGCTTGGGCTGTTAGGGTTTACATGAAAACAACTCTTATGGTAAAATTAATATTTCATAATTTTGTTGTTATTCATCAGAGTGCTCAACAAATTTATCAAAGTGGCAGCATTTCTTAAAACACGTTCTTATGCTTGAGGTACCGGTCAAAGGCATAACTAAGACAACAGTTACTCACAGAACTGAATAAATAACATTAACCAACTAATCATACAATAATAAGATATCACAAGAAAATATTTGAAAGGGAAAACGATGGGCAGTAATTATAGAAGCTGTATGACATTGAACAAGATAATATCTATACCAATAGGTGATCGTAAGAAACATAATTAATCACAGGGTACAATTAACAAGTTTTGTATAGCTGTAATGAATAAACAAAAAATTAATTGTGTTTTGTGCTAAATGATAGTAATAGGGTGTATATGGTACGTAAGTTGTCGTTTCTAGGAAAAGGGCCGTCCTTCTTCTGTACATTGACAAAGACGTCTCCATAAATGAAATCTTGCAAGTAATGTCATGGAACCATGTCAAGGGCTACCAATCTACCTATTTCTTTTATTACAAACTCCAATGGTACTTATATTTAAGGCGTTACCTGTATATTTGACACACAACACCATTACCAACCTTCCCAGGTATCTTCTCCCACTTACGCAACTGGAACATTGTTGCTTTAAATTCAGTTGCCCTGTGGTGATACAAATAGCCATCCTGTAAATCCCTGTCAATACATAGGTGTAACCAATAACCATCTTTCGTACTCATTCGGTTACTACAAACTAGGAGAGCTTTTCCGTCATAACCAGCTGCCCTTCAACCCCGCAACCGTAATAAATCGTGCGCTACATGCGGCCACGACGACCCCGTATTGCTGGAACATGTTGACTTGGCAATTCGAATCACCCCTATGCGCTGTATCATACCTACCCATACCGATATATATATATATATATATATATATATATAAATTACACTGTTCACTCCATTTTTCGTGACAAACGCTAATAAATTTTGCTCCGCTGTTTTGCTTTGGAGCTTATAAGTTCATAATCGATTTTCGTCGACTCCGTTTTTCTACTTCCGTAATTTCGTTTTGTCAATTCAAGGGGACTTTAGTGTTCTTCTCTCTCAATTCGATATCGCATAGATAAAAATAGTTAAATTGTTATTATCTGCACCCCTACTGCACCTTTCCTTATGTCCTTCACACAACACCTTCTTGAGCTACAATGGAACCTCGATCGCCAGTTATATTCCATGTTCTGCACCGATTCAACCAATGATTGCTACGTTGTCATCGTCATAGCTTTTGACCACCTACCTCTGATAATCAAAACCTGATTCCCGCAAACCCCTAAATTACATAACCAGGAGGCTCTTAAGAGTGATTGACTGGAATATGTTTTCTAGACGACTTCGTTTCTACCACTAACCAAACCATAGGTATACATCAAATCATTACCAGCCCTTATTATCTCCCTATTAACACCATCCTCAAAACACATAGAGCCGGTACTCAAAACCGAGTATAATCATATTGATACCCATATACGCAGATAAGCTAACTTGGTCGCGAAGAAACCGGTATCCAAACCACTTCAATAACGACAATAACCAATTACCGTAAGGGCTAGAAATTCTCGGATAAATTCCGAAAACTAATCCGTTACAGGTCTAACCTAACATCATACCTCAAGGATTTATTCGATTATCCCTCCAATGATGAGAAAGCCAATCTATTTGGTCCACACCTTCAAAATACATTTCAGTTCTCGTACTACAATTTGACCATGATCTGAAAATATGAAAAGAACGCGACCTTGATGTATTTAAAGCTACACTTCCCCTGCAATACCACCTCCTTGTAAATGTTTTTATTTTAAATCCGCAGATTCAGGTAATGGTACTCTTCAAAAAGGGAAAACTAACGGTGCTAGCTAAGGCGTTTAATCTTAAAGCAACTTCTCACTCCTGTCCTTATACCTAACACCCAATATGATTATCCTTAAGGTCTTTACGATTGACCTGGAAAGATTTTACGATCACATATTATGGCCCCTTGTCAATCTCCTAGGAACACCTAGTTCCTATACTCCCTTTTCAAACTATTTATAGTCACTGCCAATACCTTCAGTTTCAGAAAATGTTCGCTTGTCATATTTCTAAATAATAAGCAAGTTTTTGATATTGCTGGATGGTATATCTGACTAATGTACAAAATCCACTCTCTAGGAATTACTGACCACTGTTATTAGATATTAAGTTTCAAGCAGCTATAGCTACTAATGTGGTTGAGCTACCTAACTTCAAAGGACGTCGATATCTAGACCAAGTTATTTAAAGAACATACAAATTAGTCGAAAGAGTTTGACGAAAAAATTTAGGAGGGCTGAGGATGACCTGCATATCAAGTGTCAAGGTTAAATTGTATCATATATGTAGATACATAAGAGCTTCACGTAGACACTTAGGGTTTTTAGCTCATTTCTAAATGTAATTAATGCCCTATAGGTGTTATATTATGTTATAAGTGTTTTTGCACTAATCTCTTTGGGGAAACGTTTAACATTATTAATATTATTGCAGTTGATGGACGTCACTCCAAGGGGTCAAATAACAAGTTCTACGAAGAAGAGTAGGATTTGCAACATACTATTGCACCTGGCTTGAGACGGTTTACTTGGTAACGATACCGTGAAAATAATAATGAAAAATGTACCATAATAATATCATCATGCAGTTTGTGTAGACAGTAAGCATGATTTTATTTTCTATGTGCAAATTACTAGCTTACCTACTGCTACTGCTATTCTTTGACCTAAAAACCTGGTCTTAATATGTGTTGTGTAACATATCTATCTCTACCTTTATTAATTGTTTTCATTGATATTAGGAAAAACCTATAAACATCCATCAATAAGCTTCAATCATGAAATTAAACTTGACACTAAGGGTTATACAATTTTTTTATAAATAACACTTGTAAACACAAAATAAGCGATAACATAAAATGAAAATAAAGTAATTAGTTACGTCCTCATAAAGTGAATTAGTTAACGAGATTTACAAATATTCCACTTGTCATTCGAAAACAGGTATAGTATCCAAATGAATAGTTGTCAATTAAAACGATAAATAAACGGTTCGGCCTTAACGCTACTAAAAACGTAAATTACCGTATGTTTATGAATCAGTCTGAACGAAGCAATTACATGATTCTCCTGACAATTCAACTGAAAATTAGCAACCAATCGAAACAGTCAATTTTTTGAGTTTGAGTCAATTAGGATCTGATTACACTGGCAATCATTCCAGACTAAGGAGCAAGTTCTTATAATGAGAATACAGGCGAGAATGAAGATAACACATTCAACAATAAACTGTATTAATAATAGTTATTATTTATAACACAATTGCTATAAACTGCATTTCGAAAAAAACCTTCAATTTTCCTGGATTTTCTTTGGCCTGTCTTACTGAATCCAACGCGCGGTAGGAATCTTATGGTAATTTTTGTCAGTGAGAATCACTCGTAACTTGAAATTAGATTATAAATTTGAAGGTATTTAAGGGGGAATTGTAAATTGAGTATTAAACAAATGCAAATATCTTATTAATAAATTTTTTACGATAATTATCCATCCCTTTTCTTTAATATGTTTATAACGAAAATAGGCAGCATTGTAAAAACTAAAAACAATAATTTATACCAGATGGACGCTTAAACCGTCATGTCAGGTATTCCAAAGCAGCCCGCTTACAATTTAAACGTTTTCAATCCTACTTAATTAATTCTTAGATTTTGTTCGTTTTACATTAAGAAACGTTATGAAGAGGAGTTACGTAAAATTAAATTTTCTTCAAAAAAATATGTATATACATTTTCTTATAAAATCAATGGTTATTCAGATATTGAAACAATTTTAATTAACAGTTAATTTCTAGGAATTTTTGTCGCTAAAATACGCGTCGTAAAAGGTTGCATGGAATAGAATTAATCGATGTGTTTAAAGTCTATATCTGTGGCTTGGTTCCAAAAGCACCAATGTCATATTTCTTTGATGGCCAAACATCATATTGAGGACAAACATGCTTTATTTAATATTAGTTTTAATTAGTTAGTTAATTACATTGGCCCTTACTAAATTAATGTGCATTATTGTTACACCCCAGCTCCAAACGTCCACAGTTGACATTGGCCCTTTTTGATAATGCAATCCTTCGTTACTTTCGTGACGCGTTTCACCATAGAATAATCTATGGTTTGACATATTTTATCTAGCAGTGATCAAGCTGTTTATTAGAGGTTATGTTTTAACAAAAGTAATATTAATTAGACTGCTTTCTGTCTACAATTTTCATAATACTTTGAAATCATGTTACATGTGTCGAAACGTTCACGGAATTTTGTGAATATACGTCGACAGGAAGCAACTGGTAAGTAATTATGGTTTTTCGTTATTTCGTATTATAAAAGTTGAGTCGAATCTAATGTACAGACCTTTTGTTCGTTGATTGATTATTATATTTATCAACAGGCGTATGAAAACGAAAGACGAAAAGGTGCTAATGGTGTTAGATACTTTCAGAGGTCGTATGGAAATTATGCTTTCGGACTAATTCTGTTTAATAGGTTAAACTTAAATAATTGCTTCGTTAACTTGTTTTTAGTTGCTATTGATAAAAATAACACAATTTCACCAATTATTAATTAACTTTTGTTTTCAGGTATCAGTCAAATCCCATTGCAAGAGCAACCAAAAGAAGCAGTTTCATTTCAGATGTGTCCAGCAAAGGACCCAGAATTAAGTCGTCTTGCTATCGGAGCTTAGGGACATCTTGTACAAGAATGTGATAATGAAGATGTCAGTGTTAAGGAATAGACGGAATTGACACCTGTCGCTGAACAGTATGCCGCTTCAACTCGTACATCAGGTAAAATCATAAACACAATGGCTCTCATCTTCTAGAAAATGCAGTCAATAACAAACAACCTGCACACGAAGGTGACAGCGTCGGTATGGACATTAAGAAATATACGGAGCTAAGACCGGTAGCTAACCATGGTGGCACTACTGGTCATATATTGAGTAAGACCTTAAACTTACCTACAAAGAAATATTACCTAATTATGCATATGTATATACATCAGAAGATGTTCGTCGTATCGAACCGCAATTCGAGTCTGAAGACTTTCAGGCAAGCTCAGACGACTACGATCCACGTAATGATATAGGAAATAATTATGAAACCGACGGTGATGCACCGAACCAGATAGTAACAGGCCAACCATACAACATGTAACAGCAGAATACAAAAGTGGAAGACGAAATACAAGAAGGGGAAGGAAAAAAACACAAACAGGACAGGAATCAGGAAAAACGAAAAGGAATCCTAAAATTTGGGAAAAAACGGAGAAAGATGTTAAAAACACAAGGAAAGTCTTATGTTACAATAAGTGGGAAGGTTGTAGCTGAAAAATCTCTAAAGGAGCTTTATAAATACAGAAAAAATGTTATTAGCAATTACCGGACGACCTACGCTTGGAAAGTTTTTTAAACTCTCAATCCGGTCAAAATCAGTTTCTGTCAAATAATGTGAAAGAATGCTAAAAGAAACAAAGAATAAGAAAAGTTGGACAAAATGGAGAAGAAAATTCACAAGACTTTACCTTTATTCCAAAATCAAAGCAGAATTTGAGTTTTTCCGAGTATGTTTCTTAATATATTGAATGTATCACTTAAAAAAGTACGGGTTATGGTGGAAAATAAAGGAAAGTCGTCAAGCAGAATTTGTGCACCGGATGATAGGCGAGAGGATTTAACCAGTCGATGATACCAAAAGCAGACAAGGCTTTCATAAAGGAGCATAAACAGATGTTTCCCACTTACCAGAGCCATTATTCTAGAGGACAGACAAAAAAGGGTTATCTCTCTACCGATTTATCTATTGCCCTTATGTATAAACTGTACCGTGAACATTGCTTAGAAAATAACCGTAAACCAAGAAACGAGTCTCAGTATAGGACAGTTTTTGCAGAAAAATGTAATCTGTCATTTAAGGAACCATACAATGATAGGTCTCCAACATGTGACAAGTATATCCACCCCATAACATCCGCTAAAGTTGAAACAGAAAAACAACATTTGAATCAGAGGAAGCTGAGCATCTACTACTGGCCGAATCAGCCTACAAAGAAAAGCAAAAGGACAAAGAGAGCTGCAAAACGTGTTGTCATTAGCTTCGATTTGCAGAAATGTCAGCCCACTCCTTGTTTAAAGAACAGCGTTTCGTTTTACAGAAGAAAATTGTGGACTCTAAACCTCACAATTTACCAAACCCACGGTAATTCCAGTTCAGCACTTTGTTAACTGTGGAATGAGGCAATCGCCCTTCGAGGGAGCCAAGAAATTGCTTCCTGCCTATATAAGTACATCAGCAGTATCCCTACCAACGTAGAAGAAATTATTATGTATAGCGACTGCTGTCCGGGCCAAAATAAAAACATATTGATTTCAGTTATGAATCTGCTGATCATAGAAGAGCTCCGAAATAAAGGGCGCCTTCTTTCTGGTCCCAGGGCATACTCATATGGAGGCTGATACCATACACCCAGCAATTGAAAAAGTCAAGAAAAATACGGCAGTTAATGTGGACATAGCTAGAGATCGGGCAATAATAATAATAATATACCGGAAAGAAGAGAAAATTTTTGTGTATGAGATGTGTCTTAGAGATTTTTTTAATCTGAAAATTCTGCTGTCCGGTAAGTTCCAACATACTAAGACTAACACTTTGGGTGGAAAGGTAGGATGGTCTGATATTAGAGAAATAATGTATTCTCTTGACTCATTGAGATTTTTTCAAAAAGATAAACAATAAAACTCTGAAGAAAAAGGAATTCTGGTGTAACAAACCTAGTGCCAATTTCCAGTAAACATATGAACTAAGAGATTTGATACCCTACGTGGATGAAGGTAGTCGACCCTATTATATGCATATTATAACATCAAATAATATTACTTTGTGCAGAAAAAGTATTATTTGATACAGGGTGATTCAAAAATTACCTGTGTATTCTACTTTACAGTAGAAATATGAAAATATTAATATTTGGTCTGAATTTACTTTAATTGGACTTATTATAACAAGATATGAAGACATTTTATACCGGGTGAGTCAAAAAGTTGATCGACTGCAGGTTATTTTTACTACAATTTTATATATTTTGTAATACAAGTCAGTAGTCGACATTGAACCATTTTCAAAAATATATAATTTATAAATTAAATACAGGGTGATTCACAAGATATTTAAGGTAGAAAATTACGAAAATTGATTTTTTTTGCGAATCACCCTGTAATTCAATATTTCCTCCGTTAATTTCTCTACTTT
Organism: Vesta saturnalis; assembly: GCA_036346205.1. Taxonomy (NCBI): domain Eukaryota; kingdom Metazoa; phylum Arthropoda; class Insecta; order Coleoptera; family Lampyridae; genus Vesta; species Vesta saturnalis. Next base: position 268,312 of record JARFJB010001920.1, read on the forward strand.
TTTTTCTTATTGTCTGTAATTTGAGTTTGTTATTCCCCTGTAGAAGTTTTGCGAAGTTACTATGATCAGTTTTTTTATATCGACTTTGTGATGACAAGCCTGTCACAATGTATACGCTTATACCTGAGCTCATAAATGTTTTTATTTTATTTAATCATTCATGATTTATGTCATTCTAACGTTATTTGTTTAAGGAAACAAATAATATGTAACATATAATATCAACAAATAATGTATTAATAGTGAGCCAAATATCCGAAGACGCAAATATTATTATGTTATTTATCTACATATCTATCTGAAATCAGTTTGAATAAATTACTTATAGGTGTAATGTATCTAGATTATAAGTATAAACATATTAACAAATATATGAACCAGTTTCCTTACCACCATAGAGGTGAATTCCCGCGCTTTTTTTAGTGGTATCCCCAATAAGCCTAATCCACTTTAACCTGGGAAATGCAGGTCTATTGTAATGAAACATACAAATATATAAAATATTTCAAGAAACGAATATACTAACAAAAATAAGTACATGTGTAGGATTTAATCCAAGTCAAGAAAGAAGAAACAAACGAAATGAACTAAAGTTAGGTAGGCACTGAAAACATTTAATTTTCTACAATTTCTGGACTATGATCAATATTTTCTTGCAGCATCCTTTCAGCTGCATCAGTAATTTCATTTAAGAGTTGAATAGATGGATATCTCATATTTTATTCATATCTAGCATAACCCAAAAACCATAATACACTGGCCACATGAGCACATGTTCCTAAAGTTCTAGCTCCCGACTTGCACGCACAATAATAGTGAAATTCTAAAGGTTGATGATCGACATTTTCGTCAATCGTAAAAGATATCCACAACATATATTTACATATATTACGAAATCTGGAGTACACTCGGATTCGTATAATGTTCGGATCCTCCACCAATTCGTCAAATTGAAGAATATTAGTTTCTTTTCTTTGAAGTTTATCTTGAATATAACTTTTTGCCAAGTTTACATGATACATTCCACTCAGATGCTTTAAATAGTGTAAATCTAAACGGGGGAACTCATGAGCGTGCAAGCGATTTAATAAAACCCACTGACCGTCCCTTAAATGTAGATTTTCAGCTTCAACTCGTGCTTGCATAATATTTACTTCGTCCAAATTACCTAATATTTGTTCCGCCATTTGTATTGTACCGGGCATGGTTATTGGGCATGGAATTTATTAATAAGAGCTCCAGCTATCTGATAATATTCGTTTAAATTAGCAGCATGGTGTATCGAAATATAGATTTCAAATGTCCGTTACGAGATTCGACTATCCAACGTGTGGTTGTAATATATCGAACAAAATTAGCATCACGTGTTTCTAATTGAGCCTGCCCTCTAACAAGAAGAGGGGGCATAAGACAGTTGATCCCATACTCTTGCAACAACGGAACAGAATCTCGATATCCTCTGTCTACAATTGCAATGTCCCCTTCTTGAAACCAAGCTCTCATTCCATTAATGTAATTGTTTAGTTCATACTGTAAAATAGTGGCGTCCGAAAAATATGGTCCACTAATAGCCAGAATGTAACCATCGGGGGCGACTATTAATTCAGGTTTTACCAAATGCTGCATTTTATAATAGCAGTACGATTGTCTAAGTACTCTAAAATTAGAAATTTTTCGAGTTTGTTATATTTGCAGTCTATATACACTATGGCTTTGGGAATGTCAGGATTAGGATTATACAGTGTGTTTGTAGATCCAGAGACATGTCTGTCTATATAGTTGGCTCTGGTGATTGCGTTAAATCCTATATTATATGGTACAAATCGTTGCATTAGACATAACCGCACCTTATTAATAACTAAACTAGTTACTTGTCGAGAAGGATATTGAAATATAACTTTTAAAAAATTATCTGATAAACCGTGTCTCATTTTTAGGAGAAAAGTTGTTAAGTGTTTTCTTGTTATATTTACACGATTTCCATCTTGTTTAAAAAAATTGCAGGTCTCATATAATTCGTTGAAATTATTTTTGGAAATCGATGTTAACGATTTAAATTCCTCTTCTGTAAAGTTATCTATATCTTCATAGGTTCGACCATTATTACTGGTAGCAGCTGTTCGAAGACACTGGAGAAATTGAAGTAGGTCATTTATTACGTATGGACGGTTAAGAGAACGTAATCCACCTTGCAACATGTTCGAAAGAGTTCCGTCTTCGTTAAGATGATGCTGACATATTCGTACATAGTCAGGGACAACTATGTTTGAAACAATAAATATATTTACCCTACACTCAATAGAGAGCCTCCGAATATTTTCATTGGCATTACATATCATGCAAGCGTTGGACTTAGCTGGAAAAAGTACGTTGATTCTGAGACAATTGGGATTATTTTCCATGGCTCTGATGTCTACCAATATAACTTGAAAACATTTAAAACATACCCTACTATCTTCATCAATATTCAAAGGTGGTCTTTCAAAAGCTTCACGTCTCAAAATTGCAAGTTCTTGCTGTAAAATGTTTTCTTCGTCATAGAGGCGATTCATTTGTCGTCTATTATAATTTCTGTTACACACATAACAGCTTGCTCTATTTGAAAAAGCCATAATTAACACTTAAACATGAAGTTTAACCAACGTAAAAATTATTAATAAGAAACTGAACGAAACATTATATTAAATTATATTATATTTATTATATTACTTTTTACAACAATTTAGTAGACAGTAGAAACGTTTAAACAAAACACTTGTTAATAAGAAATACAAATGTTTTGTGCTAAGAAATTATTTTTGACAGATACGTCAAAATAAGTAACAATTTGTTTTCACTGCCTACATGATCGTTCATTGCAGTTAGGTTTTTCAGTATAAATTCATGGTATTTCGAATGACTGTAAGGACATAGTTTTTAAAAATTAAAGAAAATGGAGATAGGAAAGTTAAGCTCTTCTTACCCTTAGTCTACGATACAGGGTTATACAGGGAAATACAGAGTTATACAAGAAAATTCAGAATGATAAAAATCGGTAATCCAAATTGTCTCAGAATTAACGTACCTTTTCCAGCTAAATCCAACATGATATGTTATGGAAGTATTCGTTCGACCACCCTGTATTTGTTTGTTTCATTACAAATAGAACTGCATTTCCCAGGTAAAAAGGGATTAGGCTATTGGGGATACCACTTAACAAAGAGCGCGCCGGGAAACTCTACCTCTATAGTGGTGAGATTACTTATAATCTAGATACATTACACCTATAAGTAACTTATTCAAACTGATTGTAGATAGGTATGTAGATAAATAACATAATAATATTTGCGTCTTCGGATATTTGGCTCTCTAATAATATTTGCGTCTTCGGAGGTTTGGCTCACTATTAATACATTACTTGTTGATGTTATATGTTACATATTATTTGTTTCCTTAAACAAATAACGTTAGAATGACATAAATCATGAATGATTAAATAAAATAAAAACATTTATGAGCTCAGGTATAAGCGTATACATTGTGACAAGCTTGTCATCACAAAGTCGATATAAAAAACTGATCATAGTAACTTCGCAAAACTTCTATAAGGGACTAACAAACTCAAATTACAGATAATAAGAAAAAAAAGTAGAGAAATTAACGGAGGAAATATTGAATTACAGGGTGATTCGCAAAAAAAATCAATTTTCGTAATTTTCTACCTTAAATATCTTGTGAATCACGCTGTATTTAATTTACAAATTATATATTTTTGAAAATGGTTCAATGTCGACTACTGACTTGTATTACAAAATATATAAAATTGTAGTAAAAATAACCAGCAGAGTCGATCAACTTTTTGACTCACCCTGTATAAAATGTCTTCATATCTTGTTATAATAAGTCCAACTAAAGTAAATTCAGACCAAATATTAATATTTTCATATTCCTACTGTAAAGTAGAATACGCAGGTAATTTTTGAATCACCCTGTATCAAATAATACTTTTTCTACACAAAGCAATATTATTTGATGTTATTAGAATACTATTACAGCAAAAAATCTTTAATACATTATGAAAATTACATTTTAATACGTTTTAAAAAATGACCATTTTTCAATTTCATCACCCTGTAAATTGAAAACTGGCCATCGGATTGAGTTGTGCCCATGGACACTATTGTTCATGAAGTCGATATCTTCAACATCCCAAAAATTAAGGCTGCCTGGTCCTTTAAAAAATTTCAAAAATCATGAATGAATCAAATGTGCCTATTTTATTGATCTAAAATCATCTCCGCATTATTGCCTTTCGATTGGATGGTTCCAAACTCTATAACGGACACAAGTAGAAACAATTTTGGTGTTTTATATATATATATATATATATATATATATATATATATATATATATATATATAGATAGATAAATAGATTTCTGAAACAGTTGCAAATTTCAAAGATATAAGAGAACTTGATATCTTGATTTATTATGTTCTCTACGAGGTATAATTTGGAGGTAAAAAATGTCTGAGCTGGTATTTAAGTGTTTGTGCAAATTTGTTCAATATCTGTACAACGATTAATTTTACGGGAAAATGTGAAGACATATTCTTTAAGTATAATTAATTTCACGTAACTTTTCTATATAATGTATTTTAATACGATGCCAAATTCTATTAAAGATTAATTAAATCGGATTGAAAATTCTTAAACTGTATTATAGATATTTTATAGAAGCTTTGGAATTTTTGTTAACTTAGCATCCATATATCTATTAACGTCTATCTGACATAAAGTTTTAAACGTCCATCTGACATAGCTTACTGTTTTTGTTTTTATAGTGTCGTTTATTTTTGTTATGAAGGTATTAAAAAATAGGTTGCATAATTATCCAGAAAATTACTATTATTAAAATTATTTCATTATTTTCAGTTTCCACATTGTAGGTTGATAGGTCATGTGTTGTTCCACACCAGATATTTGTATCAATAACTGATCTATCAAGTTCATAACATTGTAATTATATATTCTATGCCAAGGGTCTAAAGTACAAGTTTTAATCCCGTCAATGAGGATTATTGCCCTAGCTAAAAAACCTGAACAAATTTGTAAACGACATACTATCTAATACTACACTCAAAATTTTAAACAAAAGTTTAATAACCATAATAATAACATATTTTATTTGATACTAATACGTTATAAGCAAATAAACCCTTTGTCATTATAAAAGGTCGTAGGTTCAGATCCTACTCGAGGTAAACTTTTTATTTATGTATTTGATAAAATTAATAATAATTTTTAATTAAATAAACCCTTAGTTACCGTAACCATAAACACGTTCATAACTCCCTTGGGAAGTTATGAACTGGTATCTAGGCAGTTATAGATCTAAAGTTCGGGAAAAGCAAAAAACGTTGCACGTCACCAGTATGATAAAATGCCAACAGTGTTGTCACATAGATTATGTTATTTTAGGTTATGGTTCTTTACAGTTCCTTTAGGATGATCTTTCTTAGAGTATTTGTGTGATTATGGGATTAATCCATTTACACATGTCAAAGTTACAGAATAAAATGTAAAATATTGATTCCTAAATTAATTTTAGCTTACTTAAAATTGTGCTCACAAAATGCATCCAAGGAATAAAAAGCTTGAGCAATTAAATGTTTCTTAATTGTTTGTTTAAACTGAAATTATCGCTATGTGAATGACAAATACAGTTACAACAAAGGGACTAAACGTATCAGTGGAAAGTATTCCTGTGCGTTTGTAACATGTTAAGCCCCACCTGCCCACGCACTAATGGACATCTTAATTTTCAAAGAGGTTGCAGAGGCTACCGGTGGGCACTGAAACAAGTTGGGTACAATTCACAGTAAATTCCTTAAATAACTATTAGAATGACCAGCCAATGAAAAGAAATAATTCACACGATGTTCAATTACTTAATCACTAATATCTTCATAATCGCTATCTGATTCATTTTGATTTATACGAATTATTACAGGTGGAATATCACCATGATCGAACTTTATTTCACGAAATGGAACTAACAAACACAATAATAAACAACAATAAATGATTTATGATGCTGCCAACTTATAGAATTATTTTACCCTAGAATATTACCTTTAATGACAATCCTAAATATTAGTATTACATTGGTACTGATTTTAACGTCATACGTCACGTGCAACGCTTTTAGGATTGCCAGGACTTTATAACTGCCCTCTAATCATTCTAATGTATTTGGACAAATATTCGCAAACTTGTCAGTTTTTATATCCATAGTAACCATTAATTTTGAAAACAATGTTCATTTACTTTTAATAACCAAAAAATTTCTTTTGCATATTTCATTTTTAACGTATTAGTATGAAATTAAATTATTTATCTTAACTCCCTTGATATATGAATAACTATTAAATAATGGCACAAGGCTGAAACCCTGTACAGTTATTGATCTACATACTACAACAATCTTTTAGTTGAAGTATTAAGTTTCCATCTTTTATTTAGAAGAACTGGGTTCATATTTTATATCTGGAATTTTAAGACATAAACACCACAATTCACACCGTCGTCGCACCCTTTTGTATAACAGTATTTGATGATAACTTGTGCTATTATTTTTATAATAGCTATATAATTAAAAAAATTTCAATAGAGTGGTGGACTGTCATACGTCTATCACAAATTTTGTTAATTAAATGTTAAACATTTTTTTTCTATAGCAATTGTTAAAGTGTGCTTTGAACAACCCAAATCAATAGATCAAGTTTCACTTTAACCGCAAGGGTAGATAAAGTTGAACTTTAACAGCAAAGGCAGATAAAGTATTTTAATTTTTTTAAGTTTTATTTATATAAATATACAACTTTAATAATAAGCGAGTTACAAACCAGCATTTAATAACTTAGTTATGATACAATTAAATACAAATTAAATAGTATAAAATTTTTCACAAAAATATAAGGATTTTTCAGTATATAAGTTAACACGAAAGTTAAAAAGAGTGAAATAAAAAGGAAAGAACACTGAAATCGACCATGGTACAAGATTCGTACGCTTGACCTAAACTAAACTCTAAAAGAGATATGACAAACAATGCATATATGTAACATCTGTAGTTGACCGTAGAGTGTATTGTCATTTTATTTCTTTCTGTTATGCTAAACTTGTTTATTGATACATGGGTAGGTATTGAAAAATTTTATGTTGAAGATAAAATTTCTTGTTTTATCTCCAGCATCCCGAAAGTTCCTTAAAGCAATTTATAAAAATCTAATAAGCACCTAAAAGAAACTTTGTTAACATTTTAACTTTTTTAGTTGATTGCCTTAAAATAAAAAGTTTAAAAAAGTACAGTACACAAAAGCATAGAAGAGGAAATAAAGTATCAATTATCTACTTGCTTTCCATTTTAAAATGTGAAAATTTTTCCTGCTGTGAGAATATGAGAGATGGCACCCGAAAATGCTTTTCTTTTGAGTTTGTTTTAGTTTATTCTTCGCATGCATTCATTTAATATGAAAATACAATTACTCTCGTAGAAACTTTTTCGATTAATTAAAAAATGGTGTCTACCTTTGAAAAGCTTGCATTAAATACTTCATCAACCCATATCAACAAAACTAGGTTATTATTGCATCAATGCCATTCCGTGATTTGAATGTGAACGTATTAAAAAGAACAATTTTTAATACTAACAATAAGTTGATAAAACAAAAGTTTTGTGATAAATCTTTGCCATTAGCAGAGTTTTTGTTACCGGTTCACAAATTGACGTGCGCATCATAAAATTGATTGATGTGCGACAATCCAGATTACTGCTTGCCAAACTACGTAAAACAAAGCCACTTAATATATTTTTGCGCAAAAAGATATTTCTTTCACAAGTAAAAAAATAATCCACAGAAACGAATTCCCTAGGAGTAATATAAATCAAATAGATCTTCTTAAACTGATTACGTTAACTTCTCCACGCAGTGTTAAGTTCTAATTATTATAGGATTAGTTCCTAGCAACTAGTAGTACGGTATTATAACCCTACTATAGTCCTTTTTGTACAGTACAAAGCATTTAATATCAAGATAATTGGTGTACACAAATTGTTAAAATTCAAAGCGTTTAACATTTTTGGATGCACAAATTTATGGTATTCTTCATATACAAAGATATAACTGGAACTTAATGCGTGATATGTATAATTTCTAACTTTAGTACCCTATTTTGTGTGCCGGTTTTCTATTACAGTCAATTTCATAATTTCGTAATCATAATAAAATGTCTTGACAGAGAAAATATCAGTGGCGTAGAATTTGTAACATATTTCTAGTATTAATTTCTAATTTATGGTAGTAGTTTATTTTGCAACGAGAGCTTGTTTTGATACACTGAAATGCGTAGTCACTAAGAAACCTTCAAAGATTATCATTATTATGAGCCATTCGAAAATTACCGATATTATTATCTTAATATAAATTGCTTACCCTTTGATTCTAAATATCTAATCAGATACTAAATAAAGCAATACTCTTGATGCGTGCGTCGCAAGAGTAACAACAGTACGATTAACGGTCTGAATAATAGCTCTGGTAAAACGTGTTACGAATTCACTTATTTGTATTTATGCAATACACAATAATTAAATGTTTCGCGCTATTGCCAGTTATTTGTTAAAAATAAATAAAGCGATAATTGCAGTACAATCATTTTTCGTCGATATGCTCTAAACAGTTTGAAATTGATTGGAATCAATTTTGTAAGGATTGATTTATTTAAAGGCCTTTGTGCTCATATTCTTTGTATCGCTCTATTTTAATGCCATAACGCTCATATGGATTCATTACAAAAATTTTCCTTAGCCAGAAAATTATTGTTGTTATCGTTACCTCTGAGGTTTTTCAGAGGGTTTTGCACATACATATATAGCAGCATGATCAATGCGATACTCACATCATTTGCGATTATTTAGGCGAATGCCGAGGTAGTTACTTCCCTTAGAGCCCTACCTGCGCTCCTTCCGCAACCATCCTTAGTCCTACCATGTACTATACTTAATACATGTATGTACACCCGGCGTCAATGAAAAAAACCATCCTCGAAGTAGTTTTAAAAATGCACATAAATTTTGTATACCCCTTTAAATGAAAAACTGGTCAGGTAGATTTTCTACTATTTTGTTGCACAAAGCAGGTCCAAACCCCCTTAGGGAGCGATGTAGAGCCAATAAATTGAAAAGGATTCCTTAAATTGCAATACAAAAAAATTATTTTTTTTTTAAGTTTTAGGATTCAATTTCTCATGGGTATCTTTTTGAGATTCCCTAAAAAAACTAAAATTGACATTTTTAGCGTTTCCGGTTTCTGGGAAAAGTATTTGGGATGTGTGTAAATTGAATAATGCCACCCTACTGGGAAATTGTATGCCAAATAACCAGCTTTCATTTTAGCAATTATAACATTTTTCAATTCAATTCAAATATTTAGGTTTGTTAGGGTCGAAACGTGAAAGGGGGTCCTACGGCTAGCCAGCTGCTCTCAGTGGAATGGAAGTGAGTTCTCTTAGGAGTAGACCATTTAAGAAAAAACAATCTGTTGCGTTTATTAGGCCGCAACTCCAAGTTAGAAGAATTTCTAGATGACAGAAGAGGTCCTTGAAAGAAAAGAAGCGTATGGGTAGAAAATAGGCATTTATTAAAATAAAACGCAGACATAATAGTAAAAGATTACATGTTAGGGTTTATCATAACCTACAATGAGTTTAAAAAAGGTGGTATGGTATAACAAAACAATATATGCATTAATAAAAATTAAGAGTTACTTGCCCTAGACTCTCGAGTCTTACACTAGCACCTTAATAAATACATATTAATTAATGCTTTAGATTAAAAAACCTTGCTTTAACAGTAACAGAAGATCTTGAAGATACTAATTTTGTAAAATTAATCCTAGTGGGTGGGTTTCTTTTTTTGTAACAAATGAATAAAGGACAAATAACTGAAGAGGATGATAGATGCAATAAATTGCAATTAAGTTCAATTAGTTTAAGAAAAAGAAATTTTAAAGTTTTAGGAACCTTAATTCCAAACGAAAGTCCATATTATTTTTTTAGGGTCAGAAAAGTGAAAGGGGTCCTAGCGTCCAGTTTCTTAGAACTTTGGGTGGAATTGGGAATGCAGCTCTCTATGATGGCAAGACCATTTTATTTAGGTGACACTAACTTTGCGTTTTTGCCGTCACTCCAAGTTAGAAGAATTTCTAGATGATAGAGGAGGAACATGAAAGAAAAGAAGCGTATGGGTAGAAAATAGGTATTTATTAAAATAAAAAGCAGAGATAATAGTAAAAAAACAGTTAGGGTTTATCGTAACCAAATAATTTAAAAAAAGGTGGTTGGTATAACAAAAACAATATATGCATTAATAAAAATTAAAGTAGTGGGTGGGTTCTTTTATGTAACAAATGAATAAAAGGAAAATAATGGAAGGATGATGGATGAATATTTCTTTGTGAGAAATGCGAAGAAATGATTTTTTTTCTTTTTTTTATTAGGTGATGATGAAATGTCAGAAGGTTTATCTAGGTGGTAGATGATCTCAATCGACGATGATCGACGATCATGAGGTAAAGATGAGTTGCACTCAAAGAGTACGAGAAAAAGAAAGGCCCTTGAGAAGGAATAATTTAAAATTATTAATAATTGGCTACTTGCAAAATGTTGGGTGGTCTTGAAATAAACAACTGTAAGATTAAATAAATATACTTACATCAACAAATATGCTCGTTTCTTTTTTTTTAATTCAGGTGTGCGAAATCTAAAAGGTTATTGACAAAGGGATGTGGAAAATATTGTATTAAACCTACTTACAAAAAAAGTTGCTTGGAATTATCAACTTGTGATTAGGTCTAGCAGCGCCGTTGCCATAAAAATCCGAATTATGGATTGCTTTGCTCCTTAAAGAATAACAGTAGCACTTATAGTAGCGGGTTGGGGGGTTAGATCCCAAATTTTGGAAAAAAGGTACAATAAACCAACTAACACCCCTCGAATTAGACTCGATATCAAAGAATTTTTAGGCCAATTACGTAAAATTTCATGAATTAGAAAAAAGAATCGTGTTTGATTTTTAAAGTCAATTTGATTGGTTGTTGGGCCGAACGACAAAGATGAAACTATAAGAAAGAAGAAAACGAGTTCCACTGTGTGGGAAAATTATCGAAGATTTTGAGAATGTGGGAATAGTGACAGAATAATATAACAGTGGCGTAAATTTATTAAACATAGGTTAATACCAGAAAATATAGATTTAAATGTTAATAAGATGTAAGAGGTAAAATGTAAACATAAAACACGATAAGATTAGTAAGTTAATTAAAAGGCAGATACAAAAATATTAGGTGCGAGTAGGTATTTATTTGGGAAAAGAAAATCAGTACGCCTATGGCGAAATTTAATCAAAATGTAAAACTAGTCAATAATAATTCGTAAATCACAATTCAAGGTGAAAGCATTTAAACTATTTAAAATATAAACATAAGTACAACCTACAATTTTGATTGAAGAATCATTGAATATATTATTGATTAAAAGGGATCTTTAGAAAAGGATTTATGATTCAAAGGATTATAAAGGTAGGACAAATATTTAGAATATATTATAATTTTAGGATGTACGTCAGGAGTTGAACAGAAGTGAGGTGGAAGGTTTAAAACTAATTAACCGAAGTAACAATACAAGAATCACATATACAAAAGAGCATTTTAGGTATTAGTCATCAAACATCTACATCATCATAAGTACGTTTTAAATCTTTAGCATTCCAAATGCCACATTCACGATTATTACTATCTTTGAGATGATATGTCCATGGTGATACTTTCTTTTTGATAATAACAGGTCCAAGAAATTGGGGTGTTAATTTGGCAGAAAAGTAATTGATTGCATCAGAGATAGGGAAGTTTCGACGACAGACTTGATCGCCAATACAAAACTGAATATCACGTCGTCTTAAGTTACACGTATTGCGAGTACGTTCTGTGCAATCTTTAAGACGTTTACGGGCATCTTCATAAATTTTAGCAAAAATAGCAGGTGATTCTAAATTTACCTCCGAGTGAGTTAAGCTCTGATCGGGTAGATTTTCAGGTATATTATGATAATTACCGCGCATAATTATTTCACGTCCAAAGTTTGTAAAATATGAACTTAATTTAGTTGTTTCACTGGCTGAAGTACGAATTGGACAAGCAACTTTTTGTAGTAATGGTTCACAGTTCTGATGCTTGTCAGTTATGTATGAGCAATCACAATTTTAAGGGAGCGATGTTGACGTTCACATGCGTTAGCTTGTGGATGCTATAAAGCTGTATATTTAATTGTAACATTATACTCCTTAGCAAGATGTTTAAACTCTTTACTAACAAATTGTTTACCATTGTCACATATAATTATTTGAGGTACACAAAATAATAATAATACATTGTGCTCCAGTAGTTCACACATAATTTTAGCGTTGGCTGTACGCATAGGCATTAAATATATATAAAACTTAGAGAATTTATCCATAATTGAATATATAAAAGTATGACCAGATTTTGATCTTGGCAAGAGACCGACAATATCGATACAGATAATTTCCCAAGACTTATTAGTTATTATAGTTAACACTACCAGCCATGAGTCCAGAAGGCAATTTTTGTTCTACCTTATGAACTTAACAGAATTTTATATAGGTGGTAACATCCGATTTTAATTTAGGCCAAAAATATTTTTGTGTAATTCTATTGTAGGTTTTATAAATTCCACTATGTCCACATGTAGGGTTATCATGATGCTGTTCTATAATACCTTTGCGTTGTGCTTTAGGTGTTACTACTTTCCAATCATAAGCTGGATTATCTAAACCAGGGTGCTTATTCTGACACCGTTCATACAAAGTTTTACCATCATAGGACCATAAAGGGTATTGCTGATACATGATTTATCATTTTCCTTATCCATGGATCTGTCTCAGATTGGATTTGATCAACAGCAGGTACGGAGCGTGACGGTGCATCTGGCACAACAAAATCTTTACCCATACGATGTATTATATTAAAGTTATACTGTTGAAGACGTACACTCCAACGGGTAAGTCTCCCTGAGGGTTCCTTTAGATTATGAAGCCAGAGTAGAGTAAAATGGTCTGTAATTACAGTAAATTTCGTAGCCTCTATGTAGGGTCTAAATTTTTTAATTGACCACACAACCGCAAGGCACTCTTTTCAGTGGTGCCGAATTTCCGTTCAGCTTTGGTAAGAGAACGGCTAATATAACTGATTACTCTTTCTCCATCCGGGTGTGTTTAAATTAAAACAGCTCCTAAACCGTAGTCACTGGCATCTGTTTGAATAGAAAAAACCAAGTCAAAGTTAGGAAAACACATTATTGGAGCAGAAACTAAGCGCTCCTTAATCTTCATCCATGCAGCCTCAGTCTGTAGACCACTCAACCCTAACATTTTTATGCAGGAGTCTTGTTATAGGTGCTACTAGTGTTGAAAATCCTGGTACGAAACGTCGATAATACCCACTCATCCCCAGTATTCTTCTTACAGCAGGGACATTATGCGGAGTTGGGATTCCAAGTATGGCGGAGACTTTGTCAGGGTTCACATGGAGTCCATCTCGATCTACTACGTAGCCAAGATATTTTAGGCTTGGTAAAAGAAATTACACTTATCACGTGTTACAGTTAATCCAACACGCGTTAGACGAGTAAACACTTCTTAAATGATTTCAAGGTGTTTTTCGGAGGTTTTTGTTACAATAACTATGTCATCAAAATATATGTAGTCCGAATGGCATGCGACAGAATTCAAATAATCCCCGATTTGGCACCGTAAATGCAGTTATAGGGCGAGAATTTGGTTCGAGTGGCATTTGCCAATAAGCGCTTTTGATATGAAGAGAGGTGAGAAACTGAGCATGGTGTAATTTATCTATGAGAAATGAAACGTAAAGGGTAGGCATCTCGTTCTGTAACCTGGTTTACCTTACGATAATCAACATAGAATCGATAGGTATCGTCCTTTTTTTTACCATAACAATGGGTGAAGACCAAGCACTAGTCGATGGTTGTATTATACCTTGAGAAAGCATGCTATCTAATTCCTTATTTACAATTTTTTGCAGTGCAGGAGATATGGGATAAAATCGCTGGTTTATGGGTTCTGCTGTAGTTTTAATGGTATGTTGTACCAGTGACGTGCATCCAAGTTTCTCTGATGAATTAGTAAATATATTATTGATGACTTCTTGTAGTTGTAGTGATTGTGCAGGCGATAAGTGCTGGTGGTCGGTAATAGAGGTTATATCGTAAACGGTGTCAGGTGAATTGATAAATGTCCAAATTCCACGTCGAATATCAGGTACTGTACCTATATCTCGAAAAAAATCTGCTCCTAAAATCAAATAGTGAGGTATGGAAGGTACAATTAAAGTAGTTATAATTTTTAGTTTCCCTTGTAAACAGATAGGTAAATCATAACTCCCTGGAACTGGACACATACTTCCATTAGCAATCTTACAAGAACTGCTTTGGGATGGTTTAAGTGGTAATTTGGTCGTTGATAAATGATCATAACCTTCACGACCAAGGACGGTAACTGATGCTCCAGAATCTAGTAATCCAAGGAAGTTTTTTCTGAAAATAGAAACATTAAGATAAGGCCTCTCATCACCTATGACATTAGCAAGTACATAATCTATTCCAATTTTTGGGTGTTCTGGTAGGCTTACGCTTGTAGCGACCGAAATTGAGTTTTCTGGATTCACATCTCGGTCGGTATGTGAATCACTGTCTCGTTTCCCGAACATCTTGCACACGTTCTAACAGTGACATAGGATTACCACATCTGTAACAAAATCTCTGTATGATTTTGTTATTGACAATTCCAGCAAGTAATTGAGTTAACGTCTGTTATTAAGAATGGGTTTGTACTTGTCGGTATGGAAATTGATTGAACAAGTTGTGGTTGTATTGATTCAATACTTAATGTTATTACAATTTGCGTTGGCCTGTGATAAGCAAGATCTGGTTCTAATAATTATCTGTAATTTGTAGGTTTAAATTGGTGCAGCCTTGTTTGTGTTTCTTCAACTGCTTGGCATAATCGAGTGAGCTCTCCAATGGAATAAATTGAATGTAGAGCAATGTGAGCTTGCATTTGTGGTAACAGGTTTCGTTTAATGATTTCAACCCTTAATGATTCTGGGGGTTTATGAGATAAGCGATTAAATCAATTTTCCATCACAGCAATGTAGATAATAGCACGTTCTTATTTTCCTTGGGCGCGATTTCGTAACTCATCTTGAAGTGCTAGTTCATAACCATAGGGCAGGAAGGCTACTTTAAGTCTGGTTTCTAGTTCGTACCATGAATGAGTGTCATCCCTAGCTGACCGAAACCAATTTAGTGCGTTGTCAGTAAACAGTTCTATCGATGAACGATATAATTGTTCTTTAGAAACTCCACGTGATTCGCACATTTCGGAGATTCTTTCTAAAAATGCCATGACCCTTGTATGGCCATCGTAAGTTAGTTTCCATTTGTGAATATGATTATCTCTTGCAGAAGCAACCGCTAAACGTTCAAATGCGTTAGTAGTCATAAATGGGTTTAAGGATATATGTGGATTTTTAACTGATCGCGCTAATACTGGACTTAATTGTTCTTTAGCGGTTTCAGACAGATAGGTAGAATGAAATTTACTTAATTCCGGTAATAATAGATTGTCTTCGTCAATAGGGTTTGTTCTAGTACTAAGGTTAGGTTCATCCAAGGTAGATGCACTAGTATTATCGCTTACCGGTTCTGCTTTTATATCTGTAGCAAGATCATTAATTTTAATTCGCAAATCATGAGCTCAAATTCAATATTTAAATTTTTAATTAACCCTGGGAATTATTGACCGAGTTTTTCGCATTTTAAGATACCACTTATCATACTGCGTGTATCAGTTACTGTGGTATCAGCAGGTAAACCTCTAATTATAAGTTCATAGGACAGCTCTTCGATAGTAACCTATCCATATCCATATTTCAACGGTTTTAAATTATAATAAGGTTATCAAAAATAAAACAAGATTACATGAAGGGTGCTTATATGACTATAAGTTCAATAAATTGCAATTAAGTTTAATTAGATTAAGAAAGACGAAAGAAAGTGCATACCAACCTTGAAAACCCAAACGAAGAGTGTCCGATTATTTGTTAGGGAAGAAAAGTGAAAGGGGCTCCTACGGCAAGCCAGCTGCTGTCGGTGGTGTGGGAATGAGTTCTCTTATGGGTAGACTATTTAAAAAAAATTCTGGAGGCGACACTAACTTGTTGCGTTTATTAGTCCGTAACTCCAAGTTGGAAGAATTCCTATATGACAGAGGAGGACCGTGAAAGAAAATAAGCGTGTGGGTAGAAAATAGGTATTTAGTAAAATAAGAAGCAGAGATGATAGTAAAAAAAAACAGTTAGTTTATCGTAACCAAATAATTTAAAAAAAGGTGGTTGGTATAACAAAAACAATATATGCATTGTGGGTTCTTTTATGTAACAAATGAATAAAAGGAAAATAATGGAAGGATGATGGATGAATATTTCTTTGTGAGATGACAAATGCGAAGAAATGATTTTTTTTTCTTTTGTTTTTATTAGGCGATGATGAAATGTCAGAAGGTTTATCTATGTGGTAGATGATCTCAGTGGACAATGAGCGACGATCACGAGAATTGGTGCAAGTGTCTCCGCCAGTGTTTAACTCCATTCGATATATAGAAGTATTTCAAGATGTGCTTTAACCTTCCATTAATATTTTTTGTCCAAGACAAATGCAGTTTCCATATTGCACGACGGGTTGTGGATTGGTTCGCAGATAATGCTGGCAATATAGAATTGCTGCGTCGGCCCAATAAATCTCTAGATTTAACTCCAAGCGAGAACTTTTGGGCCGGTATGGTAAGGAATTGGAACGATCATAACTTCAATGGCATTCGCGAAAGGACTGTTGATGCTTTAATGTTGCATGTTCGTAGGATTTGGGAAAGGTTTCGTTTTGGAACCCTTTTGCCAAATTTTAACGGGCAGCAAGCGTCGAAGAGTGCAGGCTTGTATTAAGAATGAAGGACTTTAAATTAATTATTAAACTATGATTAGGTAGTATTATTTTGTTGTGAAGTATTTCAAGATGTGCTTTAACCTGCCATTAATATTTTTTGTCCAAGACAAATGCAGTTTCCATACTGCACGACGGGTTGTGGATTGGTTCGCAGATAATGCTGGCAATATAGAATTGCTGCGTTGGCCCAATAAATCTCTAGATTTAACTCCAATCGAGAACTTTTGGGCCGGTATGGTAAGGAATTGGAACGATCATAACTTCAATGGCATTCGCGAAAGGACTGTTGATGCTTTAATGTTGCATGTTCGTAGGATTTGGGAAAGGTTTCGTTTTGGAACCCTTTTGCCAAATTTTAAAGGGCAGCAAGCGTAGAAGAGTGCAGGCTTGTATTAAGAATGAAGGACTTTAAATTAATTATTAAACTATGATTAGGTAGTATTATTTTGTTGTGAGTATTTCGTGATCACTTTTAGTTAAATAGTTAACTCTGTTGTAATGCTAATAATGATAAATACTAAATATAAAAGGTGGAGAGAAATCAATTTTTTAAATTTAATTTCCATTTTTATCGCTGGAATAAGAAAACGAATTTGGTAAGTTCAAAAACAATTTTTCATTTTTGATTGAAAAACTGCCACTTTTATATTAATTCAATTTGTAGCGGTACTTGTGCCTATCAATGATCTATTTAAATCACGATTAGTGGGAAATTTTATGCTAAATAACGAGTTTTTATTTTATCAATCCCGACGCCTTTTAATTTCAATTACATCCTTGATAATACGATTTCACAAATATTCGTCTTTTGCTAGTAGCGTTTTGAATTAAAATGTAAAAAAACAGGCACCGTGTTATCAGAGAAATAATGAAATCAAAACAATTTGGAACTGCATTGTTACTTGCATTTCTTCTAATCAGTCTAATTATATCGTAGATTAATTGATTTTTTATTTCTGTACAACTATTTTATTGAAGTGTCAGTGTAATTTTATAACTTCTTTCCAATACGGCCGCCAAATGTTATTTTAGGTGCGCAAAATATATTAAAAATATGTTACTCCTATTATCAATTCCTGTATGTGAAGAAAAACAACTGACTTGGTGTTGTTTTAAATTCTTTAAAGTAAACCTAAATGACATTTAAATCGAGTATTTAATTCCATTATAATGCAATAAACATAAGATTATTTGTTTGGTTTTATAAATACACATATATTCAAATTCATTAAAAATATAAAAAATACAATTCTTCTTTTTGTATAACAGATTTTCAAGTCAACAATTCTTTCATTAACAAACTGGTTGTTTAAGATAATATGTACGTGCATATAATGTAATGGAAAATTTACCTGACTATTACAATACATTCTTGGTTATTGCTAACATTTAAAGGGTGTACAAAATTTCTACGTTAGATCGTCTCGGGGGTGATTTTCATTGATTGACGTCGGGTGTACTTTGTGAAGCCATCACTGCCGCTGAAGGAGTTTGGAAACGCAAGCAGCCTTCCATCCCCTTTGGAGATGCAATGAAACACGTTGCCTTTACTTTTATTCTGAACAGACAATTCTTTCTGTTACCTCCGCTTGAGATTTCACGACTCAAGAAACGTTTACCTTCCGACCAAGACCTAATGTCGTTTAACACAAATGTTTCCTGCACATAACTTTAAAACTCTATACACACGCTTACTAGTATACCTGGCAAAGGCCTATAAGGTGGTTTGCCCAATGCTGCATTTCTCCACAACTGGACGACGGTCCGCTCAGGGCAGCCGCCCAGTGCCTCTATCTTCTTACACCGGGTTCTCTTAGGAATTGTTCGGGTAGCCGCACTCGTCAACTAAGAAAGCAAATGTACACATTACACACAAATTTATACGCACATAAAACGTGCTGGTCGAGATACGTTATTATTTTAGATCATAGAAACTGTCAAACATCAGATCATGCCCAGAAGTGGGTAACATTAATATTCACTTAACGTAAATCCTGTTTCAAAAATAAATTCATTACGAAGTTCCGATAAAAATCTTGCTTAACTAAACCACAACCTCATGCGGAATAACTCACGTAGTTACTTGAAAACGTTTTCCTGTAAGCATAACCTTCTATCACTTGAAATGCCAGAGTTATTGTAACTGACAATCCTGCACATTTACTTAAAGAAAATCTCGACTTGCTGAAGATGTAAAATTCTACCAGTGAATCTCCCATATTACTTTATTGTGTTTTATTTAAGCACCCACTACTCAAACTATGAATAAAGTAAAGTTTCCCGAGTCCTGTAAATTATCTTTAATATAACCGGAAAAACCATAAAAACATAGTAAACTAATGATTTAATTAAAAACCACAAACCAATTTACGGAGTTAGTGTCCTTTTTAAAAAGAACCCATTGTTTTGTTAATATGATTTAAGAAATCAGTGTTGTCACTTTTTAAGAACCCCGCAAACACTGACAAAGTGAAATCGAACTCGTATAATTAAGACAATCAAAATACGTTAAGAAACTGCCCACAAAACAGTGATAAATAATAAACATAAACGTAAAGTAAGAATATCAATCTTTATGTTTGAAAAAAACGTTGGCCCAGGAAAGAATTTTCTATAGAAATGATAATACAAGACCAATAAAATAAATTTCAAGAGAGAAATAAATAAACATAAACGTTTTCAACATAATGCACGTACGAATATCCGATTCTTGGCTACTACAGATCAGAGAGGTACTAATATAAAATTCGAATTTTTATCAAGTAAATATATTTTAAAAATTCAAACTTTCACCAGTATTACACATTATTAAAATATTAAGCACAGTAGCAGTAACATATTTTAGAATTGTTTTAGATGTTGAAACAAATTTATGAAATACAAAAAGTGAAAACGGAAATAAAGCCTGCTATTAAATATAACAGGTTTACGTGTGGCCTCGCAACTGGCGAGGAAAGAGTTGGAAATCTTGCATTCACCTAGCTGGAAGACCACTTACTACATACTAGTCTGCAGTTGCTTCCTTTCTATTGGGACACTCTCGCTATAACTCTTATTCCTTTCAGTGTCCTAATGTCAGGATACCTCTTCCTTTCCTGTTCAGTTCGTCCCAGGACGTACGCCGTCAAAAGTGTACACGGGTGTGGCAAGCACGGGATGTCTTAGCTAGGGACGACTGAGCACTAGTTATCTTCTAATACCGCAACCGCGAGCTGTACTTCGGAGAGCGTGGCTAGGGAACGTTGTACAGGGAGCGGTCTGGAGTACTGGATTAATCGTCTAAACCAAGAAGCGGAAAGCTCAATAAAAATCCTAAATCGTATGGTATGGCGGATCAGGGATGCGTGACTGTGTAGAAGATCAGCCACTACTGACGCTAGCTCAGGGCACCAGGTGTAATGTCGTGGTGACATTCCTTCCTCCATATTCATGGGAACAATGTGGATCACAATGTAAAAAGCCCAAGAGGATCCGGCAACGGAGGATTTTTCTTAACGGCATTCTGACACACCTCAGCTGTGCGTATCAGATACACATTATGGACCACCGGTTGACGTTCCCGGAGAAACTGTGGTCACTGCAGACCAAAAGGCTATCAGCAGCGCAAATACCCAAGAGCCAAGTGCCGGCTACGTTATATAGCAAAGCTGCCAAAGGATGCCAGTGGTCAACAGACCCCATCCGGATGAATTGGTTGAGTAAGGGCACTCAGACCTGCTCAACAAGCAAAGAAATTTGGTTGACGAGACTCCTCCGGGGACGACACTTTCCCAATTTGAAAGCTGTAAATACATGCGAGGTGCAGTATGGATCACGTGAGCAAATGATTTAACCAAGGATTGGGTGAAGAGGACGATAAGCAATTTGAAAGTGCTATGGGAGAGTACGGATTTAGTGGTAGTAAAATCCAAGGACTTTCCAAAACACCCGAAGGCTTTGATGTGGCTCCCGGGACACCGAAGGAAGCGTTAGTTAGAACCCGTCTTGAACGTCAGAACCCTAACATTAAGACGTGAGACTGGCGACTGCTAAGTACGACGCAGGAGAAGGAAGACACCATCCTGGCCTTCTCCATGGACAGCATCCCGCATGGGATCCTGCAGAAGTTCAATGCGCACTACAGGCTTAGAGCGATCCTGTTCAGGCCCATACAGACTACCACCGACAATAGGGATAAGGGCGGTTCAGGTATACCCCCACCATAGTAAGGCGGCTTTATGCAAAATTTAGGGCTACGATGTAGCCCTAATTCAAGAACTCTGGATGAGCCAAGGTAAACTACAAGGTCTTGGAGCGGTGGACAGGGAGATGCTTTTTAGAGAAAAAAAAGAAAAATTTACAAATTCTACCGCTAACAAGCTTCTGTGCATAGAACTTAGTAGCGGTAAAAGTAGTATCCAACGGAGAGGGAGGGGGGGGGTCGAGAGGGACTATACTCGCATCGGCGTACTTTCCATCGCACGACATAGCCCCACATGTAACTCATTAAGTAACTATGAAATTGTGATAAGGATCACCCTGTATAAAGCATTTCAGTTTATAAAAGCACAAATGTTAAAATACATCGTGGAGCACTATTTATAACAACATCGAATTACGAAGGTTGGCGTCCAGATCTTAAACAGATGTTAACTTCAAAGCAGTAGGTATAAAGATGCAACAGCTATTTAAAACGCACTTCAATTTTTGAAAATGGAAAGTTATTGCACATGAAAATAGCATAACATTAAAGCTAGATTAGCAACTGTAAACAAACGAGCACCTGCGTAAGTATAAATTGATCATTTACTACTAAATCTTAAATAAACATTTACGATTACATGTACCCTTACTTTCAAAGGTTTCGCGTGCACTTACTTTTTGGTGTATTAAATCAGGGGAAAGATTTCAATAAGTTGCAGCAACAATACATCTCGCTTACCTCCTTTAATAATCACTAATTTCTGCAAAATTATTTATAAAAGTCATAGGCTCTTACCTATAACTATTATGTAAGACAGTATAATTTGTATCCTGAAGGACAGATCATAATTTTTTTTAATTCTGTCAATATCATCTTTAACCTAATCTCCAAATTACCTGTCCACACAGCTAAAATTTTGAAAAATCGTTGTTACTTGATTTTGAAAGTGTACGCGAAACCTTTGAAAGGAAGTGTACTTAACCTCGTTAGATGTAACACCATTCAATGTCCCAACTAAATGTAGTTGCACTCACGGTGAGGAAAACAGTGCTAGACTTGTGACTGTAATTCGTCACAGGAACTGGCCACGTTTATAGTACTTAGAAGGTGAACTGAATCGAATGTCTATATAGCGAGGGCTCCGTCATTGCTTAATAACAATAAAAACAAACTCGCCAGGGTGTTGCTTGTTTCTTACTGGACCTAAACTTGTTTACTTTTGCTTATAAGCCGATGTGGAGCATCTGCCGGAGTTACCTTCGAGCTGGCTGTTGGAGACCATTGCTTAAATATTCCATAATTAGGAAGAAGCCCTAACCAGGTATAGTTGAAGGATCCGTTACAGCAGTATCCAGAAGAAACGAAGAAGGATGACACCCAACCCCAAAAGAAAAACCTAAAGAATCAAATGATTTAGATACGAGCTGAATGCTAAATCGTAGAAAGTGTCGTCCGAGGAATTTTCTTCTTCATTACTAGAAGATTCACTCAAAATTTCATCTAGGGGGCTCCAAATTTTTGGTGAGGAGGCGCCATCAATGTTTCTTACAGATGTAGATGTTTGTCAATGAAGATTATCTTCTGCGCCTGTAACTCTTTCTGCTTCTAAATTCAGTGTCATATCATCTGTACTTGTTTATAGCAAATATGTTACGTCATTGGGGTCATCCATGTTATAAATTTCCTTATGGGCCATCTTAAATACAATTCCGTTACGGAACACCACCGTTTGGAAAATAAAAAAAGTATGACATAAGTTACTACGTAAATTGCTCAGTGTTCTGTATATCTATCACTTTCGGTATTACCAAAAAACTTCTTAGCCACTTAAAACGACAGTGTTCCAAATAATTACTTTCTAACCTAAATTTTACACTTTTTCTAAATTCTTTATATTTAATTTTAAATAAAGGCAGTTAATGACTATGATATTGAACTCCTGTTCGTTCATTAAAAGCCATTTCTATAGTTATTTATTAGTACTGGGGATACTAAATAAAAATGTACGAAAATTTCAGTCACGTGTTGTAATGCGCGAAACCTTAGCGAATTGCGGGTTCACATTGGCATACACGAAAGTTGACTGTGATTCTTCGTTGTCTATAAAAATTATAATACATCGTAATTTGAAGCGAGTGTGACTTGCTCCCTCGATAGCTTGGTTGGAAGAGCCCCACTCTAGCAAAGTGGAGGTCGGTTCCCACTCGAGTTAATCTTTTACTGTATGTACTTTTAAAGTTAATTTTAAATAAAGACATATATATATATATATATATATATATATATATATATATATAAACATATGAACCACCAAACGTTAAAGAGTTAAGGTGTTTGGAAAGAAATCTTTGATCTTTTATATTAAATTGCTACTCGCACTAGAATCAGTCATCCTAACTCGCACAGTAGGGAAGTCTCTCATTGTACATTAGCCAATTGAATTTACTGTTCCAGCGGTGGAGCTTAATGCTCTTTTTGAATGACAAAGAAATATTAAACTAATTTATGTAGTTTTATTTTATTGTGTTGATTCTTATTCATCAATTTGGAAATTTACACCGTTTGCTCCAGATGTTCGACGTGGTTGTTTTCTACTAACTGCTCTTCAAGATTTATTAATTTGTAGCCTGTGTAGCCGCTCACTAAATTAGAGCACTACCTAGTATCGTCCATTATACAGTAACACAAATATGAAGCAACAGAAGAACTTTTATCTGGTAATACAAATGATCCTTCTTTAAGTCCTTGGTCTGCTGCTACTTTACTTGTTAGAAACTTCTAACCTATTTTGAGCCCAATCTATTTACCCTTCCAGAAGCTTTTCCCTTTGCCTTTTGTCACACTTATTCTACATAAGCTTTGAAATGCTCAACGTCTAAGTGAATCGTCCCGAGCTTTCCGGTGCCCTATCGCGGATTGTTCTAATTTAAGCGAGTAGCGACGTAGTAAACGTTAGCGAATCGTGCTTTGCTCCGGAGTTATAACCGTGATCATTTCTCAGACATCTGATAAATATTCTTTTACAAAATATTCTTAACAGATTAATATATTTAAGTACATTAATCGTCAATGAATTTAGTATTATTGTACATATATATATATATGTATATATATATATATATATATATATATATATATATATATACACACACTACAAGCCACCATTAGGGCATGTTTAAACCGCTACAACTTTTTTGTACTACACTGTAGGCCCTTTTAGTATGGATTAATAGTTTTCCCTACCTTTTTTGCTTAAAAAAGGTATAATATCTTGATATCGCTAAGAGCACCGCTTTCTGAGAAAAACGCATCTAAAGCTCATGATGCTTGCAAATTATCCAAAAGTATCAAAATAACTAATTTGACTATCCTATTTTTTTTTCCGGAATAACAATTCGTTTCAATTAATTTCAATTAATTTTGGACTTGGATAAGACGAACGGTTTAGCCAGAAAAAAATATTTTCTAATGCATTGCACATTTTAGTTACCATATGGACAGTTGAATTTATTTATGAAACGTCAGTTTTTGTCTGTCGCTTTTCCGTTGATAAAGATTCATAATTATGGCTCACAGTTTCACTAATTCTGAAAGAGTGGATATGCTTTCAATCTATTGATTTTGCCATTGCAACGCTCGAAGAAGTGTACGAATTTATAGGGAAAATCATTCTTTCCGTCTCCAAATCGGCACGCGTTTGCTAATATCAAAAGATGTCTCCACAAAAATGGCAAGTTTCAACCAATCCGTGTAAATTCTGGGCGCAGACGAACCATAAGGACGGTGGAAATAGAAGACAAGATTTTGGACGCCGTTGGACGCCCATGGATCCTGATCAACGTCCAGTTTCCTGTCTATTTAATATTCATAGTTAAAAAATTTTGTTCAGGGACGAAGCTACTTTTACTAGATGCGATATTTTCAATGTTCATAATGAACATGCTTATGCTGTTGAAAACCCTCATGAAACGAGAGTATCTCATTATCAACATCAATTTCAAGTAAATATCTGGACTGGAATTGTAGACACTTTTATTATTGGTCCCTTTGTACTGCCAAATCGGCTGATAGGTACTTGAACTTTTTAATACAAGATTTACCTATTTTATTGGAAGATTTGCCCTTACTCCTTCGTCGTGACCTCCGGTTTATGCACGATGACGCACTTCTTCATTTTATTTTAACTGTAAGACATTTAAATGAGGTATATCCACAGCGCTGGATTGGAATAGGAGGTGACGCACCTGTGAACTGGCCGGCTCCATCACCGGATTTGACACGCTGCGATTATTTTTGTGGGGTGCCTTGAAATAAAAAGTTTATGCATCACCAGTTTATACGCAAGAAGAATTGTTGGCAAGAATAATTCATGAAGCCAATTTATTGAAGAATAGTCCTGAAGTATTGTCCAGAGTACAATGTAATTTTTTTAAAAGAAATAACCTGTGCATGCAGGAAAATGGTGGAAATCTTGAACATTTGTTGAATTAGCAAATTAAATAGCTTCCAGAAAAGTTCACTAATTGCACTTGTTAAAACAAAATTTACATAACATAATTTAATTTTTCAAATTTTTATTTAGCTTTTGGTTGATAATAATGCAATTTAATTGTTTAACTTAATTCTTCATATTGTTTTTGTTTTTTCTTCAATAATTATTGTTCTTGAAAAACTTCATTCTTATTTATTTCTTTTTAATAAATCGGCTTCATGAATTATTCTTATTATTATTATACTTTTGGATAATTTGCATGCATCATGAGCTTTAAATGCGTTTTTCTCGGAAACCGGTGCTCTTAGCGCTAGCAAAAAGGTATACCTTTTTTTAAGCAAAAAAGGCAGGGAAAACTATTATTCCATACTAGAAGGGCCTACATTATAGCATAAAAAAGTTGTAGCGGTTTAAACATGTCCTACCGGTAGCTTGTAGCGCCCTCTAGGAAATACACCGAAATCGATGATAAATTTGAACTTCTCATCCCAAGAAACCCCCATACAAGAAATTTTATAAAACTAGCACAAAGCAGTCGAAAGATATGAAAGAAAATGTGTTTTATTTTTTCATTTTTGACACCCTGTAGCTTCGTTATTATCAACTTTTGGACAAGGCAAGTTTAGTTAAATCGACTTACTTTCATGTAAGTAATCTTCATTATCCTTTTGGCTAAGCAATTTAGAGACAACCTGTGTGTGTGTGTGTGTGTGTGTGTGTGTGTGTGTGTGTCTATGTATATACATATATATATATATATATATATATATATATATATATATATATATATATATATATATATATATATATATATATATATATACAGGGTGGTCCGAATTTTATGCTCATAACTTAATAAAATAATATAAGTTTTCGATATAAACATATATCCAAAAATCCTTCGTTTCCAAGATACAGGGTGTCAAAGTTTTTTAAAATTTTTCGATTTTTTTTTAATAGCTTCCGCAGTTTTTCAGATATTGATTTGAAATTTGGTAAAGTTATTACCTTATCAAGAAGCATTAATTTGAGTATTTTAAATTTTTTTAAATTCTACAGGGTGGTCCATTTTTGGGGGTGTCGGTACCTTAATCCCCCACAAATTTTTTAGTGGTACGCCCCATGTGTATTTTAATTGCAGATTTAGATTTATTATTCAATTTAGAAAAAATTGTGTTTATTGATTTTTTTTCGTAAAGTGCAAGATTTTCGAGATTTTTCAACGAAATTACAAACACCAACTATTTAATTAACTACAATAAATATGTACATACATATTATTTAAAATTTTATAAATTTTGTTCAAAATGAAATCCATTTGAATTAATGAACATTTGGCAACGACGATATGTTGAGTTTATAGCATCGGATAATTGATGTGGTCTATTGCGCAGGGTCTCACATGCTTCCTCGATCCTCGCATGTAGCTGTTCTTCTGTATCAACTGGAGTAGCATACACTACGTCTTTAAGATGCCTCCACACAAAAAGTCGAGAACAGTCAAATCGGTAGACCTAAGCGGCCAGGCGGCTGGCCCTATTGCTGGTACATGGTCCACATCTCTTCCTAACCGTCCTATCCACTTTTGCGGAAAATTTATATCGCACCATTCGCGTACGTTTCTTCCAAAATATGCTGGTGCACCATCCATTTGTAGCCAAGCTTCGTGCCTTAAATCTAGCGGAACATCTTCCAAACAAATGGGCAAATAATTTTCAAGAAAATTCAAAAATACTTGTGAATTTACCCGGGGGGGGGGGAGGAAAAATGGACCACACAAGATATTATCAATGACTCCCAACCATACATTTAAGCTAAATATGGTCTGGAAGGACCGCGGCCTGATTTGAAGTGGGTTTTGATTGCTCCAAAAATGGAGGTTATGGTAGTTTACTACCCCTCGGCGAGTAAGTGTAGACTCATCCGTCCACAATATTTTCCGTAAAAATGAGTTGTCTCTTTCAACCGATCTTATAATCCAGTTGCAAAATTCAATTCGTTTTGGAACATCTCCAGGCCTTAGATGTTGCACGGGTTGTAAGTGAAATGATTTTCTGTTATCCTTATGCAATGTTCGTAAAACTTTACTTTTGGATACCCGTAGGTTTAGAGCATTCAGTTGTCTTGCAGCAGCACGAGAACTTAAGCGATCATTATTGTTAAACAAACGCAATATTTCAGGTCTATGTTTGTCATTTCGTATATCATGACCTCTTACGTTTTTTTTTAAACCACCTTCTCTAAATCGACGATGTACCTCCCTGAACACTTTTATGTCAGGTTGTCTTCTATTGGTAAATCTCCGACGATATTCCCTAACCGCTTCAGAAGAATTTCCATTAGTGAAACCGTAAATAAAATGTATGTCCGCATATTCGGCGTTTGTAAACACATTAAGCATTTTAAAAAACACGTAAAAACTTAAATAAATTCAACTGAATTGTTTACACGCAAACGCAATTAAATTTTACTTACGTTTTAAGTTGTCAAAAATGTCAGATATCAAATGATTGCTATGCATCATAGCCTACTCTAATTATCTTCGCAGATTTACTAGCAGGGTGTCCTATTTTTTTTGTTTCAGAACCTCTTTTCCCCCCAAACTTCTTCGGGGTGCGACACTGACTTAAACAAAAAAAACTTGGTATGTCAATTACATTTAAACAATTAATTAATAAGTTACATTTGTTCGAGAAACGCATTGTTTTTGAGAAAAATGCGAAAAAGCGGTTAAACTAAAATTCTTATGTTTTTGAACAGTTTTTCCCATTTATCTCGAAAACCGTGCACTTTACGAAAAAAACTCAAGAGACAAATTGTTTTCTAAATTGAATAAGAAATCTAAATCTGTAATCAAGTTCCCCAGGGGCGTACCACAAAAAAGTTTGTGGGGGATTAAGGAACCGACACCCCCAAAAATGGACCACCCTGTAGAATTTAAAAAAATTTACCAACTATTAAGATAGCCATTTTAAGGAAGAAATAGAGAAAAGGAAAAACCAACCGGTGGAAGTAAAGTATGACAAAATTGAAAAATGCAATTTATATTTTCTATGTAGCTGGAATACAACCCCATTTCTTCTAAGATACAGCACAGGGTGGCGAGAGTAACAAACAATATTAATCCTCAGAACTCTCCGGCTAAGTTGTTCTAGAAAATAAACTATAAGAGATAACTCCGACAATAATATATCATATTCTACAGCAAGTAAATATGATTTTGCGCAAGTGGAAATGTTTGTGACACGAGTCGAAGAACAGTGTGCCGGTTATATGCGCGCAGATTCTCATTCTTACCAGTCATGGACATTCCTCCTTCTACTACTACAACAAATATATTGTAATACATTTTAAAGTCTAATTCTACAACAAAAGATTAAATAAGCCATATTTTATTAAATTTATTCTACACAAAACTAACAGTTTTCCTCCAGCAACTTTACATGATGAGCGCTTATAGTGGATAGAATACCATTTCAATTAAGTGAGGATGGCAGTAAAATATTCATGTGTGTACGCACATGCGAGTGCGTGTGCATGTGTGTCTTGGTGTGTGTATGTGAGTGCGCCTGCTCGTTCCCATGCGTGCGTAGGCGTATGTGTGTCTGCGCGTGCATACGTGTGTGCGTGAATGCGTGTATGTGTAGTTCTTGTGAAGGTAAACAACGGATATTAGTGCTGGTCGTTTACTACTCAATCACCAATCTTACTGTAGTGGCTCCTAGTTAACTTATGTGGACGCGTGTGGAGTTCTCATAATAGACGTTGCCTGCCTGTAAAGCGGTAACGACACTAAGAGACATACTGTTAAATAAAACAGCTGCCATGTAAGATCCAGTTGGAATTTACCGTAAAATATGGAAGTTTGCGTTAAATGCATCACGACAGTGAAATTTACATTATAATTTAAATTTCTGAATATTCTGGAAAATTTGCCTCTGTTTGTTTCTATGGTTCTGTTTTCCTTTAAAGACCAAATACACTTAAGGCGTTGACAAAGTGTAGTAAGGAAGACAATCTGCAGAGGTACGTTTAGCAATTTAGTCAAACTCCATGCTATTAAAGAATTTGTGTATTCTTAGCGCGAATTTGTCAATAAAATCGCGATGAATGAGAATATTTTCAGTTTGAGCGCTTTATATATTATTTTAACTGTTCCTTTAATTCTTGTATAACGAAATAAATTATTTGTCTCCTTATAATCTTAATATAATTTTGAAGATATTTTAG
Source organism: Vesta saturnalis (assembly GCA_036346205.1). NCBI lineage: Eukaryota > Metazoa > Arthropoda > Insecta > Coleoptera > Lampyridae > Vesta > Vesta saturnalis. The sequence continues at coordinate 298,356 of JARFJB010001920.1, forward strand.
TTTAATGAATTATGTAGTAATCACATTTCAGATAATCAAGAGTGAAGCACAAAAGTATTTGCCGCAGTACCAGTTTACTTACATGTTGCGGTATTAATATAGTGTATTAGGTATCACCGTGGTGAAAACGCGATGTAATTACTAGTTGCCTTAGCTATTTTAGAAGTTATATTCAAACTTGAATTCAAACTAGCTTTGCATGGTATTAAACTGTATAAATAGTCAGAATTCCCTTAGTGATTTAAATAGAGATTATTAGAAAGGCGTACTAGGTATAGCATCTCTAAGCTCTATGTAATACTACTAAATGCATGGAGCAGAGTTTCTAATATGATTATAGAAAATTATTTTATGAAATTTTTAATCCGTAGGACTTAGGTGTCACTTTAGGGAGTTGGAAACTGTCACGTCAAAAGCAGACGCTTTACAGAATAAATGGAATTTGTAATTAAATGGGGTGATTCTACAAGAAAATACTGAACCATTACAAGTAGAATTCGATGAGGAAATGGCGAAAAATCCTTTACAGTATGCATACCATTGAACCACATATTTGGAATAATGGAGGATTATCGTCAAGTGATCGTGAATATGCGTCAAGAGTTGATTTTAATTCGATCTAGAAGCGATACAAACTGCTACTATGGTGACGTTGATGCGGAAATAACCTAAATAAAATTCAATGGAAAGTACCACACTTAACCCTTAGTGATGCCGCGAAACTGGACTTGTTTGAAGGAATAAATAAGAATTCTATTATTACTGTTCCATTTCGTCAATGGGAGTTATATGAATTACCTGCTTTAAAACAAGCAACCTCGATATATGGCCAATAAAAACGTCAACGCAACTGAAAAACCCGCTGGATAATTGTTGCATTCCAACAAGGTAAAAGGTACACTAAGTCTGCAAGAGCCGGAAATTTTGATCACATTAACATCAGAAACTTAAAGTACATCTGAATTCTAGTATTATCCCATATGAAGCAATGCATTTGAACTTCAGTGCTAACCAATACATACCTGCCTATCGCAATTTTTGAACTTCCGATGTGACTACTATGATGAAGATAAATAAGATATGTTATTCAACTAACCGAATTCAAATCATGTCCAGTATTTGTAATGGACTGTTCTAAACAGAATGAATCCTTAAAAACTCAACAGTAGACATCAAATTGGAAATGGAAACCTAACACCTTTCGATAATGGAATCGTTGCCTATGGTCTTATTCTCCCGATGCTATTGTGCAGTACAACCCACTCACCGGAGAAGTGAAAAATTATAATCTGTATTATATAAATAAAAATGTTGTAATTATTCGTTTAGTTTCATTTCATCCATCAAGATGAAAGTAGTTGTCAGAAACAAAAACTTCAATTCAAAATCATGACTTTGATGAAAAGTCTGTACTTCAAAACATGGTGATTTACTTCCTAATAGTATACTGTTGGCATTATATGTTAGGCCCCTCCAACTTGGAAAAAAACGCAATGATTAGTTTGCTTACTAGAAAAAGGTTTGAAATTTAAGAACATTTATTACGTATACTCCAAGTCATTAGAATCAAAACAAGTACAAACTTTACAGGAAATCTTAACTATTCCAATAAGGATATAGGTTACTTTAGTTCAGCGATAATCAAGATGATTGATTGGATAACTCGATATTGTGCAAAAGCATAACTCTAATCTTTATCTTGATGATATCGATGAAAAGCAAAATACTATAAGGCATATTTTTAATGTGGATCAGGACATAACGATATTGATTGTTTCGTATTGGTCAAACTTACAGTAAAATTCCAAAGCAATTAATTCGTGACAATGCGAATCTAATTATATTATTGAAGCCAAGATGAATTAAACCTAATAACATGTTATGAGGATCATTAAGCCCAACCATAAGCATGACATTGTTTCGGAATGTTTCAAAGTGCTGGATAGATCCGTTTGGTTCATAGTCATAAATAAGGATGCTGAAGTAATAATGGTCGCTATAGGAAAAGGTTTGATGAATTATTAATACCTTAGCCTGATTTCAGTGGTTTATAGTTAACATCCGTTTAGGTATTAACAGCCCTTTTGCTACAATGGATAAGGAGATTGATATTAAAGCGAAAATTATTCAGGCTCGTAAAATAATACAGCAGAAATACAACAGTCTTAAAACCGCCCGCATTGATAATGAAAGAACGTTTGAAAGTACTTATAAACCTCTAATAGAACCCTAACTGAAATACGAATAAAATGCATCCTGATAAAAAAAAAGGAGTCCGTTAAACGCCTTTGTTCATATTTCAAAAAACATGCTACTACTAGCCTCTTAAAACCATTAAAAGACAAGCCCCTAGCTCAACTTCCGTTTTCAAATAAATCCACCTCCTCGTCACCACCTTTCCTAGAAACATCTGTTGTAGGAGATTATACCAGAAGAAGAACCTCTTAGTATACAGATGATTCCTGTAATGAACCCATCTCTGAAGAATTTCTCGAGCAGTACCACGAATTACCTCGTATATATGTTGAACGATTATGAGGGATCTTGAAGGTGCTATTGATTCACACTTATGGAGTCCACTACGAGCTAACAGACAAAGGACAATTGGTAATACCCATCACAATTAAAGGAAAGATATGATCATTAATGGTGTCACGTATAAAGGGACTCCAGGTTTATATGATCTGCTTATTATGAATGAACCCGATTTAAATCTAGTAAATTCAAAGGATAGAAAGAATTATAAACGTATTTTAGCAGCTACGAATGTTGCAAGGCGAGATTATGATGTAAGTGGACAGATTCGAGGAAGCCGCAGCAAAAGTATACACAAATAATTAAACCCTTGCTGTCATCACCTTCAACTCAGGGAGGTGGAGCTATGTTTTAAGGAATTAACAAACAGGCCGATTGAATATAATATTGGAATGATGTACATGAACTAATTCGTGATCTAGAAGTATTGTGGGCAGAAAAATTGGCTGGAAACACCGGTGTCGTAAATGATATAATATCAATTGTAGAGAATTGTATGAAGATGGATACATTGAAAGACCAAACACTAGTTTTCTGAACAATATAAATCAGACTGCATTGATGTCGACATATCATAACTAAAATGCCCTTGATAAATTTGGACGGTCACATGCCCAGTATCAATTTAAGAAATTAACCCTCAGTTTCAACTTATTGATGATAATCAATTGATATCGAGAATAAGAGACTCAGCAATGTTGCCAACCCCATAGATCCTCAAGATGTCATCACCAAGCAATACTATTTATCGACAAGGTTGAATTTGGATGGAAACCGTTTGACCCAGTTGGCGGATCCGGAAGAAGATGGTGATGCTATAAGTAAAGGATACCTTGATTTTTGTCTGCAAGCATTCAGAAAGCTGTTAAAGGAACTTTAACGCTTATCTAGTGTTGGAGGAAAAACTACATCAACTTAAAGAAATTGTGGATCATGTCCAAATTACAACTCGTCAATGAATTGCACAAACCTGCAAGAAAAAATTTTAAACGAAGGCGTACAATAATTAAGGGATATGATGACCTCTGGCAAGCAGATTTGGCCGAATTTAACACATATGCCAAACAAAATAAGGGCTACAAGTATATTTTAGTAGTTATTGACTGTTTTCGAAATACTTGTGGACCAAAGGATTAAAACAAAAACGGGCTTGAAGTTGCCAAGGCCATGCACAATCTTCAAAACGGGTCGGAAACCTTCCAATTTGCAGACAGATGCAGGAAAAGAATTCTACAATGACCATTTCACTAAACTAATGCAGCGTTATGGAGTCAACCATTACTCCACCTATAGTACAAAGAAGGCAGCAATTGCGGAACGGTGATCAGGACCGTTAAGTCTGCTCTATACAAGTCATTCAGCCTACAGGGTAAATATAAATGGATTGATACAATTGATACCATAACGATGGATTATAACAATCGTAAGCATAGAACTATAGGAATGAAGCCCAAAGATGTCGGTAATCATACAAAGCTAGAGGCTTACACTCACATAAAAATAGTTGATAAGAATCGTTATTGTGTGGGTGACATAGTACGAATCAGTAAGTTTAAAAGTATTTTCGCTAAAGGATACACCCCAATTGGTCAAGTGAACTATTCAAGATTGTGAAAGTTTGCATTACTAACCCAACCACCTACATGTTGGAGGACATGAAAGGATCACCTGTACTGGGAGGCTTTTATGAACATGAATTACAGAAAACAAAGTATCCGGATGTGTACCTTGTGGAAAAAGTGCTTCGCTCCAAGAATAACAAGTTATTCGTAAAGTGGTGGGGATTGGATGAAGATCATGGATCAATAAAGACGATTTAGTTTTATAATATAGCTGTAGGGATTGTAACTTTTAGATGAATTAAAACCACATAAAACAATTATAATTGTATTTATTTAAATATACATCATCTTATATAGTAAACCTAAAGTATTTCTATAATCGTTTAAATTACTAGACGGCCATATCCCCGAATCTGGTCCACATCTCCATCCCAAGCAGGAATCACCTTTCTCAATGTTTTCCAAAATCCAATTTTGTGGTGTTCCTCATTTTCCCACGGTTGAAACTTATATGTAATGTTTTGTTCTAATAATACTTCAATTAAAATAGAAGGCACTTGTAATTAGCATAATATGCTGCTGTCTCGATACATTCACTTATAATAGAAAGTGTCTTTATAAACAATATTTTGTACGCTAACATTTGTACAAAATGAATCACCCCATAATAACTTGTATATGTACATTTTAAGGGTATGTCACCAAGTAAATTCATGTCATCTAAAATCCTATCTACATCATTAGAGGTTAACGAACCTTTATCGGTACACAAGTTCGTAAAACTTTTAATGGTATTGTCTAATAATTTTTCTATCAAATAATGTCTTAATAATTACTTCATTTGCACTTTGAGTTTATAGCACACCAGTTAAAACACTCATCGGAATAACAATATTTTGCAATATATTCAATATAAATGTATAGTTTTCAGGAGAGGTCAAAGAACGCTTCAGGTACTTTTGTAGATTTGATCACTACTGCACTGCAGCTCTTCCTGCAAGCTGTCCTGAAGACTGCTTATTGTTTACTGAAAGTTGTACCCCAGGGTCTAGTATCAGTGAAATCAAAATTTACTAAGCGTTTATCATCATAAGGATTGAGTATGACTTTATTTTGTTTAATGGTAAACACATCATGTTTCTTTGATCTTATGAGGTGTTGATAGCGCCTTATTACGCCACCATCAAATAAAACCTGTTTATAATCATTAATAGTGATCTGCCTCACGCTTGCGTGGGTAGAACCCTTTGATTTTTACAACCTTTTCATCAACCGCGTAAGCATACATTTTGCACGAAGTCCTACAAATTCAACCATAATTTTGCCATGATTTTCATCTTTCATTAAGCCGGGGACCTTTTTATTTACTAATGGGAGTCCGAAGATGTTGTCAGGACTATAATCAGATGTATCGAATTTATCAATGTCCTCTTTAATACATTCATAGATATCGGGAACCGAAAAGGCGTATATGAGACTATCCGTATCCGTGTACAAGAGCTTAGCACTATTATGGAACTTGGGTAGCGTGTAACCGTAATGAAAATTATATAAAAAAGTTTTTGAAACGTCTAAAACACTGAATCCTGCATATATAGGTTTATTGAAATATACTTCAAGTTTATTCATTTGAATGATGAGCATATCATTGTCAAATATCGTACAACTATGAAAATTTGGTTTTGATATGTAAGCACGAGCACCATAGCGACCCTCCCATTTCGTTACTAGCCGTATATCCTTATGCTTACGTACATTTTCCATCAGCTTCCGAAAACACTATTAATCATTAATTTATAGAAATTTTTATCGAATTCATTTTGAGATTGCTGACGCATGGCTGTATTTAAATCTATATATTTTTTTAACCACGGGGACTGTTTAAAACGTAATATACGGTGTACTTTTACCAACTTCAATCCATATTTTAAATATACTTTAAATTTCTGTAATGAATTACATAATTACGTTTTGGATACAGGGTAAGCAGTAATTTTTCATTTTGGAATCAGGTGTGGGTGGAACCATATGTTCGGGTGCCAGCGGTAGATCACTGTGACTCTCATGTAATTCTATAGGATAGTCTAAATCACACTCGACTATATAACCAATTTCCGAATCATCAGGATGGTTTATTAAATCTAAACTTTCAAAATTAGCTTCATCAACAAAAAAAATCGCCAAATGGTAGAAATTCTGACATGGCGGCTCCATATAAATTATTCACGTCGTAGTACATTAAATACACACTTTCGGAGGTGGGATCAAATTTTTCCCCATGTACTTATTGTTAGCTTTAGCATACCGATTTGAACATTGAGCTACACCACCTCTAATCCCTCTTTCAATAAACATTAGCATATCAATGTCTGTAAATAATTCTAACTTTACTTGTGTAATTTTAAGCATAGCATCGAATGCTAAACCGGGAGCTGTATAATAGTGTAGAGGATCAAGGTCAAGTACTTAAACAAGTTTGCCTAAAGTTTTCGAAAATATCTGCTAAAAGTAGAACGTCTGTTTTAAATACAAATCTGAGTACTCCCTAACGATTTAATGCTAAATTTGTTCCAAACGTTAACCGCATGCGCAAAACTCTCATCACTGATTCCTCATTATTAAGATGACTGAAAATGCTTCTTTAGGAGGGAGCGTGGTCTCATTCAATTTATCCCACGTATCAATATACTCAAGGAAACACACCTTTGCGAACTACTAGAGAAAATTCCTCCTCATTGTTGCAACTAGCGCGGGAAATAATTTTTTACTATCCTCCAAATAGTCTGACAACTTTTCAATACTACTGCTCATAAATCTGAAAGAGTCAATAAATCTAAACTTAATTTTGGTGCCTTCCATTACCTTCGTAAAGAGATATATCTTTCTTTGTTTATGGGTAGTAGTGAAATCAAACCGGGAATACTAGCCAATTCTCTAATGATGAAATGAGAATCATAACCTGATAAATTATGGAACACAACTGGCAGAATGTGGGAGTCTGTATAGTTTAGGTTACACGCCTGGTGCGCTGCCCCGAAATGCTCCGTAAGATGATTATGGTCTCTAACTTTTATATCAGAATTAGTAAATGGTTTCGACAAATGTGACAAATCGTGGTGCTTTCAAATTGCTCAACCTGACTGAGACTTAAAGTACCCATTGGAATAATTTGATTGATTATTTCGGTAGCCCAATGTGCAATACTTTGAAGCTCGTTAACAAACCATTGAATGCAATCCTTTCCTCTATAAAGCCTAAAACGGGATAAAGAATCATCATATGAACACTTCAAATAGTAAGCAATGCTGAAAGGTGTGTGTTTGGAGTGAAATAGAGTATTACCTTCGATACCATTTGCACACTTCTCTAAAATACTTTCTAAATCGGCATAAATGACAAATGGCACCTTTTCTTGAATGCAAAATTTTGAACTGTAAATTCATTTCCGCTTCGGTAGGCAGCCTAGTAGAGCATTGATTAAGTTGCTGACAGTGGATGGTATGTTTTTGTAGAAGGCGATCTGAAGAAAAATGATTCAAGCATCGGTAACAAATAAATTGCTTGCCCTTGCAATTCGATATCTGTTTTGAAAATAAAGCTGACATATTTTTAATCCATGTGAAATGGTATACAGTATCATCCCCAGCCTGATCAGAAAGTATTAAAAGATTTATGGGTTCTTTATCGCTTTGCTGATTACTCAATACAAAGGTGCAACTTTTTACCATTTATGCAGTACAAATTAATTGCGAGGTTGTTTAGTTTCTCAAATTTTTTACATCATCCAGCTGAATGGGGAAGTGAATTGAATCAAAATTCAAAACATCTAAAAATGAGGATAACTAGAAGTTTGGTTGAGTTTGTGAAGCAGGATATAATGCCGAAACAACGGCCCACAGGAAGCAATACTCATCGTTATTTTTAACATTAACAACAGCATGCTTTACTGCTATGAAGCGAGGAACTTTAACATAAGTTGAATGACCGCCTCTAAATGGGACATAGCTATTAATATTTACTTTTAAATGTAAGACTTCATGTACTGCCCAACCGGAATCCCTTTCGGAAAACTCCTCTAATTTTATCCGTAACTTATCATACACGTTTTCATTGTACCAGACACGTACATTGGTTGAAATATCAATAACGCAATTTTTGTGGCAAAAGTCTTCAACTCAATATATGATTTTGGGGTTGCATGAAATTGCAGCCTAAGACCACATTTACCTTTAGCATAGATTGCCTTAACATTAATTTCACCTTACGTGCAAAACTATTATATGCGTTTAGTAAAAATATCAAAGGGTCCTTAATGTTTGACATATTGATTATAATTCCTGTAAGCAGTCTACCATTAAAACATGAGTCTAGGGGGTACCAGCGTAATTTATGCATACCTTTTTTATTGACAATTCCACTACCAACCTTCTCTGAAGCGTTCTTTAACCGTCTCAATCTAACCAGATAGCACTTGAGCAATGCTAAATTGCTCTCAAGCTTAACAAGCTTTCATTGGTCTCATAATAAATTTTATGTTTAATTATATCTTGCAATAGCTTGATATTGGTGTTAACTATACGGATGTGCCTGGCAAATTCCTTTTTTGTTTTCAATAAGGGAACAATGCGCTTTGTTAAATTAACCATCTCACTACTACTTGGCATACTCATAGCTAGCAATATGAAGCACACACGTAACAATGAACTTGTAACAAATGCTCTTCACAACGGTTCTAGTCACGATTGTAAAAATATGATGCACAAATTGGTGAGTAATAATAGTTACTCTTTACGTTTAACAAATTGCTCTTCGGTTTACAATAAAACTTTTAGTTAGGATTGTAAAAATATGATGCACACACTGGTGATTAATAATAGTTGCTTTTTACTTTAGGTAATTTGTTGTTGTGACGATTGTAATGTATCGACTGACGTGGGACCGTTCTTTATCTACTTATATAGAGATAAGATCAGGTAAGGTCGGATAAGTTCGGCTCACCTTTTCATAGCTACGACTCAACAATGAATCGTCTTTGTTCTTTACCTGAAAATTGTAAGCATAGACTTTGAAGCGTCGTCTTTGTTCTTGATTTCCTAGAATTGAGATAACAATTTATTTTTATAACTCGACCAGAAGAATGAATCGCTTTTGTTATTTTACCTTGAAAATTGTAAGAATAGACTTTGAACCGTTGAACAATACTGTCTTTGTTCTTGATTTCCTAGAATTTCAGAAGCTATGACTCAGCCAAAACAATAGATCGTCTTTGCTCTTACACCTTGAAAATTGCATAGACTTTGAACAATGAGCCTCATTCTTGATTTCCTGAATTGAGATGTGGAATCTATTTTCGACCTGAACAATAGACCTTTTTAAACGTTGAAACAGCTATCTGTTTTGAAACGGACTGTTTAAGAAACGGCTATCTGTTTTAGGAAACGGCTACCTGTTTTAGGAAACGGCTACCTGTTTTTAGGAAACGGCTACCTGTTTAGGAACGGCCACCTGTTTAGAGCACTTGAGCGTGGCTTTGAAACATGCACCTCAGGGCTCTTGATTTCCTAGAATTGAGATAACAATCTATTTTTAACTGAACAATGGATCGCCTTTGTTATCAGAGGTGTGACCTTCTAAGCATAAACTTAAATCGTTGACAATGGATTGCCTTTGTTCTTGAAAGAGATGTCTTTAGATAACAATCTATTTCTAACTGAACAATGAATCGTCTTTATTCATTTACCTTGAAAATTATAAGCATAGACTTTGAACAATACATCGTCTTTGTTCTTGATTTCCTAGAATTGAGATAACAATTTATTTTTATAACTCGACCAGAAGAATGAATCGCTTTTGTTCTTTTACCTTGAAAATTGTAAGCATAGACTTTGAACAATGTATCGCCTTTTTGATTTCCTAGAATTGAGATAACAATCTATTTCTAACTGGCCTTGAAAGCATAGACTTTGAACAATGCATCGTCTTTGTTATTGATTTCCTAGAATTTCAGAATGACTCAGCCAAAACAATAGATCGCCTTTGTTCTCTCATGTGACCTTGAAAGCATAGACTTTAAACAATGGGCCCCCTTTGTTTCTCAGAATAGCGTGGCCTCGAAACATGCATAGACTTGTTGAGCAATGACCTTCAGGACTATAATGACCTTGAACAGACTAGAGACATAACCGTGGTCGTATGAAACGGTTGCGAAACAGCTATCTATTTTGAAACGGACCTGTTTTGAAACGGCTACCTGTTTTAGGAAACGGCTACCTGTTTTTAGAAACGGCTACCTGTTTTAGGAAACGGCTACCTGTTTAGAACGGTCACCTGTTTAGAGCACTTGAGGGCGTGGCTCTGAAACATGCACCTCAGGGCTCTTGATTTCCTAGAATTGAGATAACAATCTATTTCTAACTGAACAATGGATCGTCTTTGTTATCAGAGGCGTGACCTTCTAAGCATAAACTATAAATCGTTGACAATGGATTGCCTTTGTTCTTGAAAGAGATGTCTTTAGATAACAATCTATTTCTAACTGAACAATGAATCGTCTTTGTTCATTTACCTTGAAAATTATAAGCATAGACTTTGAACAATACATTATTCATGATTTCTCAGAATTGAGATAACAATTTATTTTTATAACTCGACCAGAAGAATGAATCGCTTTTGTTCTTTTACCTTGAAAATTGTAAGCATAGACTTTGAACAATGCATCGCCTTTATTCTTGATTTCCTAGAATTGAGATAACAATCTATTTCTAACGGAACAAGAGATAGTCTTTGTTCTTTCATGTGGCCTTGAAAGCATAGACTTTGAACAATGCATCGTCTTTGTTATTGATTTCTAGAATTGCAGAATGACTCAGCCAAAACAATAGATCGTCTTTGTTCTCTCATGTGACCTTTAAAGCATAGACTTTAAACAATGGGCCCCTTTGTTTCTCAGAATAGGGCGTGGCCTCGAAACATGCATAGACTTGCTTGAGGGCAATGACCTTCAGGGCTATAATGACCTTGAAGCGGGGACTAGAGACATAACCTTGAAGAGAGTTACACACCTGTGGTCTTCAGCTACCTTGAAATAGGCAATGTTACCGACCTTGAAATCTAGTAACTTTTCTGGTGACTTTTCCTAGATCTGGTGACAAATCTAGTGACAAAAGTGGCTCAGAACCTATAAATCTGCAATCAAATTCAGGACGTACCACAAAAAGTTTGTGAGGGATTAAGTACCGACACCCCAAAATGGACCACCCTGTAGAATTTAAAAAATTTACTAACTATTAAGATAGCCATTTTAAGGAAGAAATAGAGAAAGGAAAAACCAACCGGTGGAACTAAAGTATGACAAAATTGAAAAATGGAATTTATATTTTTATGTAGCTGGAATACAACCCCATTTCTTCTAAGATACAGCACAGGGTGGCGAGTAACAAACAATATTAATCCTCAGAACTCTCCGGCTAAGTTGTTCCAGAAAATAAACTATAAGAGATAACTCCGACAATAATATATCATATTCTACAGCAAGTAAATATGATTTTGCGCAAGTGGAAATGTTTGTGACACGAGTCGAAGAAGAGTGTGCCGGTTCTATGCGCGCAGATTCTCATTCTTACCAGTCATGAACATTCCTCCTTCTATTACTACAACAAATATATTGTAATACATTTTAAAGCTAATTCTACAACAAAGGATTAAATAAGTCATATTTTTGAAATTTATTCTACAAAACTGACAGTTTTCCTCCAGAAACTTTACATGATGAGCGCTTATAATGTGTACGCACATGCGTGCGTGCATGTGTTTTGTGTGTATCTGAGTCGCCTGCTCATTCCATGCGTGCGTAGGCGTATGTGCGTGTGCATGCGCGTGCTTGCATGCGTGCATACGTGCGTGCGTGAATGCGTGTATGTGTAGTTCTTGTGAAGGTAAACAACGGATATTAGTGCTGGTCGTTTACTACTCAATCACCAATCTTACTGTAGTGGCTCCTAGTTAACTTATGTGGACGCGTGTGGAGTTCTCATAATAGACGTTGCCGCCTGAAAAGCGATAACGACACTAAGAGACATACTGTTAAATAAAACAGCTGCCATGTAAGATCCAGTTGGAATTTACCGTAAAATATGGAAGCTTGCGTTAAATGCATCACGACAGTGAAATTTACATTATAATTTAAATTTCTGAATATTCTGGAAAATTTGCCTCTGTTTGTTTCAAATAACTATGGTTCTGTTTTCCTTTAAAGACCAAATACACTTAAGGCGTTGACAAAGTGTAGCAAGGAAGACAATCTGCAGAATCATTGAGGTACGTTTAGCAATTTAGTCAAACTCCATGCTATTAAAGAATTTGTATTCTTAGCGCGAATTTGTCAATAAAATCGCGATGAATGAGAATATTTTCAGTTTGAGCGCTTTATATATTATTTTAACTGTTCCTTTAATTCTTGTATAACGAAATAAATTATTTGTCTCCTTATATTCTTAGTATAATTTTGAAGATATTTTAGTTTAATGAATTATGTAGTAATCACATTTCAGATAATCAAGAGTGAAGCACAAAAGTATTTGCGCAGTACTAGTTTACTTACATGTTGCGGTATTAATATAGTGTATTAGGTATCACCGTGGTGAAAACGCGATGTAATTACTAGTTGCCTTAGCTATTTTAGAAGTTATATTCAAACTTGAATTCAAACTAGCTTTGCATGGTATTAAACTGTATAAATAGTCAGAATTCCCTTAGTGATTTAAATAGAGATTATTAGAAAGGCGTACTAGGTATAGCATCTCTAAGCTCTATGTAATACTACTAAATGCATGGAGCAGAGTTTCTAATATGATTATAGAAAATTATTTTATGAAATTTTTAATCCGTAGGACTTAGGTGTCACTTTAGGGAGTTGGAAACTGTCACGTCAGCAAAAGCAGACGCTTTACAGAATAAATGGAATTTGTAATTAAATGGGGGTGATTCTACAAGAAAATACTGAACCACAACATCTCTATTTAGATTGGTATTGATTTTGCAATTTAAGGACCGATACACAAACCTATTAACAAGATTTCATTCAAGTTACACATTCTAAATTATGGGAAGTAGTGCTAACCGAACGAACACCTCTGTGTTGAGAGTTATATAATGGACTGCAGTTTAAACAGCATTACCTGGTTTCTTTTCATTCAAAACCAGAATCGACTCTACTATAAAACTTAATTGTACAAGTATTATTCACGTAATACATACTACACTACACTTTCATTACGTTTAGTTACTTCAACTAAGATTTTAGCTTAGTTACCAATAAATTAATTCATATATATTGAGGTTACCTACCATTTAATTAACATTTTCTATACAGAAGGTTAGACGAAAAAACAAACCAATTTGAATTATGTTATGATCATTAAAAATACACATCTACATGAGATTTGTATAAAACTGTACCTTGTTACGCGTTCGTATTAAAGGATTTGCATATTTTCATATTTACTTTCGGATCAGTTTAAAACAAAAAATTGACGTAAGCCACACATAACTTTCTTATGCCCATGTATCGTCATATTAGAGCAGGATAGGCATAAAAGGGAAAGAGTTAATCAGTTGATATAAGGGTATTTTCAAACTAAGTCATATTTTTTTTAATTGATGAAGAAACGTAAATTTTGTTTCTTACTTCCATCCAATCACTTTACGAATTACACAAGTACTTTTGTATGGGCAACTAATGATTTGACGTCGTTTTACTAAAGTTTTAATTTAATTTTTTACATGATGTATACGTGGCATGGTGTTTTGCATGTCAGCCAAGACAACTTGAAACATGAGTCAGATCCTAATAAAACTCAATATTTACAGTTATTACTAATACATCTGTCTCATGCTTAATAAACAAAGTATACCCATGTACCAGACAAATAAAATCAATAACACTAGCACGACTCAATAGCTAAGGTAATCATTCATGAGAATGAACAAAAGAAAATTTTTAGTACGTAGAAATTGAAATTTATGAAACTTTTATAAATTCCTCGTAGTCTAAATCTATTTGATCATCATTACTCATTAGAATTATAATTAAATGGGTTCACAATTGCTGCCTGAATCAATACTTAATTTTCTTTTGTAATTTTCGTGGTGGTGTATTTAAATGCCTGTGCATGTGCAATTCGTTGCACATCACGTGTATACAGTTTGCAATAAAATCTTTGTATCATGGTAGTTACCTATTTGAACTACTCTTACATTTACCATGTCTCAAAGAAGCACATTTTTACTGAGATTAGCGCTAGAAAATCAACATGGTAAGTAATATGATTTTATGATAAATTGTAATCTTATACTTGTACGACACACTTAAGTGTTGCATACAGGACACAGTAGGCGGCGCTGAACAAATGTCACTACTAAAACTTAACCTCTATATTTAGTATAACTTAAATCCAAAGTGGCAGTGCGATACGTATAATGGTGTAGATACAGTGAATTTTCCAAGATTGACAAATTGTTCGAACAATGGAACTAAACCGAAAAGATTTTCGCGCAATTTTTTATAAATTTCGAAGACACTTATCTCAACAAGAATGCCTCGTCAAGTTGGTTTCTGTTTTGCGAAATAAAGCACCACATCAGTAGACAATTTATCGGTGCTATGGAGTATTCAAACGTGAACGGATGTGTCTTATCGACGTTCCAAGGGCAGGTGCACTAAAAACTATCGCCACCCATGAAAACGTCGATACTGTGCGCAAGCTTATAAAGGAAAATCGACATATCACGAGATTGAGGCATAATTGGGGATTTCAAAGACTTCAATTCAAAAAATTTTGCATGAAGAATTGGCGGTAAAAAATTGGTCTCCTGTTGGCCACCGAATCTGTTGACCGAAGAACAGAAACAAGATAGGGTCAATTGGTGTCAAAAAACACTAGACCGCTTCAACGCAGGAAACTCTAAAAACGTGTACAGCATAGTCAGTGGTGATGAAACGTGGATTTACTCATATGAACCCGAAAATAAACGCTAGTCGTCTATTTGGGTGTTCCAAGGTGAAGAAAAACCTACAAAACTAATCTGTTCTCGAAGTATATCCAAAAAGGTGTTCGCGACATTTGTCTCAAAAACAGGTCATGTGGCAACAATTTCCAATAACTGCCGATTGGTATACAACCATTTGTTTTCCGGAAGTCATCGGTGAGTTTGGAAAAATTAACGATTAATCATTCTCCACTAAGACAATGCTAGTTTGACACAGCTCGCAAGCCAATTACATTTTAACGCAACAAAACGTCGAATTCTTAGACCATCCTCTGTATAGCCTCCAGAAGAAGCAGTCGACGGCTTCAAAAACGTCATTTTCACTGTACTAACAAATGACTGAAATAACTGCTTCCAAATGGTTCGAGTGCATACAAAAGTGCATTAATCTTCGTGGAGGATATTCGAAAAACAACAAAGTCTTTCAAAACTCAATACTGTTTTATTCCAACTCCATATGCAACACTTAAAAGACAACCCTCCTATCATAATAGGAGTAAAGTTATACTTACCACTTAACAATTTTTGACTGTTTTAGAATCTAACCAACTATGTTTTCATTTCACTGAAACAATAATTGATACTGCTAACTCTGCTTTTAAATATATTAAACATTATAAATAAACAAAATTCGTTGGGTATTCTAAAATTTGCGTCTACTATTTAATTTTGATTTGAGAAAGAATTCCTTTAACCTTTAGGTTAGGTAAGCATTTATTAATAATTAATAATTTTACAGAATGGACGTAATTCTCAAATTACTCTTTTTAATATTATTTATTGTTTTATTATTTTGATATTAGACTACTAATTATATAATGTACTGCACATAACAAATTTCGTTTGTTTTGTAGAAGCTGATGCATCATATTCAATGTATAAACACATTACCGATACCGTAAAAACTATGTTAGTTTCCAGTTGTTTAAAGAAAATAGATCATTGGAAGAACACGTCCACACAGATTTACATTTAACAAAAAATTTTTATCACATTGGGGTAGTGATCCCCTGAAATCTAATACCAATTTAGATCCACCTATAAGGAAAAGCCCAGATGATCACGTTAGTTCAAGACTATTTGAGAGAGGTAAATTTTTTTAATCTTAGCTTTCGGTAAAATTATATTTACCAAAATTTGTGGAAGAACTTCAAGTTGTATCCCAATTACAATTATTCAAGCACGTGTCAAAACAATGGAAACAGATTTGCACCGAAACTGAAATTAGGGAGTTTCAGATTCCATCAAGCACCAGTCAAACAGATTTACGCGGTAATAAAAATAAGCGTTGTATATATCTGTAATAATTGTAAATAGTGGCTTAAATTGTTATTCTTATTTTAGAACCTTCTGTGTCTATTCCATAAATATCTGGTGTGGTATAACACACGACCTTACAACCAACAATGTGGAAATTAAAGGATAGACGTTTAATTCTTCATATGAGATATAGTACTTATAAAAAGAATAGAAATAATAAGTAAGACAACTAGTATGGTAAAACCAAACAAAGCCGACCGCGTTTGCAAAATATCGTAAATACAGCTTATGTGTTCCAAATCCCGTTTAATTAATTTTTAATGCATATTTGGTCTCGTATCAGGAAAAGATATGCAAAATTAAATTATTTTTGAAAAATATGTCTACACATTCTTCTGTAAACTTGATCGCTATTCAGATATTTGAAGTTGAAGAAATATATAAATTCCACCTTGGGATTCCTTGGGATTCCTTTGACACCAAATTAGGCAGATTACTAATACGCATGAGGGGCAAAAACAGGTTAACGAGAGATTTATTCCGTTTGCATTGATTGTAATGTTACCGAGTTCTGTAAGGCAAAAAATAAGGATATGTATGTTGTGTACGGGAAGGTTTTTGACTAAAAGGCCGACGGACGCATCTGGCGTTAATTGTGCCTCCGATATCTACGGGGTTTCCCACTTGACCTACATTCTTTGATAGTACCTTTAATGATAATTTAAGGAGAAAAGATCACGAGACCTATTTTATTCCTTGTTTACAACCTAAAAATATTTTTAACCATGCACGGCTTTCGGTTTCGTCTGTACAGGACCGTACTCAATTGTTTTGAACGGAACACCCTATAAATGTTAATACCTTTGAAATCCACATTCGATACTAGGCCAAGTTTGTTTGACCTTTCACCTACTCAAATCCACTCATTTAGGAGAAAATAAATGTTTTAAAAAAAATTTCTGCGAAATTAACGTTCAGTAAAAAAATCACAACTATTCAATCGTTGGCAGCAAACCAACAAAATTGGAGATTATCATAAACAAAAGAGTCTTTTATTTATGGATATGCTTATTGAACAAAGTTTGTTGCAAAAGGGCCATAATGATTTTTTCTAACGACCACGGGAGAAATAGCCAAAGTCGTATATTTTTAATGGAACATCCTGTATATTTTTATACGAATGAACTGCTTTTTAAGTTGTCATTGATTTTTATTAAATATGTCATGTCTAAAGTTCATAGTTTCTGCGATAATAACCTTGGTCTTAATTATTTTGTTTTTTCGTCCAAGATATCCTCAAAATAAAATTAAATGAAGCAACGAACAGTAACACTATTTGCATCAGTATTTAATTATTATTACTCAAATTGTGTTGTTATTTAAAAAACCAGGAATATGAAGAAAAAAAAACGACTGTATTAAAAAATGTTATTCATAGAGTAGCTGTTCTTTCATCATAAACAGATTTAACAAAGTTTCCATGTCACTAACGCACTAATTGCAATAAGCATGTTGGTATAATTTCAATTGATTGTATTTGACACATTATGGTTTTCACTTTGTTAAAAAGGCTCGAAATCGAGTAGAAAATCACGTCACGTCACGTTTCCAAATAATGAACTGGTTCATATGGTTTTCATTCTCGGCGAATGTTTTCCGAACTCTTTATTGGCTACGCGCGTCTACAATGAGAGGTATCCTGATAGCCGCCATCCAGAAATGGCATATTCAAAACCCATCCATGAAAGATCAGTCCTGAGTGAGCAGAATAAAGAAAATCACAGCCTTGGTTGAAGACCCAAGAAAATCACAGCCTTGGTTGAAGACCCAAGAAAAAGTGCTAATCAAATTGGAGAAATTTCAGAAGTTCACAGAACATCAGTTTGGTGTACTATTGAAGAGTCCATTTTCATCCATATCGGTTCGAAATGCACCAGAAACTTCTTCGGCATGACTGTTTAAGTCGTTAGGGTTTTTGTCGTTGGGCCAATAAGAAATTGACCAATAAAAGACGTTTTTTCAATAATGTTTTATTACGGACGAATCAACGCTCCAGAGTGACGGGTTTATGAACAATCACAACTATCATTATTATTCTGATATAAACCCACATGTGACAAGGGAGGTTCACCGTCAGCGTAGATAGTCGCTAAACACGTGGGGTGGAATCTTGGGCAATATGTAGTGGTGCCATATTTTTTTGATTTGAAAGCATGATACGTCAACGAATGTGGTTCCAGCATGACGGTGCCCCTGCCAACTACGGAAGTGTAGTAAGAAACTTCTTAATCGATGAATATCCTCAAAGATGGATTGGAAGAGACGGGCCTGTCAATTGGTCACTCCAATTACCTGACATAACCAAACCCGACTCGTTTCTATGGGGATATGCAAAAGAACGTGTATACCAAGAACCTCCTGCAACTTCAGGTGATACCAAAAATAGGATACGTGAAGCTTTCAGGTGAATCACGCATGAAATCTTGGAAGATGTTAACACAAATTTTCAAATCGTGTAAGGCAGTGTTTACAAAATAATGGTGGGTTGTTTGTGGTTATTTTAAATTAACGATAGCTGTTTTGTGTTCGTGGCGTTTGTTTTTAAGTAAGTTGATTTGGTAATGAATGTTATAGATCAGAAAATAATAATAAGTAAATATCTGATGCAAGCAGTGATATTGCTTGTTGCTTCTTTTAATTTTATTTTGAGTATTGGGCCAAAAACCAAAATAATTCGAACTAAAGTTATTGTAGCAAAGCTATTAACTTTAGATGTGACATATTTATTAAAAATCAAAGAAAACTTAAAAAGCAGTTTAGTAATAAAAAAATATACATAAAATAGTCGACTTTTGCTATTTCTTCCGTGGTCGTTGAAAAAAAATTAGTACGTCCCTTTTGCAAAAAATTTCGTTCAAAATCAGTACATCGATAAACAAAACGCTCTTTTGTTTATTATAATCTCCAATTTCGTTGCTCTGCTATCAACGATTGAATAGTTATGATTTCTTTACTGAATATTAATTTCGGAGAGAATTTTGTTAATACATTTATTTTCACCTAAATGATCAGATTGATTTGAATAATGGAAAAACTCTGTAAATGGTGTGTTCAACCTTGTCAAAAGTGTTGTGTTTTGGGTGTTGGATTCGGGGGTGGTAGGATGGGGTCAAGGAAAACCATCTTCCACGCTGGGACGAGAACTGCAAGGTTAGGTCAGTGAGCGAGTTGGGTTGGGTAGAGCGTTGGCGGAGGATGTAGGGGAAACAGTTGGTGTAGGAGTAAGTGCGGTATGTTATTGTATTGTCAGTTTATGTACGAACTTTGTTTAGTTATGCAAACGTGTAGAGGTTAGATATCGCGTAGAGTGGTTCGGGAAAGGAAAACCACAGTGAGAGCAGCGCAGTTGTGAGAGTGCTTAACTATCACGATTAGTGTTAGAGGTTGAGATAAGGGGGTAGAAATATTGTCCGCACCGGGAGATCGGGTCCCCCCGAGACGCAGTGCTACACCCCGAGGGAAAAGAACTTGCAAATCGGAGACCATAATGGAAAGGTGGAAAAATGCGTTCAAAGGAACAAAAATAAGAAGTAAAAATAAAGTATGTTCTTTATTAAATTGCTGCTGCTGGTGCTAGTCCCAACATCGACCTTCTTTCTATTGTTGGCTCTGTCCCGGATGCGGTCCTCTAGATATTTATATTCGGTTTTCCTTGCCTCTACGGTGTTCTGGTTTTCCCTAGGTTTTACAGTGCATTATTTCTTTCTCCTGCAGTTTGACTTGATAGTCTCCTTCTCTGGTGTGAATGTAACCCCTTCCTCATTGCAGTGTGTTCGCCGGAGCAGTGTGTCTGATGTAGCCCCAGATGTTGGATTTAGCCGATTATTCCAGATATATATAATTTTATTTAAAGTGCTGGTAATGGTTAAAGTAACCATTCACACATCGTAAGAAAAGTGCAGATGCACTAGGTGAAGGATTGGTTTCGTTATGGGTTGACGGACTGGTTTACATATTTTGAGTTTCTTGTTTAAGTGTCCAGCTTTCCAGTCCCTATTGTAGTATTGAAAACATATAGCACCTTAATGCTCTCACTCTTAATTCTATTGTGAGGTCTCTGGAACCGAAGATTCTGCTCAGTTTTACAAACGCATTTCTTGTTATTTCTATTCTAGTTCTTATTTCTGTTGTTTGGTTATTGTTTTCTGTAATCTAGGTACTCAGGTATTTGTGTTTTTGAACTCTTACTATTTGTCGACCTTGGAGATTTATGTTTGATTGTATGTATAGTTTCTTTTGCCATTACCATATATTTAGTTTTTTTTATATTCATCTTTAGTCCATATTGTTTACATATTGTTTGTTTAATAGTCTTTCGAGTTCTTCAGCGGAACTCGCCATAATCACTGTGTCGTCCATAAATCTTATATGGTTTATAACTTTTCCGTTTGCTATTATTCCTTCATTTTCAGATAGTAGTGCTTCTACAAAGATTTTGATCGTTTGTATACATTGAAGAGGAGGGGAGTACATAACACATCCTTGTCTCACTCGTCTCCTTACTTCCATTTCTGAACTTGGTTCATTATCCACTATTATTTGTGCGCGTTAATTCCAGTAAAGATTTGTTATTATTCTTAAGTCCCTCTTGTGTATGTTTTTTGACTAGTTTTTTGTGACTTACCTAATCGATAGCTTTTTCGAAAACAACATAACAGACATGTATATACATATACATGTCTACACATCTTTGTGCTACCACAGTTAGTACAAACATCGCCTCTCTTGCGCCGAGTCCGTTTTTGAACCCAAATTGACTGTCTTCTATTCCTTCTAGTTTTTTATTAGTGCGCGGTCCATGTATTACTTTCAAAAAACCTTGAGTGCATGATTTATTGAAGATATTGTTCTGTATTCACTGCAGTCTTTGCTTTTGTGGTTTTTGGGATTGCGCAAAAGGTAGAGAGTAGCCAATCTTTCGGTATATATCCTGTTTTATGTACTTAGTTAAACAAATCTAACAATATATCCAAAGCATCATCGTTCATACATTTTAATGTTTCAACTGGGACTGGGTCTGGTTCTATTGCTTCTTCATTTTTGCTGTTTTTAGGGCCGTTTTTATTTCTATTTTTCATATTTTTAAGACTTCGTTATCATCTACTTCAATTTCCATTTGTCCCGCTCTATTGTCTCCAAACAAATCCATTTCTTTAGTTTTTGATTTGTATCTAAGATTATTGTCCCGTTTGCATCTTTGAGTATACCTGGTTTTCTTTTTCTATTACTATAAGTTATCTCTTTTATTTTTGTACGGGTGTTAAAACTGTAATATTTTCTATGATTCTTTGCTATCTCTTCACATTAGTCTCTTAACCTGTTTTCTTTCGCTTGTTTAATTTTATGTTTCATTTGTTCATCTATCTCTCTATACTTAGTATCATTTCTGTCTTTGCAGTTTCGTCTTTCATCCATTAGTTCAAGGATCTCCCCTGTTATCCATTGTTTATTTTTGTGTGTTTTTGGTGTTAATACTTCCTTTAGAATTTTAGTTCTTTTTGGGCTCATTAGAAGCCATTTGTTTTATATTTCAGTGTTTTGGAGAATTGTTTAATAATAATAGTAGTGTAAATGATAATGTATGTATAATTACTACCGTGATGAGCTGCAAATATGATTTAGTTAATTAAAAAAATCTAAGTAACGTATGGTTTATTTGCCTTTTGATGTTTTTATAAGAAACTTTAATCCCCATAATTATAACTTTTGGAACGTTTCTAAAGCAGATTATGCTACCTACTCTTCAGAAAAAGGTAACTATCTATCCTTCTTTCACTAAATTACTACTGTAGTGGGGTAGACTGAATCGATTCAAACTGTAACACACGAAACATACCAGATAAATTGTTCGAATACAACAATCAAGCGTACTGGGCTAAATATCACCCTCATTATTTAACAGATTAACATGGGTTTAATTTCTTACCAATAGGTGTAAATTATATTTTGACAATTTGCGTTTACGACACCAGTGCTGTTGATTGTATAATTGCTATTGTAAGAGATTTTTAATACTGCTGTTTAAAAACTGATTATTTGCCAAAAAATCTTCATCATTTTATGATAGTATGTTTTCACTGCAATTCTCGTATTAATAAGCTCTTTATTATTAAAAAGGTCAATTACCCCAGAAAGGTGCATTCAGGAAAGTATAATGGAATTTTAGCATTTGGGTTCCTAGATCGGTTAAAATATAAATTATGCTCTTAGAAGATTTACGTTATAACTTACTGTTATTTTAATTTTTAGAGAAATTTTTATAAATTAAATACTATAAAAATCTTATGAGAAACTTTTAGTTGCAAGCTGATTGTAAATTTATTCTACCTCTTTCGTAAGTTACCTCATTTGCAACTCAATTACTTGCAACGATCCTAGCTAAAATAGATTTACTCTCAGGTTCCCTAAGTTATATTTATTTTTATTTTCAGCTAGAAAAAACATGGTTTTAAATAAAGTTGATCAATACTATTTGAACTTTATGTAAATGTAATGAGACAACATGATGCAGTAGTTTGTTTTATTTGTAAAATGTGATTTAAAATCGTTTGTCAATTAACTAGTTTAAATCGTTTATCAACAATGTCGTACTAATGTTTTCATACTTCTCCCTACGATATACAACAACATCAAGATATATTATCGGATACTACCGTATAAAAAAGAAAATAAGAAAAAGAACACAATTTATTACATAGCTAATTATACTGATGTCTTTCGTATTTCTCTCGTCACTTAAAATCTAGAATGTCGAATCAACTTGCAGGGTATATAGTGTTTTTATGTTGGACACATCGTAAACAACTACACTATATTAGACTTTTCTACTCAGAAAATAAAATTAAACGTAATTACATCCAAACATGGAAAATATTGTTTATTAGTTTATAATCTATTATTACTAAGAAACTAATCACTTATTAAATTAAACACTATATAAATATATATATATATATATAATATATATATATATTATATATATATATATATATATATTATATATATATATATATATATATATATATATATATATCAGTATTTAGAATGTACATCAGTTCTACATACATAAAGACAAAATTTACATCGATTGGGGCTTGAACCTTGGTGGCGCAGTTGGTTAGCGCGGTACTCTAGCAAAGTACAGGTCGTAGGTTCAAGTCCTACTGAGGTAAACTTTTATTATGTATTAAATAAAATTGATAATAATTTTAATTACATATTTACCTTCGAACTTATTCGTTCATAACAAAAACTTATAATAATCACTTATTTGTTCCACTTGAATGTCTAAATTACTTAGACGATAAGAAATATTTTAAAAGCGATGTCAACATAATAATCGTCTGATTCCATATTAACGTGTAGTTAGTGATTGCCTCAAATAAAATTCTAACATCACTTTGTGGGTTTATATAACTTGCGCTGCAAACAGGGTACTCAAACAGTGTTAATAAACCTGGTGTATTTTAATACTTTATTGCTATACAGAGAAACCTGAAATCGAGATCGGGAGGTTTCTGCAAGCAAATTCAACTGTGTTAATCACGCTATAAGCAGTTCACCTACTCGAAGGACTTCATCTAAGCAGTTAACTAGAATCGGCCTACAGATCGACTTCACCTACACGACTCCGACTGAAGAAACCTTAGCTATAGAAAAATCTACACGCGATCTTTTTAGTATCCTTACTCCTGTACATAATTACCTAATTTACTAATTTTAAGTGCAACAATACAGTCTATGTGTAATACTAGGGATAGATTTCCTAAAACTAAACCAAGTAAATAAAATTGAGTGAAGAAACAACGCGTAAGGTTATTTTGATTCACCCTGTATGTGCAGTATTTTGATAACGTATGTAACTTGTTTTGAATGTAGCTGAAGTTAATTTGCATGAAAAGATTTTTTTTGAGAATGCGTAATGTAAGTTGGTATAATTGATACGCCAGTGGAATTTAGTGAAGCATTGGTTATCGTGTTAAGGAATATTTGAATGCTGTAGAAAGATTTTCGTGTTGAAAGCGTTAAATTTGGTTGAGAAATAATTTTTTTTTTATTGATACGGCACTGGTAAAAGTACTGGTCTTTTTGCTATTGTGCATAAAGGAATTTGGGCTAAAGAAATTGATGATTTCTTCGAAAAGTTTTCAGTTAATTTACGAAGTAATTCAAGATGGCTACGTTTATTTCGCATCGTTGGCGTCTTCTTCTACGTTGGAACCTTCGATGCGTCAAAGCAACGCACGAAATACTCAATTGTGATACGTGAATTTTGATCTTAGCGCGAATTTATAGTGACATATTGGCAATATGGCGGGCAGAAGGTATATAAGCAAGTGTCAAATTTGAGGAGTGAGCTAGTTAGTTAAAGGTTTCGAGCAAGGTCTCGCGCGCGCGTTGTATAACCATTAGAATGGTTAGTGTTGGAGTGTATTTGTGAACATTATAGTTTAGCAGAGCAAGTATAGCGACTGCATTAATACATAAGGGTATAAATCGTATGCACATTCACAAATAAATAATTTAATATATTGTGAGGAAAACATTAGTGATTTTCTTCAAGGAAAAAAAGTGCTTAGGCAGATTAGAAGTTAACACAGCAAATATTTTGTTCCTAATGTTCAATTGTGGGGTGCGTCACCTAATATTATTATAAAGAAAAGTGACGGTAACCATTTAAGTGACCGAAATAAAAGTTTGTAAAATTTAGTTAAGATACTGGTGATCATTATTGACATTGAATGTGCACAATCGTTAGCAATACCAAATTGATTGTATAAAAGAAAATAAGAACTATGTGTATATAGAAGAAACCATTTTTCATTGTGGTAAACGTTTTAAAAGGGCAAACATCACAGCATAAGGTGATATGATGTGAGGCTAAAGAGACCCTATACTAGGTACGCGAACAAACCATAGACATTGCGTTAGTGAGTACTAGAGTCGAGTGCGTAGGGCGAATACGGCTGCCTGTTGTGTTTCGTGCATAGTTCATTTAAGAATTTAAAAACGATTACTGAAAGCAGATCATATGGACTACAACTAACGCATCGAAAAAGGATTAATTAATGTAATACGTAAGGATTAATTTAAATTTTATTGAAGGCAAGTACGATTATTTTTTAAGTACATTTTTTTATTTTTTTTTCGTTGTTGCATTAATTACGGTTCATTCAAGAAAAAAAAAAGGTAATCGAACTTTAATTATTTTGTTGTTTTTAGTTTTAGGAATTGGGTAATTTTAGTCTTAACGTATTGATGGGTTTGGTGGGTTTTTTAAACCACGTCGTTGTGTATATTTCATGCGGAATTTGTCAATATATATCCACTGTTTAATTTATTTTGTCGGTTATTTGTGTCAATTGTGTGCCTAACTGGTTACACCTTCTGATAAGTGAAATTATTCTTTGCATATTTTCGAATTTAAGGATCGATTGGAAATTTCGCAATGATCCACATGGATCACAAAATTTCATTTTAGCTTTGAAATACTAATGCAGAACACTACTAACAAAGTACTTATATTTTTACTCAGCATAAATTACAGTTTTGAAGTATTAAAGTTTAAACCTGTCAATGAATGTCTAAATACGATTTTAAAGATAAAGTATTAATAAAACATAAAGATATTATTGATGATACAAGCACTAACCGCTCTGTTTGAATTATTCGACAATCAATAACCATTTTGTTGAGATAACTATTTATTATTAAATCGAATTCGTTTATTTTATTCACAATTTTATAAATTGGGAATTTTTGTTTAATTCAAAGTTTTATAACAGTTAGTAGTATAAACTTTCAGGTATACGAGGGATACTTGAAAAGTATTCAAGTTAACGTCTTACGATTTGGGAATTTTTATTTGTACAGGATGTTTTCAATAAGTTTACGACCCGTGCATTTCAGAATTTTCATATTACTCCTTATATCGACCACGCCCATTTTCATTGTAGCTGACTAGGCAACCCGCTTATTTCGGTAAGCATATACGACGCCTAGTGCAGTTTGAACAAATGGCATTAAATTACACTGAATTAAATCTTGCTAAAGAAATCGTTCCTCAATACAAAGGAGGCTCAAAAAATTTGTTATATTATATACAACAGCGTGAAACATGTATTAGTACATAAAAAATTGACGCCATAGGCCAAGAACAATGCTCGCTAAATAAATTAGTGTTTGAATTACTTTGCTCTAAATTAACCGGTGCCGCTCGAAAAACTTTAAGTATTCATACAAATTGTTCAACTTGACGTCAAGCATAAGACAACCTTTTGAATCGCTTTGGTGATCCAAATAATATGAGACAACCTTTAGAAAATGATCTGATAACTTGTTACCTAATAATGTCAAATGAAAATTCTGGTCAGTGACCCATGAAAGAATCCAATCTAGACCATTATTTAGAATACACTGGTATCTAGACGAATTCCCAAGACATTAATATGAAAATTAAAATAGAAAATGTATGAAAAGAGCCCTAAATGGTTATTGTGCTGTGATTACGGGAAACGCATTCCAGTCGAACAAGTAAACTTTTAAACCTTGGCAACCCCAACCGCCGTAAACATTTTCTAGACAATTACCGGTCCAACAGAAATTTCAGTATTCATGACAGAACTGCACAGTCTGATAGACCTTTGTTTTATCCAAATAATTATCAACAACCTTTAAAAAAAACGGATGTACCTAATAATTCAAATAACTTTCCTAGAGGACCCATCAAAGTTCAAACTAGACCAATTCAAAATAACTTTCTAACGAATTCCCAAGTTTTTGGAAAAAAAAACAGAATATAAACCTACTCTTATGTCTGTGAGTACGGGAAACGCATTCCAGTCGAACAGAAATCAAAATGGACCCCAACCGCCACGAAAACATTTTAAACAAACCGATCCCAGAAATTTCATTTCTGAAGAACTGCATAATGTTGAAGAACCCTATAATCATGAGTATGATTCCCATTATCGCGATGATAACGTTGCTCCATACAAACGACCATGCGAAAATTTACTTGAATAAGTTAATACCAACATGAAAAGTTTTCGGTTACCAGCCTCGATGGAACCCACCTTGACTTAAATACAATTACTAGTAGACCCCGTTTACCATTCACTACCACTAGAATACTAATTGATTCTGGTGCTTCGATTCAATAATAAATCCAGAATATAGCAAAAACTCATTTTAAAACTTATTTTTTCTAGAAACCATTTCCAGTAAAAAATTTAGCCCAAACTATCACCTACGATTCAAATATCTCATACCTTATACGACATTAATAATAATATAAAGTTTCACGTAATACAATGGCACCATCGATTCGATGCATTATTAGGTAGTCAAGATTTAGAAAAATTATGCGCAAAAATCGATTACGTTAAACGAACATTAGAAATTAATGAAATAAAAATCCCTTTTAATTTTTATTTTTATTTAAAACAAACAAGTATCTCAGATTAAGGTCCCTGTGGATATAAATGAAGGAGAAGTGGTGCTTCCTCAAGTTACTCTTAACAATATTACGAATCCTGAATCCATAATGTATGCAAGAAACGGATTTTGCATAACTCCTCTCCAAGATGAAGGTGGAGTAGAAATTAATTTCTAGCCACAAGTCAATTAGTCGACCGCTGATAATGATAGCGTAGCTATTGAAACGCGTTCGGTGTTTTTTAATTTTGTGTATTTTGTTTGTTCTACCCATAAATTAAAGTAGATCACACAACTAACTTCGAAATAATTAACCGTGAAGCCAATAATAACAACAATGACGTAGACTTAATGTCCATTGTAGCTAACGTCAATTGAGATTATAGAACTTCCACGGAATAATTAGACAAAATATTAAATAATTACGAACAAAACAAACAAAATCAGTAACGAATACGAAACTTGCCTTATTAACAAGTACGAAAAGAATCGTTATAAACCTCCCAAAATATAATCAGCCCTTGGTAAGTGAAATCAAGCCTAAATGCGAAATTTTAAAGAAGTTAGTTCTATCGTTCAAAGTTATCATGAATACAGATACACTGACACACGGACACACACGCACGCATGCTCGCGCTATCACACAGACACACACACACACGCCACACCACACGCACACACAACACACACACACCACACCACACACACGACACGCACACACGCACACAGCACACGCACCACACACCACACACACACACACACGACACACACACACACACACACACACACACACACACACACACACACTACCACCACACACCACACACAACACCACACACACACACACAACACACACACACACACACACACACACCACGCACACCACACGACACACACACACGCACACACACACACACACACACACACACACACACACACACACACACACACACACACACACACACACACACACACACACACACACACACACACACACACACACACACACACACACACACACACACACACACACACACACACACACACACACACACACACACACACACACACACACACACACCATCCTGATCTTGGTGAAACTTTGTCAAACATTGTAAATGAGGTGATAGTCGATTTAGTGTTAGTGAAAGAAAAGTAGATTACTTAACCTCCTATCTGCATATTTATATGTAGGTTGTAATGTAAAAATTGCTAGTTATTTTAGGAAAATTTAAAATTTTTGATACACTACTTGCAGAAATTGTTTGTGTTATGTATATTAAGGAAACTAATAAAGAATATACGAAAAATCGCTTGTGATGGAGGAAAAGAACTCAAAATAAGATCTTTCAAGAATATTGATCCCTGTCTAAAATCAATCTTCACTTTACCACCAATTATGATACCAGTTCGAATTCACCTGTAGAACAAGTTCATTCTATACTCCTTGAAAAATGACGAATAGCATAGTTACAAAATGAAAACGAAATTGCAAAGATCTAATGATAACTGCAGTACTCACATACAATCAGTCTATTAACTCTAGCACTGGATATACCCTCTTACTCTCCTATATGGCCTACGAAAATCTGAATGCCTACGAAATAGATTTCAATCAAACCATTTACGAACAACCAGAAATGTAAGAATGAAGTTCTGCCTTTTTATGAGTTGTTATATTATAAACAACTTAAAACAAGTAACTGACATCTAGAAAAAGCAAACATTGATAAAGAAATAGTAGAGTTTAATGAGCCAGTAGCTTATTTCACTCGACAACGGATAAGAAAAACGGACCCTTACTATGATAAAGTAAATTTAACCTCAATAGATAGCAACAAAATAACAGGAACTAGCGAAAATTCACGTAGAGTTGCTAATATTCACACCCGAAAAATAAAAAGGTCTAAAAGAAAATTTTCTTTGCAGGATCACGAGATGTTACGTACACCAAAATTCTTAAACCACTACCATAAATTTTATTTCTGCTTTATTATAACCGATTTAAGATTAGGATATAATAAACTACTAAATAATGTAGTCATCCTAGATTCAGTAACTAAAAATTCACTTAATTGTGCATTAATCAGCGTATTAAAAGAAACTTGTGACCAATTCGCAAAATTCAATGCTGGAAGTAAACGATCACTTACACATGGATTAGGAACAATAATTAAGCATCTAACAGACAATAAAAACGAAATTGCAAAACAAATTAATAAACACACTTCTTTTACTAGTCACATTACGAAACGTTGTACTGCAGATTTTAATATAATCCAGAATAATTTAAATTTATTTATACAGGAAATAAATAATATGAGTACCATGATTGAAATGCAATTACTTATTCAATAGAATAGAATACAATAGTTCGAAGTTGTTTAATACCCTTCAAAGTATTGAAAGAACAATTTCGTTAGCCTCTTCTGGAATAACTAACCTACAAATAGTCTCAAATTCCGAATTAGTTTAAATTGTTAATCACTTAAAATCAATTTACAAGCAAGCGGAATGACTTGAATGGAACATCAATCACATGTTCACAGCTCTAGAATTCTCAAAATTTCAAGGCATCTCTTGTGACAGGATTTTTGTCCGCCCTGTTATTAGGGGCCATTTTGTGACAGTTTTCACGTTGGGGATCGTTTTGTGATAGCCTTTTTCAATCTTTTACAAATTCAAAATGATTGAGTAAAAATTTTATATCGTTTTTATAAAAATGTGAAATGATTAAATTTTAATTAAGTGGTTTCAATTCCTAAACTAAACTAAACTAAACTTTACATTTATTGTTATTACATTTCTGTTCGCGTAAATAAACTTTAATAATTACTCAACAAATTCCTTCTTCCTTTTATCGGGACGCTCCATCTAGCTTAATAATGCAACAAATGGTTATTATAATTCATCAAAATTATCCCGAATCTTATATTTATTAACTATATTTTGTAATCAATTGAACTTGCTTTCTTCCGTATTTACAGTGTTTGTATAAGCTTTTTACGTTTTGTAACAGTCAACAATAAAAAATGAATGAAAAGTGATGACATTTCAATAAACCAAATTCTATATGCAGACTGTTCTGTCTACAGCATTATATAAACATGATAAAATTCTATGTCAGTATTTTTCTTAATATTAACATGCAAAAACAATTATTTATACTATCAAAAGGTTCTTACTTGTTAGCACTGGTGACGTGATGCTTGCGTTTCTTCTAATGCCTCCATTACAGTACCTCCTTCTCGTTTTTGTATCAACTATTTTAGTTGGTGCAAGAACGATATAACTCCATAAAAAAAAATGTGTTACTTTCCCACACAAAACAAAAACATGATTTTAACATGATTCTAACTCTAAATACTTCAGAAAAAAACTAACTTATAAGCATTTGGCGATTCAAATCCGTTATCAATAGGATCCGATAGATTCCTGTCCTTTTTCTTTCCCCTCTTCCACTCAAATGGTAGTACTATTCTGGGATTTACATACGGCAACTACGACCTTTCAATTATTTTATCCGCTAATATTCTCTCTCTTTATTTTTCTACCTTTTCCCTCTGCGTATACGATATCGGGTAGTTTTGTTGCAAAAACGGTGCTTCATTTTTCATTTTAGTTCACAAACAAAATTGTTTATCAATCCTGCTTTTTCATAAATTATACCTTCACTTTCCTTGATTAATTCGTCGACCATTTCCTTTTATTCGCTAGTTTTCTTGTCAACATTGAACACTTCAATGTTCGCCGACATCCCGGTCGTTTATTCTTCTTCTATGAGCTTGGCTTGATTTTCAGAAAATGTTTCAATTCGATCCATTGATTCTTCGGCTACTCCCTGTTCATCATTTTCCTCATATTGTATGACATTGGTTACATTTTCTTGAGTTGTTGGTGCTTAAACTTCATATGGTAATTCGTCTCCCGCTGTTCAAATGTTAATTCTCCTAAGTGTACATCTATTTGTACCCTTTTCTCCACCATCCAGTCCATTTCTAAAATTACGGCAATTTCTTGCACCTTTATACTACTAGAAACTTACAATCGTGTTAATTATCTCCTAATATTATCCTTATTAATGCTTGTTTGTTCACATTTACTACTTTTCCCGCGACTCCCTGTATTTCCAGGCCCATTACCGTAATACAACCATGGTTCGGTTTCTTGTTGTTATTAACGCATCAAACACTTTCTGCTATTAAACTCATTGGACTTCCCGTGTCTACCAGTATGTATTGCACTACCCCCTCCAGCCTTGCTGCGACTGTTGGACAACATGCCAATTCTTCTTCTGATTCTTGATCTTGCACGTCGTCCTTCTTCATTTGCGCTATATGTGGGTTTTTATAAAGTTGTCTAATAAAACTAATTAAATTTTGTAACTACTCCGTACGTATAGTACTCGAGGCCAGCGGAGCTTCTCGCCGCGACTTAGTCCTGTGTGGTCCAAAATTACCTCTACCTCTCCTGTGATATGTTATTAACGTTTCTTCTTTGTGACCATCTGTCTCTTTGCTGATTGTTGCTTTCATTACCATCCCTTTCCCTTTGGGATGCGTTCTACGCTGTCCTTTTATTGGCGTTTTCCGCTTGTATTCTCCCCAATACATTTATTAACTGATCAATTTGTCCTTGCATCTGAGACAATTAATGTGTTTTCCATTTGACTCGGAAAATATCGGGTTAATGCCTTCACCATTTACTTGTCTTCTATTGGTTGTAGATGCATCGTTTTTTTCACCCACAACCATACGTGGTGTACATATTTCCCATGGCGTTGCTTATATTGTCTTGGTGTGTACAATATTGAACGTATTTCGATTTGGACATCTTCAGACCAAAATTATTCCAAAAAATCATCTTTCATTTCTTCTAGGTTGGAGCAGCTTTCACGATGTAATTCAGCCCATGACCTTGAATTGCATTTCAATAACTCTATCATGTTATCGTCCTTCCATTGATCTCCCATGTCGAAATTATCCAAACATGCTTCAACGGTCCTCATAAAATACATTGGATATATGGTCCTTAAGTTTCCATCGAACTTTCTTGACTTTTGTGTTGGTTGACCTTCACTTTTGTAAAATATTGTAGTCGTTAATGAGTTTGCTGCTAACTTTTTCTCCTTGAATTTTTTTCTTTTTCGTCCCATTTTTCTTCCAACTTAATAATAGCTTCTTCATTTTTAGTAACCTTCTGTTCGCATTCTAGTACCTTTTCTTCATTTTCTTCTATGTTAACTCCTATCTCACCTATTGTGCGAACTATTTGAGCTCTAGCGTACTCACTTTTTTCTTCAATTTGTGTCTTTTTATATTTTGTATATAAAGTTGCTGATCTGTGTCGTCTTTCTGTTTCTTGATTTCTTCCTTACACTTGATCATTATTTCCTCATTGTTTTGTTTTAAATTTTCTTCCATCCGTTCTACTTGATGCCTCATTTCTTCTTTGAAAATTACTTTTAATTTTTCTTGGCTAGCTTTTAGTTCTTCTTGATTAGCTTTTTGTCTTTCCTCCATTTTCTTTTGGCCTTCCAATAACATACTCATCATTTTCATCATCATTAGTTCTTCGGGTGTTTGTTGAACCCTGCTATTAATATATCTTACGATACTTGGCTGAAAATAAGATCTTCGCTTTCCTTTGTGTTTGCAACTTACTTTGTTTTAATTATTTCCGATAATTTCCTACCTGGCTTTTTAAAACCTGACCTTAATTCCATACAATAATAAAACCTACCTCTGTAACATACAAAATTAAAAATAAAAATTCAACTACGCCACTGGTAATTATTAAATGTTAAACTTTTCTCGAATATAAAACTAAATCAATCAACAAAAAATGTTTCTTTTATTTTTGTTTAAAATTCATAATATTTGATACGCCACTGGTAATTAATAAAATTGTTTATTTATTATAACAATTTATTTTACTTCTTAATGTCTTTATGGATCGATCGTTCGTTATTTTCGGAGAGTATGAAATTCTATCAGGGTGCTAATCCAGCCATTCTGTATGGTGCCATTTTGGACGGTCTTTTGTCCGCCCTGTTGTTGGGGGCCATTTTGTGACGGTTCTCACGTTGGAGATAGTTTCGTGATCCAAATCATTAAGTAAAAATTTTATATATCGTTTCTATGAAAATGTGAAATGATTCAATTTTACATTTATTGTTATCACATTTCTGTTCGTGCTAGCTTAATAATGCAACAAATGGTTATCTTTATCATTCATCAAAATTATCCTCAATCTTATATTGATTACCTGTATTTTGTAATCAATTGAACTTGCTTTCTTCAGTATTTACATATTCAGTGTTTGTATAAGCTTTTTACGTTTTGTAACAGTCAATAACAAAGATGAATCATGTGATGACATTTAATTAAATCAAATTCTATGTGCAGACTGTTTTGTCTACAGCATTATATAAATTTGATTCTAATTCTATGTTAATATTAACATACTAAAACAATCCTATTCAAATGATCAACGAAATATATTTTCGTTCAGCATTTGTATCTAAACATAAATAAGTAAAACACACCAATTTTCGTTTATTTACACTATCAAAAGGTTCTTACTTGTTAGCACTTCGTTCGAACTGGTGACGTAATGCCTGCGTTCCTTGGACCGGTAAAGAGACCTCAAATAGGTTATAGACTACGGGCGCCTTGCTCTCTTTGTTCTTTTCAATACGTTCTTTGGATCTTTGTTGGAGATGAATACGATTCTAATTTTTAATTTTGATTTTGATTTTAGTAAATAATTGCCTGATATATTTACACTATACAGTTTTTACTTAGTTGTTCAGTTTTAATTCAAAACGGGGGAAGCAAAAAACTGCAAGCGAGCTACGAAAGTCCATGCTTTTAATTACCGATGTTTTTTAGTTATTATACTTCATATATCGATATGTTATACTGGATCGATTGTGTTATTTTATATTTATCACTCGCTGTCAAAACATCAGCTTGAAACACTATATTCTCACAATTTTAGCTGCAGCATAACTTAAGCTGCAGCAACCGCTTTATATTTAAAAAATTCCGTCGAAACAAGCTCAATCTTTTCATCTTAACATTAATTGCATCTACACACAAATAACCAATAACCATTTAATGTCATTTAACAGCGCAAAATTCGAATTTCTAATGCCTCCATTACACTCTGTAAAAGACATAAGAACATGTCCTACATTCCGATCCTAGAACAATCATTTTACCAATACTCCCATATTTACCCAATTCCTGATTTCGAAAATAAGATAATGATACCAAATACCCAAATACCATCTTCACGGGGCAAGAGAAGAATTGTGGACAGACAAACATTGTAAAGTGTTTAACAATAAAACGATTTGTGTAGAAGTGCCACGACTAAATAAGTGCTCAATTTTACTTAACATTACAGATTGTGCTTACGCTCTAGTTAATAACAATTATAAGCTTTACATACAATTAAATAATGGTAATATATCACCGACTTATTAGTGACAGAATAGATGATCAAATATTCGAAAATACTTTATGTAATTTTATTATCGTTCATTATCCTGTTGGAAAATGGGATTTTCCAGCCCCTGAAGATATGGAAGCTCAACAGGTTCTAGCACATTGGAAATATAACCAGCGGCGTTTAAGGTGCCATCAATGAAGGCCAAGGGTGATCTCTGCTACCGTAACATATTGCACCCCATATCACCACTCCTTGTGTAAGGGCTGTGTTGCATTCCACAAAAAATGTTGGATTTTTACATTCTCCACGTTTCCGTCTGACCCTCCTACGACTATCGCGGGCCCACAGGCCAAATCGTGACTCGTCACTAAACACAATTCGATGCTATTCTTGCGCCCAATCCGCTCTTTCGTTGCTCCGTTCTAGCCTGCGTAGACGGTGAAGTGGTGTAAGAGGAAGACATAAAAATGGACGATATGAACGCAGCCCATAAGACCTTATCCGGCGATAAACAGATGACATTGGCATTCTGGGTCCTACATCCCTCATCCAATCATTTGCAATCGATCGAGTTGTTGAAAATCTGTCTCTTGTGGCCAAAAGCCTTAAGCGATCTGTAGTCTTGCGGGGACGTCCAGATCCAGGGCGACGTTGTTGCACCCCTTCTTCGGACCGTAACATTTCGGTTTACACGACGAGCAATTTCTCTTAGCGAAAGTCCGGCCTCTCTCATGCCAATAATACGACCACGTTCAAAATCAGTCAATTGGGAAAAATGTTGATATTGACGTAACCTTGGCATTGTTCCCATGTTCAGAACGAAATTGTGAACAAACAGTTTGCAAAATTGACACTTAATTACACACTGATTGGGTTATTTCTTCAAATTTATTATTACTGAGTGCAAACGAAAAACAAAAAAAAAATACTAGCTAGATCTTATTCAAATTTTAATCGTTTGTTTGTTCTAATGAAAGCCATCGTTGACGAAAATTTCAATAAAATCGTTTAACAAATTCTAGGTGTTGCAATTTTTATGGAAGTCTGTATATATCCTCTGCTTAGAAACAAGACTAATATATAATTATATCTTGACGTAGAAATAAGATTAAACATAATTTTACATCTATCTATAGAAAATATTGTTAATTAGTTTATTATCTGTTATTACGAAGAAACTAGTCACTTATTTGTTCCATTTCAATGTCTAAATTACTTCCATGATAAGAAATATTTTGAAAGGCGATGCCAACATTGTAATCGTCAGATTTCATATTAACGTGTAATTAGTAATTGTCTCAAATAAAATATTAACATTTTGTGTGTTAACATAACTATATATACAAGAACATTACAGCAGTGTCTTCACTCTATAACACCAGTAATCTTCAGGAAAACAAACATTGATTTAACTTTATTTTCCTTTAAAACGATGACCAAGGCTGTAGGGACTGCTAAAAGTATACCAATATCGTCCTTTTGACGAAATCGAATTAAGGTTTTTTCTATGAGTACACATTAGGACACTATGTATTACTTTCTATGACATGTTAAAAAGAAAAAGTATTAAACAAGTTTTGTTTCAGTGTTTGGCGTACTAACAAAAACACGCTATATTTGTAATTTTTCCTACGATCACGTACGAAAGTTATTCATATCGCACAATTAACCGTATGGAAAATTGTACTTTCGCACACTAGTGCGTTTCACTTTCTCATGGTACCCAATAGGAAAGTAAAGAACACGTGTGCCTTTTACTTTCGCATTACTTTTCAATAAGCTATCGAAAATCAACTACCGCTTGTCATCGGCTTGACAGGGAGACCTGTCGCGATCAAATTCACCACGGTTACTACTATTGAAATAAATAATATTAGCAAGCTGATGGCAGTACCATAGTGATTTTAAATTATTTGATTTTTATGAGTTGACAAGTTTAAATATTCAGGTAATCGTCTTTAAATTGACAATATTCACGAACTACACTATTTGTTGGGGCATGGTTATGATTTCTCAATAAAAAACTTGAAATATTAGATTTAGTATGTTTTGTAATTGTTTAAATTGTGAACAATAAAACATTAAGGAGACTGTCGTAGGAAAAATAGTATACATTAAGCTTGCCCGAAAGTGTCTATCCTGCACTCGGGGGTTTCTCACACTCGGGCTGTCGCCCCTGTGTGAAAATTTCGGCTTGTGCGATATCTACCACTTTCGCAGTTCGTTATGTAGTACCTGTACCATTTACGTATTAGAGAGCGATAAGTCCCCATGGGCGCTTGATCATCGTAACATGTTTCGACTACAAAGCTTAGATCAGTGGTATTAGAACAACAATTTTACATTTATTATGTATCGTAAAATTTATTTTTATTTGCGAAGTATGTAACATTGTAATTATAAATCTAAACATAGTAGTTGTATATATACCAACTTATGTGTAATTTATAAAATTTTTAATTTTACGTACAAATGAGAATTATGGTCAAATTTGTAATATTCCTCCATTGTACTACCCACACAACCTAATAAGGATCTCCTATTACAAATATATAAGAAATGTGTTCACACATATGTAGTCATCTATTTAGTTTTATAATTTTACAGTTATATAGTTTAGCAAAGAAAATATATCCATAATACGTAATAAATAGAGAATTGTTGTTATAATACCACTACATAAACTTTCTTGTTGGAATGCGTTACATTAAGAATATAAACTGCTTCTGTTCTGCAAGCTGAAACTAAAACTTTGTTTTTTTCTCTTTTTAACAGTATATGAAATAAATACATAGTGTTTTAATGTGTATTCCAAAAACCAACCCTAACCCGATCCTTTAACGGAGATAAAATAAATTTAAATGTACGCAGAGATGATAGAACGTGTTTGTCTAATTGTTTCCTCCTTTACAAGATTTATGGGTACAGTTATCCCGTATTTCTGATGGTTTACAAATATTCTAAATAGAACAGAACTCCTAGATATTAGAAGCCAGATTCTATAGTCACAGTTGGCGAGATGGGTTTAAATCTCCGCTTCGCTTTTGTCCCAGTGAAAAACGCCAATAAATTTCAACGTGGCTTTAACTTAATACGACTTCCGCTGATTACTATTGATGTCAGTTAGAATTGTCACCTGTGAATGAGTGCCTAAAAGTACAATAAGAAATAAAGTGAAAATTCCACTGAATTTACAAGTTACGACTGTCGTGTTACATTGCATGTGAGTTGTTTTATGGAATGTCTAGCTCTCCTTTGCCCGTGAGTTTAAAATGTAGCATTTATCCTATCTGATAATTAAATCTTACGTTTGAAGAATTATGATCTAATTTTTACAAAATATATTTTTAGGGACATTTATTTGGAAAAGCGATCATTATCAAAAGGAAAAGAATGTTTCCAATATGCCAGATTCCTAATGCTTCACAAAAGACAAGAAACCAACAAGTACCGTTTTTATTTCATAAAAATTTCAAATTAAAACAAAAATTTTTAGTCAGGGGATTAAAAGTACTGTAAAATTGTAAAACTGTAAATGTACATGTAATAATTCGATTTGAATCCTTAAACAAATGTCACGTGAGCATAGTACTCATATGTAAAGGTGTAATCTCGTTACACCTGAATAACTAAACAGGATCATTATTTCATATTGCACTGTCAGAAATTACATTGTTTGATTTCGTTAATTTATGTCAACACTAATTACGTGCTTCTGTGCACGTCGGTAAAAATAATTCAATCGTTATTTCTTGAGTCACGCTTTATCTAATTATCGTGGAACCTTTTCACGTTAATTCACCTTTACGGCGTCTGAAAGAAAGTATTAAATTTTATCATATGTATAATATTCAAGTTGGATAAATGTTTTCTTAAGTTACAGATGAAAATTTGTTTAGTCTAGTGTAAGCCTTTAATTCGCAAGTTATCAAAGCTACCTCTGAAAAGAAGCCTCTCAAGGAACTGACGCGTAAACCCCATAATTTTTTTTGGTTCTGATCTCGGGACGGTTTAAAAAAAAATGTTTCTGCTGTTGGATAGTAACGTAATTATCGAGTACTAAAAAAGCTCGCGCAGTGCGGATATTGGATATATTACGAATCTATCAATATTATTACTTTTTGTTTCGTTGTTTCGTTATCCCATTTTTGGCTATACCACGTGTTTTGGATTACACCTGTAACAAACTCTGTACGTTTGCTAATAAAACTTACGTTTATTTAGGCAACTTAACACGTATTGCGTGCAGCGTGTGTTGCATATCATAGTTGCTAAAAACATGCATTTAATTATTGTAAAAATAAACTCGTACGCATACTGTTCGCACATTTGATTCACAAGTGCATGCACAAAGACTACTGTAGCAATCCTTTTTTGATGATGTTTTGAAGGTGGATGTAGCGCAATAACCTTTGTACTATGAAGTGGAGATTCAATATCCATTAAACCAGCAAATAAATTTATACATTTGGGATTTTAATGCGTCCGAATCCAATTTTACTTCCATGGAAAATTTACGTCATGAAATTTTTCCAAGCGCTGAGTCAGCAAGCCGCCATTTCGGAGCCTACAGAAGTACAATATAATCAAAAGAAGGTATTTTATTTCTATTAATAATTTCATAAATTAGTTTTACTTAAGCTAAACACTCGTTACTAACTAAGATATTATTATTTATAATCAAAATTAAGGTAGTAAACAAAGCTCGTTATTGTCAATTTTTTTAACTTTATTATATTAATGGTTTACTTATTTTCCATAAAACGAGTTGGCGCCCTATTATTTAACAATTTAGCTTCAGGTTGAAGCAACATCATTTTGTAAAACGAACATATCTGTATATATATATTTTTTTACAGCAATATCTGATAATATTTATGAACCCCGCCTATCTTAATCTCCGACTGAGCAAAAAGGCACAAAGCTACTGGGTTATAACCAAATCTTTATCAGCTAAAATTGTAGCTTGACGGGGTAAGGTTACACACTTATGAACGAAGTGGTTCTGGCGTATCAGCTAATTTAAGCAAATACTGACTTTGGCACGTAGATATAGAATAGTATGGGTATGTGTATTGCGTATTCCGTGTATTAGAGAATACCTTTATTTAGAAAACCTCCACGTTTT
The DNA here is from genome assembly GCA_036346205.1 of Vesta saturnalis. Classification (NCBI taxonomy): domain Eukaryota; kingdom Metazoa; phylum Arthropoda; class Insecta; order Coleoptera; family Lampyridae; genus Vesta; species Vesta saturnalis. The sequence continues at coordinate 338,841 of JARFJB010001920.1, forward strand.
TTGGTTTGTACTTCTTTATGCAAATTTCGTTACCCTATAGCTTATAGCAGGAGGTCTTCAGGTCTTGGTGAACCGGCAAATTTGTACGTTGTAGATTTATGAGTATTGATGAGTAGTTTACTATTCTACTTATCTGAGTTTAATTAAGATATATTCAATGAATTCGAAATATTCGGGACTTTAGATATCGGAGACCTTAATAATTAAGAAAACGTAAAGTTTTATTGTTAACTGTATTAAATGTGGTTCAGTAAAATAGGTTACAACTCGACCTTGTAAGTAACAATTCTTGGAATGGAATTTTTCACGTAATCAAAATGATACTCGTTGAATTGAATTTTATGGTATATTTAACTAAATCAGTGAAATGCTAATGGGTTTAATTTACGGGGTGGTGTAATGAAACATTCACATTCAATTCACACTTAACAATAAAATAGATTCAATTTGATTGAAAGTGAAATGTTAGAAATATTAGGGTGCGTAATCAAATTATACTTTTAATGCGGAATCAAGTTTGATAAGTGAATTAAAACAAACGTAGTTAACGACGGGGATGGTTAATCAATTACACGTGGTAATTTGGTGTGAAAATTGATAAATGAACAGGTGATTTATGGTGACAAATGGAAAGGAAACCTGATAAATGTGAATTTAAATACCAGGGGATCGGCTGGATGGTGGAACGATCGGATCGGTGCCGAGGACAACTCAGGGTTATTGGAGGAGTTCTAGGTGTGGTGGATGGATAGAGGCAGACATGAAGAGTGGATCTAAGTATGTAAATTTGATGGTTGTCAGGTGGTGGGGGTCTAGGACATTTATTCGGAGGATTTATCCTCCAGAAGAAAGGAATGGTTGCAGATGTATTATTTATCGTTCGGGGACGTACCGACGTTGTCCAAATTATAAGACTGGCTACCATTTTACACCCTTCGAGGTACGAACTCCGAGAAGATATAAAGAAAGGGAAACGTTCCAGTTAATACTCACTGGGAAAGGAAAACGGTTATAGATCGCGTCGTAGAATTACTCGATCGTCGGGCCTGGGTCCACCGTTGACAAAATTACTTTACTCTGTAATCCTCGCACACCCCTTGAGATATAAACTACGAGTGAATATGTCTGGAATGACTTCCTGGTCACTATATTTGTGGAGAAGGAATAACTTCGCAAAATTATTTAACTTCTCGTGGCCTTAACCTCCGGTAGAGAAATAATGTTACTAGATAGCGATTTACACCACTTCGAGGTACGAGCTCCGAGTAGATGTGCAAATAGCAATTGTGCAAGTCACTTGAGATATAGTAATGATTGGAAAAAATTAATAGGCAATTACAAATCTTTTATTTATAAACGCTCAGGTAGATTCTCATGATTTTTTTTAAGAATGTTGGTAAACGAGATACCGGTTATTTATTCGGAAATTGGTGTGGAGTGGGAAAAGGGTGGGCGATTGATAGTATTTGTAAACAAACATTTTAAGCATTTTAAGGATCATCACACAATTTCGCTAAAATAAATAACAGTAAATCGTTACCGATTATGGCATTTAATAATAAATACTGGTAATGTAGTTTGAGCATAATTAACCAATTTCTGTATTTGTTGAGCATTATATAGCATTTAATGCATAACGTAAATAACTACGTTAATATTCCATGATGATTGTCCATTTTGGCATTAGACAACTATGATTTCATATTTGGAAATCTAGTTTAAGTTTTAGAAAGTGGAGTTATCACTTGGTGATAAGTAGTAAAGTTCTATAAGGCGGATTTATTCAGAAAGGTATCGCTTTAGTGGATTTTAGAGAGCTTTCATTGGAGCTTAGTAAGAAGTTAATTACCGAGAGAATGGATTAGTTTCTTACTTTGGATAAACGATTATTAGATTTTTTTTATGACTTTTTCCGCTATAATTATCGAACAGGTGGCGCCAAATTTGACAAATATCGATTTTTATATCTTTGTAGAACAACAAGGTGTACCTTAGCTAGTATATTCATGAGCAAGAACCCCGGACTTAAAATGAGGCAATTGTACTACTGCATGTCTGGTCCATAACAGAGAATTTGACGCCTGAACCTAGTACATTTTATTATGTTTTGTTGCGGCTATTTCGTAACACAATGTGACCATGATTTCTCTTTCTCTTTTAAAAAGTTTGCTATATTACGTTTAACGGACACATAATTAAAGTTATAATCCATATCCCTTATCACCATGACGTATTATCTACTTCCTTCATTATATCCCTAAATATGCGATAATTTTTTCTAAATCCTAGAACCGTGGAAAAAACCTAGTCAAGCTACATGTATGGGAGTAAACATTTCTTGAGCGTCGTGTGTGATCTGGATTTTTGGTGTAGTTTTTCCATTGCAGTTAAAAACTAAACGTTCATGTGGATTGCATGTGTGTTCAACTGCTGATGAAACTATACTTCATTGTGAAATTTAATCCAGTCCTGAACTTGTGTGATGATACACGCTATAACACTAGGTGCTGCTCGTGATACCGTAGACTATTCCAAATTAAGTTCCTCACCAACAGCTTTGTGGTATCCACGATTCGCCAAGCACCGCACACATATTTGTATCTTGTGTAACAAGAAAATCGAACTCTCTATGAAAGGTAGGAAACGTATCTGAGGAGGAGAACTTCTACCATAGTCAAACATGAAAAATAAAACGTTTACTGCAGAAGTGAATCTGTCAGTGATTAGGTGCACCTTTTAGCAGCCATTGATTTTAATTTATAATGCAAGGCATATTATACTCATAATACTGTAGTAACGCTTGAAGCAAAAGATCACTACCTAAACGACTTGCTTCACCAAAATAAGATTGTTCTGGCTATTATTGTTAGTCAAGTTACTAGAAGCATTTAATTTAAATATGACAGTGATTCTGATTTCTGTAATTTGTGAGTACCTATAACATTTTTATAAACTTGAATTTTATATTGGTGTTTATATGTCATTGTCATTTACTTAATTACAATTATTATCGGAAATATGATAACAGTAACAAAACCGCTGCCATAATGCTTTCTCACATATGTAAATAAATAACTTCAAAGTCCAAAATACCTGATTTTGGGTCATATCGGTTTTTAAACACGGTAATTCCCCATTTTTGATCCGCCATTTTGCATTTTTAAATTTTGACAAATGATTTATTCTTATCGATTTTAAAACCCCCAATACCGACTTTCAAAAAATTTTGCACCCTAAAAACGGTGCGCCATTGGCAGTTTTAAAATTTTTTATTTAGATAATGTTTACAAATTAACAAAGTTGCAAAACATTGATCGACAATACCTGAATTTTAGTCATATCGGCTTTTAAAGAAGATCATCCTCTTTTGATCCGCCATTTTGAATTTTTTAATTTTGACAAATGAGCGACCTTAAAAACCCCAATACCCGACCTTCAAAAATATCGGTTGATAAATTAAAAAATGCACCGTTTTTCCCTAAAACGTTGCGCCATTGGTTATTATACATTTTTTATTGAAACTATATAAAAAGCATTAGTTCGTTTTTTAATTATGTAACTTTTAAAATTTGAAGCAATGAATTTTTTAATTTTCTAATCCCTAAAAATACCACGCCACTCGTTGGATTTTGCTCATTAACGAATTTTATACCTAACTTTGTATCGCACACAAACAGACAAACAGGCAGACACGAAATATTTTTCTAAAAACTTGTTTTTGTAATCGTTACTTTTAATACATAAAGAAAAGTGGTATATAACTAAATATATAAACTTTTTTATTTATGTATTTAATTTGACATTTGTCAACAAATATTTCAAAATTTAATTTTTTCTAATTTTATGTGAACGATTACAAAAAATGTATTTGCAACACGTGCGCTGTCACCTTTTGGTGCTCGGCCATATATTTTATCCCTCGCTACGCCTCGGGTAAAAAGAACAGCCTCGTACCAAGAAATGTGTAAACAGCGCACTAGTTGCAAAACTACTATTTTATCGATAGCTTTAATGTTTCAAAGATATGGCGCACACTCACACACAGACACAATCAGACGCGAGATTTTATTTTCTAAAATGTGTTTTTCGTATTGTTTAGGCCACAAAACGTCGAGAAATGTAAAAAAAGTATTTGAAAATTTAAACCGATTACATGGCTTTCCTTTATACGCACGTATATGAGATAGCAATATGCAAAATGTCTGTGAAGTAAACACACCAGTATAGAAATTCAAGTATAAAATATTTTGCCCTGTTCCTGGTTCTCTTTATTGTAAAGTACCATAAAATAATTAATTACCATTTAGATTTGGCACAACTTAAGACGATACAATACAGTTCACAACTTAAATTTTATGAACAACACAGTCATCGAGGCAGGGCCGGGTCCCCTACCAAGCAATAAATTTTAGGGGCGGCACCTTGACTGCCAGAACGCATACTTTTGAGAAATATTTTATTTAGGTATATAATATGTAAGAAGAAGCGTTTGCTCTCAAATTTTCTTAAATCTAATGAAATACATAGGTACACTTTGGATACATGGCAGTTGGAAATAACATGATTTTTATAGAACCCTTAGTACGCCGGACATTTTGGTCCAATATAACAAAAAACAGAACAAAATAAAGGTATTTACAAAGGTTATATTATAGTTTGAAATTAGAATTTCATTTCATTCAATTTCATTTTATTCAGTACTTGGTGTTGCATCTTCAAATTATCTTTCAATTACTACACAATTGTTCTGGATAATGCAAGTTACCATTCTAGGGAAGTACAATGATTATCAACAACTGCATGCAAAAAAGAGACATTACCAAATGGTTATCATCAAAACAGATACCGTTTGAAGAAACCATGCTCAAACGAGAACTTTTAGCTATAGAAAATCAACATAAGCAACAATTTGTTAAGTATGTTATGGATGAACTCTGTGCTTCTCGAGGGATTACCGTACATAGATTACCACCATACAATTTCCAACTCAAACCTATAGAGTTAGTTTGGGTTCAATGCAAATAATAGAGGATGTCAATGCAGAAAATGGAAAAAGTGTGTTTATCGTATAATTAAAAAGGAACAGCGTACGTGGGAACTTGATGTGATAATGGAGGAAACTATAGAACACGTTATAATATCCGTAGGGCAAGATGACAGGTCTTCCGAATCAGATGACGATGATAAAGACTGATTGTTAGTTACATATCGCCTTTGTTTCCAAAACCTACCTTCATGACAATATTAAATGTAAAAAATTAAAGTAAACGACTTTTATAATTATTTTATGTTAATCAAAACACCAGCGTTTTGAAATGGCCACATCTAAAATAAATGTTTAATATTTTCACGCTCAATTATTTGATAATTAATCTACAATCTTTAATACACTGAAATCCCGAACCGTACCTCTATGAGTTGCCTGATCTTCAGGCTTAAGTGTTAATAGAGGACCCTAAACAGAACAATTTTTCTTAGTAAAGAACTAACAGGCGAAACCCAATAATAATTGAACTACAGTATTTTAAAAATGATTGCCCACTTGTGGAAAACAAGTTCACAATTTTAATTAAAAGATGTAATTTTTTGATAAATCAGAGTGCTTGATTGAAATCAGCGTTGTTGTGTTACAATCTGTCAATGTCATATCGACTGTTGCTTTGTTGACATCTATCAAGTGAGGACTTATCCTCCTACTGTAAGTAAATAAAATTTTAATTTCACAACATTAGAACGGAAGGATATCATTATAGCAATGAACAGTATTGTGGCATGTTAATCACTTATGCGTCGCATATTTAAAGTTCGCCAAGACATTCACTGAGACACTCTTAGCTCCCGTGAAATTTCTCGAGTACTTAATGAAGGTGTGTCATCTATCATATCCAAAATGTCTTCCTCTACACGCACACCATGCCGATGTGGTCTACCACCATCACGCCCTTGTTTGGGTGTTAAAGACCCTGTCTTTTAATTAAGTGAAATCATTCATAAAATACTGTAGTTTAGTTATGATTGGGATTCGCTTGTTAGTTTACTAAGAAAAATTGTGCAGTTTAGGGTCCTCGTCCTCTATTAGCACTTTCAGTTAACTGCATAAATTACCAGTTATCCTGTATACACACACACACACACACGCGCACACACACACACACACACACACACACACACACATATATATATATATATATATATATATATATATATATATATATATATATATATACGGTGTACAGAAAACAGTGGAAAACCACACGTGGCGATCTTTCTTGGACTATTCTTAGTAAAAAATCCCAATGCAGAAATGATCTAAACTGCTTCATGGAGCCACACAAGGTCACACATATGCACATTTTACTTAAATTCTATTCCTTTTGGCAATCACGTTTAACATTTTAAGACTTTTGTCCTATTTCAATTTAATTGTCATTGCACTCCAGTTATTAACTGTTAAACATTTATAAAGTGCACTTTTTGCAAATTAGGACGTTTGTCAACACTGCAAATTTCAACAGTTTTGACAATTATGATGTCACGCGAATTGTCAGATTTTCAGTACAACTGAGTATGCTGATATGTATTTTGTATTTGGCTTCTGTGATAGAAATGCTAATTGTGTAGTCCGGGAGTACGGCAGAAGATTTCCAAATCGGCACCATCCATGTCATAACATCATCAGAAGGTTAGATCTTCGTCTTCGTGAGACTGGTAGGTTTCTCTGGCAACACTTAGATAGAGGTAGAGAAAGAACTCGGCGTACAGTCCAATTGGATGAAGCAATTTTAGAAGCCAAGCATGAAGATCACGCCAGAAGCACTAGAAAAGTTGCTCGAAATTTGAATGTTCCAAGTCAACCAACACTGCATTGTGTATTACAAGAAAACCCTTTGCGGCCATACTATCTCAGAAGAGTGCAACCATTATATGAGAACGATGACTATTGCAGAATTAACTACTGCAATACCATGAATGAATACCTGAATCGTCAACCAAATTTTACAGAAAAAATCTTGTGGAGCGACTAATGAACATTTACCAGGGATGTCATTTTTAATTGCCATAACATGCACATTTGGGCAGATGAAAGTCCTCATCAGTACCGATAATTAGGACATCAGCGGCAGTTCTCGGTTAATGTTCGGTTGGGAATTCTTAATTACCGAATCATTGGACCCATTTTTGTACCAACCAGACTAAATGCGGAAGCGTACATAAACGTGATGCAGGAAATGCTAGACGTTGTGCTTTTGGCTGCCCGGCCTAATATGCATTACATGCACGATGGTGCTGCCGCACACAATTCGCGAATAGTAAGACAGTGGCTATTCCAACACCTTGCGAAACGGTGGATTGGCCCAATAGGATGGCCTGATAGGTCCCCGGACCTTAATCCATTAAATTGTTTTGCATGGGATTTCTAAAGGAAAACGCCATCAATTTGAAGCCTCAGCTGACACCTCAGCAATCTCCACGGCAAATAATCCCCACATCTGTAATAACAAGTTTTGTAACACTCTGAGCTCCTCTCCTTACAAGTTCAATTTCATACAACAATGCCTCAGAGCTTTGCAAATAATAATATGAAACACTCTTAAGTACAACTCTGTATTTTAATAATTAATATCGTCAATTTGACCTACCGATTTCTTCGCGTTTTACTTAGTTACACATGACTACATGATACCTGTGTGATTCCTTGTTGCTAGATGTACACATTGTTTGTGTTGCCCCTGATAGACTCTGAAGCCATGTACGACATTTCTGTATTAGAATTTTTTACTCAAAATAGTCCAAGGGAGATACACACACACGCACGCACGTACTCACGCACGCACGCACGCACCCGCTACAGTGTGTTCCAGTAGAAAAAATGAAACTTTACAAACGCAAAATTTGCAATAAACAGATAATTTCTCAAAAAATACTAATTGTACAGATCATATAGCGCAGACATAATTTGAAGGGATTTAGTAAATTTACAAAAACATGGAATAATATACAGCGTGTTCCATTAAAAAAAATTAAGTTTTGACCCGTTAAAGTGTGACGACTTTGCCCCTTCATAATAAACACCTTGTGTATTGTCCGGTACGTTTTATACAGTCTTTATCTTTGTAACTATAAAACATTTTGCTTAAGACGTTATTAGCAAACTGTTATGGAATTCATTTATGATGAAGCCATTTTCAGTAAATTTTCATATCTTTGGCAATAACTTGGCAAAGCGGCAAAACTTTCTCGAGAAAATATAGTTACGTATATAGATCGCTATGGTGATTTAGATAATGTAACAACATACTACCGGTGCCATTTACAAAAATATTTTGTTAAAATTCCTCGACTAATCAGAGTACCCTGTATACCTGAAACTATTTTACAAATGTACAACACTGCAATTACTACAACTTCTATCTGAATCATTTTCTTTACATATGATATATTTCACGAGACATTGGACTTTCTCGCACTAGTGGGCCACCCTATATATTAAATATTTATTATTTCGTTATCGTAAAAATATGTTCTCTAGCCTTTAAAAACGGAACAGGCGAGAACCTATAATTATTACATTTCTGTCAATCCCTGAAAATCACACGATACGGATTATCCAGTGTGCAGGATTTTACCTGTTTCAACATAGTTTTCATACCCCTGTTATAAAGCAAAGATGAAGACTTATTTGCTTTATTTATGCAGTTACTGGGTTCTAGAAAAGTGCGATTCATTTTTAAGGTAAAGTGGTCTAATTATTTTATGTGCACTTCTTTCGAGTCAATTAATGCCAGCTAAGAGTTTACGGGTGGCTCTAAAAGGTATTTCCAATTAATCATTAATGACTAAAACACAATCTTCATATTTTTATTTTCTTAATTTTTCTGGACGAAGTCCATTTTTGTATTTTTAAATCACGATCTTTTTTAAACTTTCATCAAAATTTGATATTCTGCGAAGCAAATTCTTTGTTTATGGACATAGGAAACCTTTAATTTGTAATGTCTATTGAATGATAAGTGAATTTTGATGTGAAGGTATTATTGACACTTGTCAGAATTCGTAACAGGTGAAATTACATCCGCGCGCACGTAATAACGCGACTACTATTATTAATCTTCTTTTTTCAAAAATATTCAAAGTGAATCTCGTCCTGCAGTTTTAGGTTTGTAACAAAAAGTATCTTCTAGAGGTGGGAGTTCTACTGAAATCAAGGATGCAGTGCAAAATATCAGTGTTATTCTTGATGGGTTACGTACTCTTGATACAATTGGAACCGTGCTCTCTGGTGTTTAAGGTGCGAAATGGAATAACAGTTACACATAATTTAGCTACTAATTTTAACAGTGATTGAGCATTGAAACATCTTGTTAATAATTTTTTGTATATTCTAGAATGTTACATGGACGCAAAAAGCTGTTTGGTGTCTAGTACAAAAGGAAAAGGCTCGAAAAGCAATCACAAATTGATAAACAGTATGGGAGTTTGTTGAACTATCTAGGAACTAAGAAGAAGAGGTCTAACAACCCAGAGCTGTCCCAAGCTGAATCAAACTCAAACTTTAATTACAGGGATACTGTTGATTAGGTAACCGTAATCGATAATGACACAAATCTAGAAAAACCTAATCCAGGAATTTCTAAAGAGAATACAGAACTTGTGGTCATCTTAGATTCCGATCCAGGATCTTGGCCACCTCATTTGATAATACCTGTCGAAAATTCAGTGCCACATTGTAAAGGGAGAAAAATTACTGCGCAACTGGTTATTCTACTCCATTACAAAAATCTGTGTGTATTGTTTTTGCTGTAACCTATTTTAAGTTGCCCCTTTAATTTTGTTTCCACTGAAGGATTGAATGTCATCAAAACATCGCATTCAATGCCTAGCCCTGGGCTGAATTTGGTCAGCGATTACAATCTTCTGAAAGTACTAACAATGAGTCACAAAGGCTTATTGCTGCAGAGACAAATTATTGGACTGACATGATTCTACGTATTGAGTCAACAATAAAATTGCTTACTTAAAGTTTTTTAGCCATTAGGAGTACCAGTCACAAACTGTATGATTCTCTTAATGAAATTCTTTACAAATCGTTTAACTATTAGCTGAACTTGATCCAATACTGGAAGAGAATGTACGCAGAGTGGTTAAAAAACATTCACGTACTAAATAACATATTATTGACGAAATTATTCAATCCAAATACCATTCCATTATTCTGTACTTCCGATCTCCGTAAGATCGAGCTAATGCCATTTTTAGGTAGATATGTGTCTATTGACAAATTTAACCACAATGATATTATCATAAAGATTAGTGAAAAAGTTTTTAGTTTTCTTTCAGTTGAGAGATCGACAGGACAAAAATTTTCAAATGCAGTAATTGAAAAACTTGCAAGATTGGGGTTAAATATGCAGAACATGTAAGGACAAGCTTACGCCAACAGGGTCCATATGAGAGGTGATAAATCTGGGTACAATCTAGAATAGAAACGATGTATCTACGAGCATCTTACTTGGCATGTATAAGCCACTGATTTAATTTAGTCGTCAACGATATGGCAAAGGTGTCCTTGGAAGCGGCAATTTTTTTTATATATACTGGTCGCCATAAATGAATGAACACCCAGTAAACGTATTTGAATGAAATTTTCAGAAAACGTGTATTTTATTTCTATTAAGAAACGATGAAAATTTGATCAAGATACAATAAAGATTAATCAAGCTATCATAGACAATGGAAATCTTCTTTTCATTTCATATTAGTTACTTAAGTGTCAATGTTAAGCATATTTGTAAACTTAATAAGTAAACACGTTAAAGTTGAAATAATGCCTATTGCACGACATCGTGAAAATTTCCATCAGTTAACCGAGTTTGAACGTGGCAGAATAATCGATCTACGAGAATCCGGATTATCAATTCGTGATGTTCCCGCCTGCGTGGGATGCAGTGTCGCTACAATTTCCTTATGTTGGCGAAGATGGCCAGAAAATAAAGAGGAACGACGTTTGCATCGCGGACGTCCTAGACGCACCATTGATCGTGAAGATCGTGCTCTTCGGCTTGTAGCTCCTCGGGATCGTTTTTTATCAGCAAAGGAAGTTGCTGATAGACGGAGAAGATTAAGTTATCATCAAGTCTCCTTACAATCGACGTATCGCACAATTCGATCTTTTGGGCTCAGATCATACCCACCATTGCTTTGCTTACCTCAAACTCCACGTCATCGTATTTCACGGCGGCAATCGTGTAACGATAGGTTTCATTGGAATGTACAATAGAATCAAGTCATCTTCAGTGACGAATTTCGATTTTGTTTATGGGCCCATGATGGTTGCAGATTGGTTAGAAGACGTCCTGGAGAAAGGCGCAATTTCCAGTTTGCTGTACAATGACCTACTGCTCTCACTGAAGGTGTGATGGTGTGGGGGGCTGTCTGCCATGGAAGAAGATCTCCTCTAGTAGTTATTGAGGGAGCACTAAATGGAAATCGGTACATTAACAACGTTATTGAACCAGTATTACTGCCACATCTGCAAGAAATAGAAAATATAACTTTTCAGCGCAAAACAATGCACGACTGCATACCGCAAGGGTTGCAGCGGAGTTTCTAAATACTGCTAATGCTGATCTACTTCCATGGCCTTCTCATTCGCCAGGATTATCACCAATCGAACATTTGTGGGATATGGTAGATTGGTAGGACGGAGAATAAATTATCTATACCTACTCCAAACAATGTAGATGCCCTTCAACAACGGATTTTAGCGAGGAATAATGTATCTCAGGTTAGAATAGATTCGTTCATTTCAACTATGCCCAACCGGCTAACTGAATATGTGAGAAACAGAGGAGGGCGATTGTATTATTAGTGTTAACAGTATGTGTATCTTGCTAAAATTTTCATGGTTTATTAGTAGAATAAAATACACGTTTTCTGAAAATTTAATTAAAATATATAAGCGTTTACTGTGTATTCATTGATTTATGACGGCCAGTATATTTCAAAAAATGTACTTGTTTTTTTCTTCGTCAACCTTAGATGGGCCATACTATTAAAATACGTTAAGGGACTAACTCTAGAACCGCTGAGTGATACTCGTTAGGAAACTCGAGCACAAGATTTAAAACCCTTAAGGTACATATTGGGAAGTATTTGCGATGCCTTATTAAATATTTATGACGATAATGAACACACTTCTATAAGATATGAGGATTCTGGTCTACTGCACTGTATTAAACAATTTAAGTTTTTATGCTCCATCGCAATTTGGTATACAATCTTAAATTGTATTAATCTGTGGTGCAAAGGAATTCGCCGACATTATTGACATTCCAGTGTTAACTTCCTTTACGAAGCGCGCGATGATTCCTTCGCAGTTTTATTTCTTTACAACTGATCAAGCTATTAATGCTTTATAATCCTGATTTGATTTGAAAATACCTACAGGGATAATTTTTAATATTTGTCCAACGTACAATCGGGAGATTGAACACACTTGGGCTAGTAGATGAAATAGAATCTGTTTTAGTGTTTGTAAATGCAAAACAACATTCAATTAAGGTACTAAAACTTATCACTACTTTAGATGTTGCTCCTAACCTCAGTATTTCCTTCAGAATTTTGTTGATCTTGCCAATAAGAGTGGCAAGTGGAGAAAGGAGCTTTTATAAATTGAAAATAATTACAAATTTCTAACTTTCTACAACCACCCAAAATCGGCTAAACGGTTTGGTTACATTAGCTATAGAACATGAATAAAATTAATTTTAAAAATATTATTCAGAAGTCTGCTGAATTAAAATTAAGAAGAAAACACTAGATATATGTTACTCACTCATTGTACCTAACATAACGTAACATTCACGCCTTTCCCTTGCGGGGTAGGCAAAATAATCCCTGCCTCTTTTTTATTTTTTATTTTGTGCAATCTTTCTCCATGGTTTCCTATCTCTGCATGCATCTCTAGCTTCCGCAAGATTCATACATTGTCTCGGACATGCCTTTTTATTCTTAAAACTCCTTATCTTTCTTTTATCATACATTCTACTGTATTCAACCAAGTTTTACGCGGACTACAAGGCCTAGTCTTACCTGTAACTTCACCCATATATATTTCCTTCGCTTATTTTGCGTTTTTCTTTTTCACAATGTGATCAAACCAAAGTATTGTACTACTCTTATACCTATCCATTATCGTCTTTTCCTCGCCACACTCCTTCGTTATACACTCGCGCTTCATATTACCCTTTCTAGTTTTACCGCATGCGCTTCTCAGGAATCTCATATCCACGGCATTTATTTTTTTTCGTGCTTTTTTTGACATACTTATGTCTCACTTCCGTACAGTACTGACGAGAAAAACATGCAGTTATAGATTGCTCGTTTCTCAGTTACGCTCATACTTTCGTTTTTTATTGTCGCCCACATAATTAGCTACTTTCCTTCCAGCATTGACCGGTCGTCCAATCTCGCCATCAATTGTACCATCTGCAGTGAACATGCTATCCAGGAATACCTCTGCTATACTATTCAAATCATATTTACATAATCGGCTTCAATATGTTACTTACAACAATTATACCTCTTCAGCCGTAATTGCTACTTCAGGGTTACGGCAAGGGTCAAATCTCGGTGCTCTATTATTTTTAAAATTTATTAATGACCTACCGGAAAGTATTAATTGTAGGAACTTGCTTTTTGTAGATGATTTTAAAATGTATCATTCTGTTGCTTCAATCGACGATTGTTTTTGGATTCAGCAGTAACTCGATGCCGTTGTCAGTTGGTGTGTCATAAATGGATTGTCCCTAAAAATCACCAAGTGCAAAGTAATTACTTGCAGTCGTAAATCCAAACCACTTGAACTTGATACTACATTAGTTCAGTTAAACAGTGCAGGAGCAGAGATATTAAAGATCTAGGTGTTTATTTCGACAGCGAGTTAAACTTTGTTCAACATATAAACAGTATTTCAAGATCTTGAATATCAACACTTGGATCTATTTTACGAAACTGCAACGTTAGTTTGTTCTAAACTTGAATATTGTCCCATTGTTTGGAACCCCATTCACCAGTACCAAAAAGACCAACAAAAAGAATATTTGTGATATACCTAGTTTTTAAAATTGACTACAATTACCCGCCAAGAGGTTTTGATTTCCGTTCATTAGAATTAAGAATACGTCAAATCGCTTTAACCTTTCTTTACAAGATGTTGCTTAATCAAATTAATTGTTCTACTTACTGTCACTTATTAGCTTTCAAGTTCCATCCTACTCTTCGCGAAATAGTAAAGCTTTCTGTCATTCTACACCAAAAATAAACATATGATATAGATTTCCTATATTAAACGTTGTTAGGGTTTTTCATAGCTTGTCCAGTCCTGTGGATACAAACAATTGTACCTTGCATGATATTATCTAATTGATTGAAACATAGTGTATTATGTTTCTAAATAATGTATAGTTAGTTTATTGGATTAACGTTTTATGTTCAATATTTTCTGTTTTCTTTTATTAATTCTGATTATTATGTAGTTCAAAAAAAATGTACACTTTCTTATTATTTACTCTTAGTTGCCCTGTAATTGGTTCTATTGTATAGGGAAATAAATAATAATAAATTAATAAGAAATTATTATTATTTTTTTTTGCCACGGTCATCTGCCAATACTTCCTTTTGATGGATAATTAATAGCTATTATAAATATCTTATTAGTCTTGATTCTTTCAGAAATTGTGTCGTCTATGAATATTTCTTCAAATGTGCTGCTTAGTCCTAGTTTTCACGAATCGGTCTGTAGATTGTGCATTCTACCAATATGTGTTCCATGCTTACGGTTGCTTTGCAGATGTTGCATATGTTACGCTCTCTTCTATTTAACAAGTATGCATGGGTGAGATCACTGTGTCCAATGCGGGCTCGTGTTAGTGCCACTTCTAGAGGTTTCTCGAGATTGCATTCTGTTTTCCACGGCTTTATGTTGTTTTTGATTTTGGATAACTGTGTGTTCGTGTTATTCCACTCTTGTTCCCACTTGCTTAGTACGTAATTCTCGATTTTTGTGTTTTGTTTTGTTATTTCTATTTTAGTTTGTGCTTCCGGTAGTAATTCCTCTGTAAACAATTCTTCTATGTCATAGGAATTATTTATGATGTCTATTGCTCTAACCAGGGTGGGTCTGACTATTGTTGGTTTTTCTTTATATTTTTCGTAGATGTCGCTATTTATGATTTCGTGATTGAGATGATTTTGTAAACCGTGTACTTTAGAATAGTAGTTGAGTAACATCTGGTGGTATTGAGGCATCTGCAAAAATAGATGTATGTGGACTAGTGCGAAATGCACCTGTTGCAAGCCTTATGCCGTATGCATGTACACTATTCAATGATCTAAGCGTTGAAGGCCGTGCTGACGAATAAATTATGCAGCCCTAATCGATAAGAGGTAGCGCAAATGCTTTGTATAGCATAAGCAGCGCTCTTCTTGATGAACCCCAGTTCTTGTTCGTCATGCATCGCATAACATTCAGTCGTTTCTTACAAGATTCTACTATTGATTTAAGATGTTCTTTAAAATATATCTTCGCATCGAAAGTTACTCCTAATATATTCATATGTGGGACAATAGGTATAGGTGTCCCATTGATATGAAGCTTGGGATGGTCGTGTTCTGATCTTAATCGGCAGAAGTGTATTGCCTGAGTTTTATCTTTAGAAAGTGAAACCTCTTTTACTTCCAAATTCCGTGATTTTATTTATAGCTCTCTGCAGTTTTGTATCAACGCTCTCCGTTGTTCTCCCTTGGAAGAGTATTAGTAGGTCGTCTGCATATAAACACTTCTTGATAGGCTCTTCAATATTATTAAATATCTGATTGATACCTATCAGGAACAGAGATACACTTAGTACTGATCCCTGGGGAATACCGTTTTCCAGTGAGTGTGTTTCCGACAAAACGCTGCCTATTCTCACCTTAAATTTCCTGTTATTCAGAAAGCTAGTGATTAGTTTAGGTAAATTTCCCCGTATACCCCAGTCGTACATTTGTTCTATTATATTGAATCGCCATATTGTGTCATAGGCCTTCTCTAAATCGAATGATATTGCTACGCTATGCTCAAGCTTTCTGAACCCCTCAATGATATAGTTTTCTTATATACCAGGTAATCAATTGTGGAGTGTTGTTTCCTAAAGGCAGTTTGATGAGGGAGATTAGTTGGTTTACTTCTAGGGAGTGTCATTAGCCTAGTATTCACCATAGTCTCAAACAGTTTACTGATGTTGCTACAAAGGGAGATAGGTCTGTAGTTACTGGGGTTAGTCATGTCTTTGTTGGGTTTTAGTAGGGGGACAATGATTGTATTAAGCCAGTCTTGAGGGAATGTTGCTTTGGTGTAAATTTTGTTAAATATTTTCAGTAACTTTTCTTTTCCTGTTTGAGGGAGGTTTTGCAGCATGGAGTTAGTGACATCATCGGGTCCCGGTGATTTATCCTTTTTGTGTTTTACGGCTGTTTCCAGCTCTTCCATAGAGAATGTTTATTGTAGTCCAGTACTACATTGCTGTCAAAATTCAGCTCTTTCTCGGATAAATTCTTGGTTTTTAAGAACGTTTCGCTATAGCAGCGCGAGCTGCTAATATTTTCAAAGAAGCTAGCGAACGCTTCTGCTTGTTCTTCAGGGCTGTAGATGTGTTGATCATTTACGATCAACATTTCGGATATAGCTGAAGGAGGTTTTTAATAATTTGTTTGGCTTTAGTCCAAACCTCTGATGGGTGTGTTTTAGCATCTATGGACGAAATATATTTTTGCCAAGATGTTCTTTTGCTATTTAAGATAGTTTTCCGCATGATCGCTCTAGCTTTTTTATAATTGATCAAGTTATCTTGTGTTGGAGATCTTTTGAAGGCATTGAACAATTTACGCTTGGTTTTGATTGCATCATTAACTTCTTCATTCCACCATGGAACACAAGTATTTCTGACTTTTCAGAGCTACGTGGAATACTCTTCTTGGCGGCATAAAGGATTTTAGTTCTGAACGCTTGTACTTCTTCATCTATGCTATCTGATACTTTTTGATCTAGGTTTAGTTCTTGCCTGTATATTTCCCAGTTGGCTTTATTTGTTAACCATCTCCTTGGGATGCTGTAATTTCGTTTTTTAAATCCGTAGATATGAGGATTGGACAGTGATCGCTGTTGTAGAAGTCATGATGGGCATTCCATGTAAAATTCAAAGCGATACGAGGGTGAGCCAAGGTCATATCGATTGCCGTAAAGTTGTTGGATTTTGCATTTAGGTGGGTAGGTTCCCCGGTGTTTAGTATAACGATGTCTCTTCTTTCGAAAAGCTCTTCAATAATTTTCCCTCGTTGATCTGTATGAGTTGATCCCCATACGGTAGAATGGGCAATGAAATTCCCTAACAGTAAGTATGGTTTTGGAAGTTGGTCTATTACCTTTAGTAGATCAGGTAAGTTCCAGTCGAATACTGGGAGGTAGATATTGCCGATTGTAACAGTCATTGGGGATTGTATTTGAGTTGCAATTAGTTGAAGTTTGAAGTTAACAGTGACATTACTGGATGTACCCCGTTTCTAACGTATATTGCAACACCGCCACTAGCCCTTTGGTAGCTTGTATCGTTTTTATTAATACATTTATACCCTCTTATAAAGAATTTATTGCTGTTTTTTAGATGTGTTTCTTGAAGGCAAATTACGAGGGGGTTATAAACTGCAATTAGCATTTTTAGTTCGCAATAATGCGTTCGTAATCCGTTGCAATTCCATTGCAGGATATATTCATTATTGTGTAATAAATCCATTTTAGGTATCAGTAGAATAACTACAGTTATTAATAAATAACATTAAGAGAAAGATACAACGGACTATTGACTGGTAAACTAAATAAGACAAACGACATAAAACATTTAGCTATAAATATCACAGTTTGTTATCACGTTCTTTAAAATAATAAAATATCACAGTTTAAAATCACAATGATTGTTTTCGGGGACCTCTCGGTCTGCCCTTTTGCCACCCCGGCCTCTTTTTTTGAGATTTTGCTTTCTCTACCACGGTTTCATCTACCGAACTGATACTTGACCCGGTAGATATCGATCTGTTCACGGCAATTTTCGTTTTCTCCTCGTGTTTCATCCTCCATAGGTTCTCGTTCGTTGGAGGATGATGGATTTTGGAGAGGATTTCTGCTTATGTTCCTCTCTAATGATATTTTAATATCCAAAATAAGATTGTTTCTCTCTAATGTATTACGAACAATAGCTTAGGGTGAGGTTGAGGTAAGTAAACTTAGTTCTTCCTTAATAATTTTTTTTATTTCTGGGATTACATTTTGCAGGGAAATATTGCTATTGGTAGACGCCGCTACCTGCGTAAAGGTAGTTTCTTTAGTAACAGCGGATCCCACCCTTTTTTTTGCCTGAAAGTATGACATTTTGTTTACAACCATTATTTCTTGTATTTTACATTCTCTTTTGTAGGTGGGGCACCCTTTCCAGATTGCTGCATGTATTCCTTTACAATTAAGGCAACTTTTGGTTCCTCACAAGGTGAACCTTCGTGAGAGCCTTTCCACAGATACATACTTTTGACTGCTGCAATTAAATGCTGCATGACCAAACTTATGGCAATTATAGCATCTTAATGGTGGTGGTATATATGGTTGCACCATTAAAGAATATATTGCGACTTTTATTGCTTTCGGGAGTGTCTCTCGTTCAAAGGTAAGGACATGGTTAGGCGTATCTACCCATGTGCCTCCCCTTACCCTAATTCTTCTCACCTCTGTGACATGTTCATGAGAAAGTTCGTCTTTTATCTCATCCAATGAACAATTATTATTATTATTATTATTATTATTATTATTATTATTATTATACCTTGAGTGGTTTAATAACTACCTGAAATCAAGAAAGTATGTGGTGAAAGTTGGAGATGAAATCAGTAATGAACAACACTCAAGATACGGAGTTCCTCAAGGAAGTAATTTGGGCCCAGTTCTATTTCTGATATACATAAACGATATCTTTGGATCAGTAAAAATGGAGAAATGTATTTATATGCTGATGATACAGTAATCATGTTTTCACACGAAGACATAAATGAATGCCGTACAAAAATTCAAGAAGACTTAGATGCGATATGCGAATGGATGCATGGTAGAAATTTGTTTATTAATACGGAGAAGACATGTACAATGGTATTTGCAACTTCACACATGGAGAAAGTTATCTTACCGATGATACAAATTCACACATGTAGTTGTTTCATGGACGCTCGCAAATGTAGCGGCGACTGTGCAGTACTTAAAATACTACGGAAACGACATATCTAGGGCTAGTAATGGATGCCCAGCTTAAATACAATAAACACGTAGATTATTTATACGCAAAAAACCAAAAAAATATCGGGATGCTTCTACACATTAAAAAGATACACAAACAACGTGGTGATGAGAACTGTTTACAAGTCACTTATAGAATCATTATTAAGATATGCCGTTAGGGTCTGGGGTTGTGCAGATGCAAGTCATCTAAAAAAATTAGAATCACTGCAGCTAAAAATAATAAAAATAATAATTGGTAATGGAAAATTGCAGAAAGCAAAAATGTTAGAAATATTGGACACTTTAACACCCAGTGGATATTATAAATTTTTAAACATACTTACCCACTACTACGACAACGAATACAAAAAGCCATTAGCTCACAATTATAGGACAAGGAGAATTTATTACACTATACCCAATTATTTTAATAAATATGGCGAACGATCATTAAAATGCGCGATTCCAAAGCTATTTAACGCAATACCCGGCAGAATCACATATCCAAATCGCATAAGTATAATTAAAAAAGAAATCAAGGAATGGTTACGATATACAGACTAAATCTCTCAACTTCATTAAAATAATTAGGGATTAGTAAAAACAGAGACAGAGTGAAATGTTCTTTTATATATGTTTATCTTCATATTTATAATTTAATTTTTTTTTTCTCTCTTTCGTATTATATCATGTTTCTGTAACGTATCTTTTGTTTATTATGGTAAATGTAAAACTTAAGCTTAACTTCAGTTTTCAAGCAAACAGAATGTCGCTTTATATTAACTTGTTTATTGTTTATTTACTTTCTGTACTTGTTTCAAATTTATTTTATAACAGGGTATTTTTAAATAATTATGAATGCAATTAACATTTATTATAAACAACAAAATTATATTTTATTTATGTTATTATTTAAACCACAGGCACCAATCGTGAAGTCTTGCAGACTTGATTGGACCTAAAAATGTATATTTTTCGTTTAATAAATCAATTTCAATTTCAATTATTATTATTATTATTATTATTATTGTTATTATTATTATTCTTATTATTATTATTATTAGTATATACTATTATTATTATTATTATTATTATTATTATTATTATTATTATGATTATTATTACACCAACTCGTCCCCTTGTTCCACAATTTCAACATGCAACCACCACAGTCTTAGCTTTTTTCACCTTTAGGTCCATCCTCTCACAGACTATATCAAACTTCCTCAGAGCAGTTTGTAGCTCATCCGCATTGTCACTTAATAAGACTATGTTGTCTGCATACACCAGAACTCGTACATTTACGTCACCAACCTACTATTATCTTATAGTACTATTATTAGTGTTCGTGTTGAACGTAAACAATGCGCAGTACCTAGATATACAAAGTTTAGTTATCTTGCGCTTGGCGTCCTTACTTTCTAGCATAAAAATTATTGATTTTTTTTCAGTCTTGGGTGACTTTTTCTTTGCACCGGGCGGTAAAACTGCAAGCGCCGGCCCTGATTGAACATATAAACGGACACTATTTTTAAATAGAAGATATCAATCACTAAATGAAATCAAATACCATATAATCTAACCCCATATTCTATTTGTGTATCGGAAGCAACTATTTTAAATTGAAAAACGATAGAAGTCATATTTTTAGTTAAATAAACAAAATTTGAAAATGTAACAGAATTGCTTCTTAATTTCAAATGTGAGTCAGCTGCAAGCATTATTAATTCAAGATGAAGACTTTTTAAAGATTTCAATACATTACGATTAAGAATAATCTCTTTTAAGAGCAAAATTTCATAATGTATTTTGATAGAATCTTAAGATATTTTCTGATGACTTAATATTCCTATGATTCAACCAAAAGTGAATCAACAAAAAATTTCAATAATTAATACAATTTTATGAAAATTCTAATATTTAAATGAATTTGAAGGGAAAAGGCGAAAAATAAATAAATTCTTAATTTCGTATTTAATTAAGTTCGCCAGTGCAACGATAATAAAATAAATGGTTAAAAGGAAATGAGTAATGGTAATGAAATATAAATGTAAGAAAATTATAATGTATAATCCGAACTTAAGCTTTTAACAGGCAATTGTACAACACGAAAATTAATAAAAGAAATTAATCGCAATATAATTACAACAATTTAAATAATATGTTAATTTTTGTGGTGTATCTAATTTGGTGTAAATCAAACCAAGCAATTAGGTTTTATAAAGTTATGTTACTTGATAATAGCAAAATTACGGGTTTTGTAATAAAAAAGTAATTGCTGTGGAATACTATATGCGTAAATTTCAGAAACGTTCAATATTATAAATTAGTTGGGTGGGTATAATGTTTAGTTTGCACGCTCAGCTTGAACAATTTACAGTTTGAAAGAAAGCTATTCTTTTATCGCGTATTTGCGTGTTTCATATTTTGCATAATTTTTTCGTAATATTTTTCAATTTTCTTTAGTATGTATAACTAATTTTTGATTAATTGTTCATTATAACCTGTATTTGAATAGAAACCACAAAATGTACAAATATTTCTAATATTATTGTCCTTTCCCATTGTAAAATAATAGGGATATATCGAAATGTACCGACACGATTGCGTATTCAGAGAGAGACAATCAAAACTTTTAATTGTATCGAGAACATTCATTGTAAATTAAATAACTTTTCTCAACTTTATTAATATGATTTGGGTTGTGAAACTTCCTTGCGGTATAGAGTAAGGATGGCATCCCAAGGGTGGTGTACATCACACCCAGACATGCCACTTATGGTATCACGTGCACCACAACTTTGCAAATTCGATATAGGAAAACTAGATGAAACACACAGTCCGCAACTCAAGACAAACTTGAATCTAACCACTGGAGCATTATTACCTCTAATTCTGATAAATGTTCCTCTGTAAAGTTTATACCAAACGTTTGATAGAAATATATTGCCATTTTAATGAAACTGATTTATTTTGTATGATTTGTTAACATCTAGAAATTCATGACAGGTACCACCTTGCAAAGACGGTTTCCTACGTGTTTCGTGTTATTCACTGAATAATTTATTAGTTGCAATAAATGATAGTGACAAGTTATATCAAATCTATTTTGTCAATGTTTGGTATCGTAGGAACAATCTATATTTCAAGGAATGAACTAAACAGTAAAAATGCAGCATTTCTTATTAGTAAATTCATACGGAACTAGACACCAAAAGTTAAAGATGTTTTGTTATTTCTGCGTGTAAAACCCTATGTCAATCCTAGATATGATCATTACCATATCATTTTACTGCTATATAGGTAGTTTTCAAAAGCTTCCAACTGTGACATTGTATTAATTGCACAGTTGGAAGCTACTGCAAAATATAGTGAATGTGATTTCAAGTTAGTTGACTTTTACGTATCTATATACATAGATAAGATTTATTATATGTGCTTAAGTTATTATTAAGTCTTTTGTTAGTCTTCTCCGCTTCTGTTTTGCATTACAGTAAATTATAATGAATCCCAAACCGGTAGAACGCATTATTTTCTCTTTTAATGTTTCACAAAAAACGCCCATATAAAACTTGTAATGTAAATATTCCTGTTAAAAATTCTAATAGATTTCGACGCATTAGATTTGTGAAGATGAATTAAGATGATATATAACACGTAGCT
This sequence comes from Vesta saturnalis, assembly GCA_036346205.1. Lineage (NCBI taxonomy): Eukaryota > Metazoa > Arthropoda > Insecta > Coleoptera > Lampyridae > Vesta > Vesta saturnalis. Next base: position 361,858 of record JARFJB010001920.1, read on the forward strand.
TAATTAATTAAGTTTAATGCAATAAGACAAATAGAACATATATTATTAGCGTTATCAGGCCAAAGATCATAGTCGTGATTAATAACCAAATAAGTGCAGTAAGCTTGTGTGCTTTAAATACGCGTAATATGTTTAAATGGGAATGTGTCGGCATATTACAATAAAAATACTTCAAAAGTAAAAGTTATTCTTAGGGATTGGGTATTTGCAACTCTTAATGTGATCAAAAACCGCTTCTTTCTTTTGGCAACAATACCCATTTCTCTACTTACGCGCTTTCTGATTCGGAAACTGTGATTTATACCATCTTAAAAAAGAACACATTTTGAACTCAAGAAAAAGTTAACCTTATAAATAAAGGGATTTTTTTTTATTTTCGACTATAGCTTAAACGTCTGTATGTATAATGTGGTTGTCATTAATGTAGCATTTCAAAAATAATTTATTTTACTTCGTAGTTATCAATGTCAATGTATCCTGTAATAAACCCCAACATAATCATTGTCATAAGAATATTCATTCTATTAGCTTAAATGATAAAAATAAATAACTAGATGGAAGCTAAAGTATAAATAAAAAACAAACAAAAATAAGTAATTAAATAAACTAACTCTAATTGGTAAACGAAAATCTAAATTAAATA